>OY755245.1:30327330-30927330 GCA_963576725.1 Azorinus chamasolen
ACTTTGCTTGGTTATTTGTCAAATGATTCTATGGCAGTTCAGAAGTTCTGATGCTGGTAGATTCTTCTAAATAATGACTTTCCAAAACGGTCGCGCCGACGACCATTAGAAAAGTGCAAGCCCTACACGTTGGGCAACAAGCAGACCTAGAGAACGTATTGGTAGGTTGTTATGTGGGGTTGCAGAAGCGCGCAGATAAAAGGAAGAAAAGGTAGATCCATTTTTCCAGGAAGCAGCCCTAAGGATCTCATCCAAAAGAGCGTGTTTGTAAAGTGCCCAAGAAGTGAACAGGGCTCTGATCTCATAGGGCCTGATTCTGAGCAGTGGCCCTTCTGGCCTAAGAGATAACATGTGCAGGGTATCCGTCTCTTGTTTTGGGAGAGATCCTGATCGTGCTGAGAGTCCTTAAGGATATTCAGTCCTACAAAGGTGAAATATTTCGATGGGATGAGATACGATTGCTCCGAATTCAGTACTAGTTCCAACTGAGACAATGCCACCAGCTGTAGCGGAGGTAAAGATGAACAGAAAGACGAAGTAACTGGTGAAGCAGCCAATTGTTGAAGTACTGAATCAGAGTGACACCACTCTGCTAGAGATAGGCCGCTACAACCCCCATGAGCTTGGTGAAATCTCTAGGACAGACCCCGGAACAAGTAAACGGTACCCCCATGGCAGAAACATAGGAGGTGTCTGCTGGGTGAATGAGCAGATGAAAATATGCATCCGAGAAATCCATAGAAACGCCCCATTGGTCGGGCTTGAAAGCCAGCCGAATGGAAGTGATGGTCTCCATCTTGAAATGTTCGACATGTATATGTACTTGTTTAGAGTAAAAGGTTGATAATCGGTCAAATGTCGCCACTTTCATTGGAACGTGAAAGAGACGGCTGTAAAAGCCAGCCGAATTCTCGTTCAATACCCTCTCTACGGCCTCTTTGGGGAGAAGCGAGGACCCAGAGTCCGGTATGTTCACATGATCCGATGATATATGAATAAGGACCCTTGAAATAGAAGGATGCAGAACCAGAGGGATATAACAGCTTGCCTCTACAATGGAGATGGTCCAAGGATCCTGGGTGATATTGAGCCATGCTGCGACGAAGTGAAGCTGTCGGGCACCTACAAGAATGGTATGTTGGATAGGAAGGGGTGCAAAAAGAGCGAGTCCCTAGAGCCGATGCCTCGAAGGGCTAGAACCACTAGGGTGGGGACATGGACAGAGCTATGTGCTGCCTGCCCCGAGGGGAAGAGGGAACGGTTACTTGTTTGACTAAAGTTATTGTTTTTATCCCCCAACGGTGGGCATATAGTAATCGCATTGCATGTCCTCCCGTCCGTCCGTTCGTCTATCCGTTCGTCTGTTTGTCTGTCCGTCCGTCTGTCCTTCCATCCGAACGTCCGTCCCAAAATTTCGTGTACCTTCCATATTTTTTATATGTGAATGGACTTTGAAATAACCTGGCACAAATGTTCACCACAAGAAAAGGATGTGTCGCATTCAACTCCCTGGTCCATGCGCCAAAGGTCAAGGTAATCCTTCAGGATCAAAGGTCATGGGCATAAGTGTTTCACAAACACAATCTTGTTTATGTATACACATGTATAGTTCGATTTTGACCCATGAGCTGTGACCATTAGGACGAGTCCATGAGCTGTGACCTTTAGGACGAGTCCATCCGTATAGGTAAAATGCTTCACAAACCTTGTATTGTTCAGGAATTACCTACCTTTCACGGTATAATACGGATTTTGTGTCTTCTGTGTCGAAATTAAATTGACAATCCTGACTTACCCATTAATCAGAATGATTGCAACTTCTATAAAAGTGCAGAAAAGTGCAGTTACCACTTAACTATAATAGGCTGTTCACCAGCGTTACGCATGAGCAAGCATATGGTCTTCTAAGGTAAGGGTTATGCTCAATACACAGTGTGCAGTACATGTTAGGTAGCCGGTGTGACCCGACCAATTTCTCCACAATGTAGTTAAACACTGTATGCAGAAGAGCCTAGGGAGAATATAAAGTAAGTGTCCCTTCCCCTCTCCCGTCCCGTCCTAACTTGTAGTTAGTTATGCTACATTTCTGCATCCGTGTGGATGTTGCATGTCATTCTATTTGGTTTCTATAGCGTAGTCAGTCACCATTTATTATTTGTTGGATGTGGAGGCGTTTCCCTGTCTGTTCTGGGTTGAGACAAGCTTATCATAACCTGTCCTCTACATGAGTCAGTGCATATTGTTTACCCATAGACGTCCCTTTCTAGTCCCATTTTTGACTGCATCATATAACTTCCGGCCTGGTCACTCAGCAGTTTTTCGCAAGGTCACCTATGTAGGTTTTACAAATGACTGACTCTACCATGATGGAATGTTCAATTTTATGTTATTTTAATGCGAACTATTTCTGGAATGTGAAAATAAATAAATACTCTATAGGAATACAGTGTTAATATTAACACTTAGAATAATTCTACCGAGAGACAGTAGAGAATGTGTCATACATATCGAGTGTATGCTATATAGCACCGTAACGTAACTAGTGCCAGTCTCATATATGCCATAAAGTCTAGTTCTGTGCAATACATTATGCATTATGGGGACACTATGTAGAAATAAATTTTATATACTTAGTTTTGCATGTGCCTAGTATTTTTCTGCGCACGTGTTACCTGTGTGATGACGGATACATTAGTTTGGTCTATTTTTACTGCACTATTAATACAGTCAATTTGATATGGTCAACTTTGAGTCAGTTTTATATACCGTGTTGTGTGAGAAAGTTTGAAATTATTCGTAGACTGTGTTGACTTACATAAAATCGTTACATAAAAATTAAATGATAAAACCAGTTAGGGCATAGACACTAATACGCCTGTGTGACATTAACAGTATCTCGCCTATGTGGTATAGACATTATTACGCCTGTGTGGCATTCATGTTTATGGCATAATTATCCTGTGTGGGTGGATACTTTAGCCTGTGTGGCCTTTAAATACCCTGTGTGGATTTAATGGAAAAAAGACTATGCTTAACTGGCAGCAAATTATTGAATGTGTTCCATATGTTATGTCTTTAACGTGTTTTATATATTTGCACGTGCAAAGTTATACCTTTACATGTATATCAAATTTTGAAATAGGAGGGAGATTCCTTATTTTAAGCCGCAACTAACACTGGGCGCGCACAATTTGCAAATAACAGAAATAATTGTGACATATCTACTACTGTTATCTCGGAGCCATTTGTATGGTCCTTTGAAGATATTGTAGACTCGTCAGTAGTATATAAATACATACAGTACGAAGCTAGATCCGGAACACACGCTCACACAAACACACCCAATTACACACAAACATATTTTCGCTAATTAATGGTTACTCACTGATCGTTATCACAATTGAATTGGTTCCTGTATTTGGTTCGTCGTCTGTGGCTGTAATGGTGAGTGTGAACGACTGTGTGGTGGTAAAGTCAATCAAGGCGTCCGCAGTCACTATTTTGTTAGTGTTGGCGATCTTAAAACGAGAATCCGTGTTACCACCTAAATGAAGAATGATAAGTTATTTCAAAATTAAATGACATCATGAATTACGATAATTATATGACATAACTTTACATAACTATAAACTAGACAATTGGATATTCTGGTAAGCAATGGTCAGGCACAAATCTACCTTCACATCAACGTTGTTCAGTTTTGAAGTAAATCCTCGCATACGTGTATGATGAGTTTGGCACACATGATTTGCGGAACGTGTGGACGTATGTACGGATGGAAAAATGTAAGTACATATGCATCCTACATTGTAGGAAGCGATACAAATATTCTGAAAATGGGTGATCCCTCGAAAGCAAAAGAAGAAATGCAAAAAGAGAAAATTGCAGACTCGGTTTAATTGAGTCTGTTCATGAGTAGTAATTAAAAGTGCAACACTACTCACGCCCCCTAGCACCGGCTTAAGCAGTATTCAATTTTCAAAACTAATAACATTAAAACTTATGATCCCGAAGGACCAGAAAATATAACAACACTGAGAATGAAGTACATAAAGTATAATATATACAAGCCATAAAGTACAAGAATGAGTCATGCAGGAGACACCACATACAGAACAAACAGCCGCCCGAACAGCAACAAAAGGAAACAGCAAATGTACATAACTATAAAAACATCAAGAGACGCACAAAGACAAAAGTTGAAAACAAATACACAATAGGGGGAAGATGGAAGTACCGTCTTGGAACGGTCAGTGACAAAAATCACTGGGGGTTAAACCGGTTTGTGGGCGCCCAACCTCACACTTATTCCATCCCCACCCTAAATGATAAACAGTGTATAAATAAACGTATCCCTTCTCCGACTAACCTACAACAACCGCGATGGCAAATACAGTGGTAAAGTGCATTTATAACGAAAACATTTAAGTAAACCAACTGTATCCACCTATCGCTAGTGTACTCAATCATTGAGCTGCAAACAGAGTAACTGTAGAAAAGTAATAAAGGGTACGACAAAAACGAAATAGTATAGATATCCGACGTTCTCCTTCCGCTTCTGGATTTAAGAGGTCGCTTTCATAGAGTACTAAACCTTTCTTGTCGGCGTACATGCAAAGAGACCAGCCAGCGTGATTGCCAACTGTAAATGGGTTGACAACCGAACATGCAGTATGTTGTAGTACTATAGGATCATAAAACATGTTATATACAGAAGTACTCTCTACAACGGACATTTTCACAATAAACTTTTATCTTTCTTGCCAGATTGCTGCTTAAAGCTCATTTTGGAAATTTCTGTATGACTCTATCCTGCTGAAGCTGCGATCTGTCTTAAAGATCACCGTTGGTTTTGTGACCCAGAGACCTGACAATAATTTTGAATCACCGGTGATCAAGGATCATAACGGCCAGAGCGACAGATAAGGATGCGTACCCAAATACCATAATCGTTATTTCTCCACCAAACGCTATACTGTGATCACTCTTTAGAATCGTCTCTTCGCGACGATTCTAAAGTGTGGTCACAGTATAGGGTTTGGTGGAGAAATAAAGAAAGGAGTTATTCTTGAAAATATCTTAATATACGCATCTTATCTGGAGCTCTGAATTAACGTCATAGTCTCATACACGTTAAAGCCTACTCACCTAATCAGATACAAGTATAATCAATCGCCATATACGACTGTATAGCTGATCCAAAATAGATACACGTATACTGAGCTAAGGCACTGGACTTAACAAGTATTGTGTTTTAGACAAGTCACACTGAACTAACCTGTTATGGTGTAAGTTGCTGTCTGAAATGCTGGTGATACATCTCCATCAGTGTGAGAAATTATGGCCACTTCCGTGTCTGTCCAATACATGTACATAACATTAAAACATGGCCATGTGTGTGACTGAATTGGTTAAGGACATTAAAGTTGAACTTCGATATCTCAAACTTCAAAGGACCATAAACTTTACTTCGAGATAACAAAAGTTCGAGTCATCTAATTTCTTATCTGAACAATTTCTCAGGTTAACAGCCTAATTCAAGTCTAAAGTTTCGACCTGTATTAAGCTGTCACACGCGTTTCTCAATATGCGTAGTGATACATTTTGGAACAATTCTTTAGCCTATTGCAAATTTGGAAGGACCGATCCTCTATTTTGAGTTTTCCCAAAGTTCGAGTTATCCGAGTTCGAGATATCAGAGTACAACTGCAATTGCATAACGATATTGGATTTAAACATGGTTAACCTTTAGCCTGCTGAACAATTTATGTTTACAGAAATGTTCACCTACTACATTTTCAAAATTCAAGCTATAATCAAGTTGTGTACCAAAATGTAATCAGTTTCAAACAGTTCGGGTCCTTATGAGACGCCGAGTTACTCGGCGTCTCATCTCGATCCAAACTGTTTGCAAAGGTATTTACTCATCCTCCAGTAGTAGGCTAAAGGTTAAGGTTGTCATAAAAGTGGCACTCAGACATCGACCAGCACTGTAGATCTATGAGGCATTCTGATATTGACCAGTCTAGTAAATCCAGTTTAACCAGTGCGTTACAAAATAGCATTTCTGACATTGGCATAGAACGGGATGCATAAATGGCATACGCATGTGCTTGTACGGCTAACTGGTGCCTTAAATGGATATTTTAAGATGCACAGTATATGACATTGATATACTTAGCCTATCTGTGCCTGGGGTCTCTTATAAAGGACATAGCCAAAGGGTGCAAACCCAATTCAGAGGGCTCCTTCAGCAACCCTCTGGGTCTATGCTTATAAAGCTTTTTAGTTGAGTCTGAGTTCATTCTCAAGCTTTTGATTGGTTAGATTTGAGTTCTCAAGTTTTTGATTGGTCAGATTTGAGCCTCTGACTCAAATCTTACCAATCAAAAACTCGAGAACATAAAACATGTATCTTATTAGTGGGCCATAAACCAGGAAGATCAATATAAATGATTTGTGATGTGATATTGAGAAAAGTTAAGTGTTGTACATATCGTTGCTATACGGCAATGCAACGATCTATTAATAACAGTTTAACCTTTTTAAAAAAATATGTGTAGGGTTTTCTACGTTACTATCTAGAAATTATCGCACACAACACCCAACAGGTTTGAAATCTATATGATTGATTTCTATTTCTATCTTGTAAGACAACATAATTATCGCGAAATGAATCGAGTTATAAATTCCGTTTGTATAAATAATGTCCTCTTACCCACGGGAGAAAACTCTAAAACGTTGGCGGTGTTTGGAGAAATGGACACAACAGGACTTTCGTCATTAGCATCGGTGACAGTAATAGTTACGGTCTTGTCTACGAAATATGGTCCATTACTAGCTCTGTAAGAAACAACATGTTGCTGAGTCATAAAGATCTCGAGAACATCCATTATCTTAGTATCGTCAATTTAGAGACAGAAAGAGCGCCAAACATTGATAATATAACAATGATAACATACTAGTAATGTAAGATTTTAGTTATGAAGTGTTCGAACCTCTAAAAGTGAAAACAGTACATACCCCGATCAAAGGGCTCTTTATAGCCCTTTGTCAAGAGTTTTCACTGTTTGTCCTAAAATCAGTTTCGACTATGATCAAGTTTTATACAAGATTGTAATTAATATTCAGAACGAGAGGATCCAGCTTAGATCCAGCATTGACATTTCCCTTATTAGAATAACAGAAAGCACTAAACTCAACGAACGCGAATTGTAATATGTACAGTACAGGCATATTGATACATTATGATTGTAAGTTTAAATAACCAGGACAATGTATCTACAGACAATTGTTGCACTTTATGTTTTTCAATAAGTGAGAATACTGATGCGGAGATTCCTCAAATAAAATATATGAAAGCAGCATGTTTAACCCTTAACATGTTCTATATTTATTACATAATGCAATACCTACAGACTATTCATAGACTAAAGTGTTATAATGAAATATAAAAGGTGAAACACTGTAGCCATTTTAGAAATTAACGAAACAAGTCTATCAAATTCTGATATTGGTGTTCTCTGTTTGTAAATGTGTGAAATGCGTTTATATGAAGGAATAAGTTAAAGAATAATGTGACACTATGTGTTTACGGATGTGTCTATCAACATATTCAAAGTTGAACAAACTAGTCTTTAGACCAAGTACAATGTGACAGGTGTGTGACAATACCGGTATACCATATTTGTAACTATTATTAGGTATAGTTTTGTGACAACATGACTGTGTAGAAACTCAATAAGTTTAAATATGATACTCTACGATGTTGAGGTATAAAACGTATAGCCTATATTTATCTAGAAATGATGTGAGCAGTTTTGACAAAACTACTGCCTTTTTGAACAGCGTCTTGCTGCAGATAGTCTAAGAGTTTCCTAACAAGTTCGTGAAATCAATATCAGTAATTTTTGTCTCGTATGCTGAATTAAAAGTATAAGGTATGCTATTAAACAGGTAAAACACCGGCATGTTTCAGAAATACATGAAAATGAATACGTTTGATACCTATGGCATACATATTACGTTATATCTTATCAAATTTTCTATAAAATCAACTTAGGGCAGTTCCATTTAAATGTGTATTGGGGGACAGGAAGGCACTTTAAAAAAAACAGCCGTGCATGGATGGGTTTCGCTGCAAAAATGTAACTAATTGGTTTGTGCATTAGTAAATAATTTATATGGGTGGGTGACCCAATTTGAAATTTCATACAAAAGCATAAAATGGTTATCTGCACGAAACATCATATTTCTGTACGCGATTAGAAATTTACATGTTTTACCTGATCTGGACAGCGAATGTAGCTTGTGTTGTTTCATAGTCAAATGTAGTTCCAGAAGTCACTTTCAGTGCATTACCATCGAATTCAAACTCTGACCCTGGTTGGGACTCAATAGAGAAAGTGGGTGTACCACCATCCTCGTTAGTTGCAGCTGCAGTAAAGACTGTAGCACCAGCGACCGCGGTCTCGGGAAGATTTACAGCTGTGCCTGGTGGTTGGGTAATAACTGGACGTGTTTCTGTGGAAAAGGAGGCAGCAATGTTCTTTAAAACACATAGCGCATAGCGATGGACTCCATTCTTAAGTACCTTCTAGTACAATCTGACAAAGGATGCTAGTAGGATTCAAAACATTTTGAAATTATAGGATGATAGCATTCAGAAATCTGACCTAAAGGTAACGACCACCGATAAAATCAGATGCGCTTAATATTTTGCTAAAAGCAGACGTGTGCTAGAAACAAAGTTCAGACTAAGGGCCAGCTGTACGCTAGGTTCCCCTACCGGTATTTTATGATACCTACATCACTGCAAAGCTTAACTTTTCCCTGTTGTATATTCATGTAAGAAATAATGACGTCATGAATATTAATAAGATTATTTTCTATAATGGCATATAAACACAGGATATTTCGGCTCAGGCAGATGTTAAAGAATTAGATCTATACTACACCATAAGCAAACAGAGCAGACCCTGATCACACGGCTCCTATAGGAGCCGTCTGATCTGGGTCTACTCTGTTTGTAGATGCGTGAAAATGCGCTTACATAAGGGAAAGGGTTCATAGATAATATCTGCAACATCAAACAATTTCTTCACAATATTTATAATTTCTGATACTGTAAGTGTGCATGTTATATTTAATGCGCTCATAAAACTATTTCCTTTTACTGCACTTTGCTTGGTTATTTGTCAAATGATTCTATGGCAGTTCAGAAGTTCTGATGCTGGTAGATTCTTCTAAATAATGACTTTCCAAAACGGTCGCGCCGACGACCATTAGAAAAGTGCAAGCCCTACACGTTGGGCAACAAGCAGACCTAGAGAACGTATTGGTAGGTTGTTATGTGGGGTTGCAGAAGCGCGCAGATAAAAGGAAGAAAATGTAGATCCATTTTTCCAGGAAGCAGCCCTAAGGATCTCATCCAACAGAGCGTGTTTGTAAAGTGCCCAAGAAGTGAACAGGGCTCTGATCTCATAGGGCCTAATTCTGAGCAGTGGCCCTTCTGGCCTAAGAGATAACATGTGCAGGGTATCCGTCTCTTGTTTTGGGAGAGATCCTGATCGTGCTGAGAGTCCTTAAGGATATTCAGTCCTACAAAGGTGAAATATTTCGATGGGATGAGATACGATTGCTCCGAATTCAGTACTAGTTCCAACTGAGACAATGCCACCAGCTGTAGCGGAGGTAAAGATGAACAGAAAGACGAAGTAACTGGTGAAGCAGCCAATTGTTGAAGTACTGAATCAGAGTGACACCACTCTGCTAGAGATAGGCCGCTACAACCCCCATGAGCTTGGTGAAATCTCTAGGACAGACCCCGGAACAAGTAAACGGTACCCCCATGGCAGAAACATAGGAGGTGTCTGCTGGGTGAATGAGCAGATGAAAATATGCATCCGAGAAATCCATAGAAACGCCCCATTGGTCGGGCTTGAAAGCCAGCCGAATGGAAGTGATGGTCTCCATCTTGAAATGTTCGACATGTATATGTACTTGTTTAGAGTAAAAGGTTGATAATCGGTCAAATGTCGCCACTTTCATTGGAACGTGAAAGAGACGGCTGTAAAAGCCAGCCGAATTCTCGTTCAATACCCTCTCTACGGCCTCTTTGGGGAGAAGCGAGGACCCAGAGTCCGGTATGTTCACATGATCCGATGATATATGAATAAGGACCCTTGAAATAGAAGGATGCAGAACCAGAGGGATATAACAGCTTGCCTCTACAATGGAGATGGTCCAAGGATCCTGGGTGATATTGAGCCATGCTGCGACGAAGTGAAGCTGTCGGGCACCTACAAGAATGGTATGTTGGATAGGAAGGGGTGCAAAAAGAGCGAGTCCCTAGAGCCGATGCCTCGAAGGGCTAGAACCACTAGGGTGGGGACATGGACAGAGCTATGTGCTGCCTGCCCCGAGGGGAAGAGGGAACGGTTACTTGTTTGACTAAAGTTATTGTTTTTATCCCCCAACGGTGGGCATATAGTAATCGCATTGCATGTCCTCCCGTCCGTCCGTTCGTCTATCCGTTCGTCTGTTTGTCTGTCCGTCCGTCTGTCCTTCCATCCGAACGTCCGTCCCAAAATTTCGTGTACCTTCCATATTTTTTATATGTGAATGGACTTTGAAATAACCTGGCACAAATGTTCACCACAAGAAAAGGATGTGTCGCATTCAACTCCCTGGTCCATGCGCCAAAGGTCAAGGTAATCCTTCAGGATCAAAGGTCATGGGCATAAGTGTTTCACAAACACAATCTTGTTTATGTATACACATGTATAGTTCGATTTTGACCCATGAGCTGTGACCATTAGGACGAGTCCATGAGCTGTGACCTTTAGGACGAGTCCATCCGTATAGGTAAAATGCTTCACAAACCTTGTATTGTTCAGGAATTACCTACCTTTCACGGTATAATACGGATTTTGTGTCTTCTGTGTCGAAATTAAATTGACAATCCTGACTTACCCATTAATCAGAATGATTGCAACTTCTATAAAAGTGCAGAAAAGTGCAGTTACCACTTAACTATAATAGGCTGTTCACCAGCGTTACGCATGAGCAAGCATATGGTCTTCTAAGGTAAGGGTTATGCTCAATACACAGTGTGCAGTACATGTTAGGTAGCCGGTGTGACCCGACCAATTTCTCCACAATGTAGTTAAACACTGTATGCAGAAGAGCCTAGGGAGAATATAAAGTAAGTGTCCCTTCCCCTCTCCCGTCCTGTCCTAACTTGTAGTTAGTTATGCTACATTTCTGCATCCGTGTGGATGTTGCATGTCATTCTATTTGGTTTCTATAGCGTAGTCAGTCACCATTTATTATTTGTTGGATGTGGAGGCGTTTCCCTGTCTGTTCTGGGTTGAGACAAGCTTATCATAACCTGTCCTCTACATGAGTCAGTGCATATTGTTTACCCATAGACGTCCCTTTCTAGTCCCATTTTTGACTGCATCATATAACTTCCGGCCTGGTCACTCAGCAGTTTTTCGCAAGGTCACCTATGTAGGTTTTACAAATGACTGACTCTACCATGATGGAATGTTCAATTTTATGTTATTTTAATGCGAACTATTTCTGGAATGTGAAAATAAATAAATACTCTATAGGAATACAGTGTTAATATTAACACTTAGAATAATTCTACCGAGAGACAGTAGAGAATGTGTCATACATATCGAGTGTATGCTATATAGCACCGTAACGTAACTAGTGCCAGTCTCATATATGCCATAAAGTCTAGTTCTGTGCAATACATTATGCATTATGGGGACACTATGTAGAAATAAATTTTATATACTTAGTTTTGCATGTGCCTAGTATTTTTCTGCGCACGTGTTACCTGTGTGATGACGGATACATTAGTTTGGTCTATTTTTACTGCACTATTAATACAGTCAATTTGATATGGTCAACTTTGAGTCAGTTTTATATACCGTGTTGTGTGAGAAAGTTTGAAATTATTCGTAGACTGTGTTGACTTACATAAAATCGTTACATAAAAATTAAATGATAAAACCAGTTAGGGCATAGACACTAATACGCCTGTGTGACATTAACAGTATCTCGCCTATGTGGTATAGACATTATTACGCCTGTGTGGCATTCATGTTTATGGCATAATTATCCTGTGTGGGTGGATACTTTAGCCTGTGTGGCCTTTAAATACCCTGTGTGGATTTAATGGAAAAAAGACTATGCTTAACTGGCAGCAAATTATTGAATGTGTTCCATATGTTATGTCTTTAACGTGTTTTATATATTTGCACGTGCAAAGTTATACCTTTACATGTATATCAAATTTTGAAATAGGAGGGAGATTCCTTATTTTAAGCCGCAACTAACACTGGGCGCGCACAATTTGCAAATAACAGAAATAATTGTGACATATCTCCTACTGTTATCTCGGAGCCATTTGTATGGTCCTTTGAAGATATTGTAGACTCGTCAGTAGTATATAAATACATACAGTACGAAGCTAGATCCGGAACACACGCTCACACAAACACACCCAATTACACACAAACATATTTTCGCTAATTAATGGTTACTCACTGATCGTTATCACAATTGAATTGGTTCCTGTATTTGGTTCGTCGTCTGTGGCTGTAATGGTGAGTGTGAACGACTGTGTGGTGGTAAAGTCAATCAAGGCGTCCGCAGTCACTATTTTGTTAGTGTTGGCGATCTTAAAACGAGAATCCGTGTTACCACCTAAATGAAGAATGATAAGTTATTTCAAAATTAAATGACATCATGAATTACGATAATTATATGACATAACTTTACATAACTATAAACTAGACAATTGGATATTCTGGTAAGCAATGGTCAGGCACAAATCTACCTTCACATCAGCGTTGTTCAGTTTTGAAGTAAATCCTCGCATACGTGTATGATGAGTTTGGCACACATGATTTGCGGAACGTGTGGACGTATGTACGGATGGAAAAATGTAAGTACATATGCATCCTACATTGTAGGAAGCGATACAAATATTCTGAAAATGGGTGATCCCTCGAAAGCAAAAGAAGAAATGCAAAAAGAGAAAATTGCAGACTCGGTTTAATTGAGTCTGTTCATGAGTAGTAATTAAAAGTGCAACACTACTCACGCCCCCTAGCACCGGCTTAAGCAGTATTCAATTTTCAAAACTAATAACATTAAAACTTATGATCCCGAAGGACCAGAAAATATAACAACACTGAGAATGAAGTACATAAAGTATAATATATACAAGCCATAAAGTACAAGAATGAGTCATGCAGGAGACACCACATACAGAACAAACAGCCGCCCGAACAGCAACAAAAGGAAACAGCAAATGTACATAACTATAAAAACATCAAGAGACGCACAAAGACAAAAGTTGAAAACAAATACACAATAGGGGGAAGATGGAAGTACCGTCTTGGAACGGTCAGTGACAAAAATCACTGGGGGTTAAACCGGTTTGTGGGCGCCCAACCTCACACTTATTCCATCCCCACCCTAAATGATAAACAGTGTATAAATAAACGTATCCCTTCTCCGACTAACCTACAACAACCGCGATGGCAAATACAGTGGTAAAGTGCATTTATAACGAAAACATTTAAGTAAACCAACTGTATCCACCTATCGCTAGTGTACTCAATCATTGAGCTGCAAACAGAGTAACTGTAGAAAAGTAATAAAGGGTACGACAAAAACGAAATAGTATAGATATCCGACGTTCTCCTTCCGCTTCTGGATTTAAGAGGTCGCTTTCATAGAGTACTAAACCTTTCTTGTCGGCGTACATGCAAAGAGACCAGCCAGCGTGATTGCCAACTGTAAATGGGTTGACAACCGAACATGCAGTATGTTGTAGTACTATAGGATCATAAAACATGTTATATATAGAAGTACTCTCTACAACGGACATTTTCACAATAAACTTTTATCTTTCTTGCCAGATTGCTGCTTAAAGCTCATTTTGGAAATTTCTGTATGACTCTATCCTGCTGAAGCTGCGATCTGTCTTAAAGATCACCGTTGGTTTTGTGACCCAGAGACCTGACAATAATTTTGAATCACCGGTGATCAAGGATCATAACGGCCAGAGCGACAGATAAGGATGCGTACCCAAATACCATAATCGTTATTTCTCCACCAAACGCTATACTGTGATCACTCTTTAGAATCGTCTCTTCGCGACGATTCTAAAGTGTGGTCACAGTATAGGGTTTGGTGGAGAAATAAAGAAAGGAGTTATTCTTGAAAATATCTTAATATACGCATCTTATCTGGAGCTCTGAATTAACGTCATAGTCTCATACACGTTCAAGCCTACTCACCTAATCAGATACAAGTATAATCAATCGCCATATACGACTGTATAGCTGATCCAAAATAGATACACGTATACTGAGCTAAGGCACTGGACTTAACAAGTATTGTGTTTTAGACAAGTCACACTGAACTAACCTGTTATGGTGTAAGTTGCTGTCTGAAATGCTGGTGATACATCTCCATCAGTGTGAGAAATTATGGCCACTTCCGTGTCTGTCCAATACATGTACATAACATTAAAACATGGCCATGTGTGTGACTGAATTGGTTAAGGACATTAAAGTTGAACTTCGATATCTCAAACTTCAAAGGACCATAAACTTTACCTCGAGATAACAAAAGTTCGAGTTATCTAATTTCTTATCTGAACAATTTCTCAGGTTAACAGCCTAATTCAAGTCTAAAGTTTCGACCTGTATTAAGCTGTCACACGCGTTTCTACATATGCGTAGTGATACATTTTGGAACAATTCTTTAGCCTATTGCAAATTTGGAAGGACCGATCCTCTATTTTGAGTTTTCCCAAAGTTCGAGTTATCCGAGTTCGAGATATCAGAGTACAACTGCAATTGCATAACGATATTGGATTTAAACATGGTTAACCTTTAGCCTGCTGAACAATTTATGTTTACAGAAATGTTCACCTACTACATTTTCAAAATTCAAGCTATAATCAAGTTGTGTACCAAAATGTAATCAGTTTCAAACAGTTTGGGTCCTTATGAGACGCCGAGTTACTCGGCGTCTCATCTCGATCCAAACTGTTTGCAAAGGTATTTACTCATCCTCCAGTAGTAGGCTAAAGGTTAAGGTTGTCATAAAAGTGGCACTCAGACATCGACCAGCACTGTAGATCTATGAGGCATTCTGATATTGACCAGTCTAGTAAATCCAGTTTAACCAGTGCGTTACAAAATAGCATTTCTGACATTGGCATAGAACGGGATGCATAAATGGCATACGCATGTGCTTGTACGGCTAACTGGTGCCTTAAATGGATATTTTAAGATGCACAGTATATGACATTGATATACTTAGCCTATCTGTGCCTGGGGTCTCTTATAAAGGACATAGCCAAAGGGTGCAAACCCAATTCAGAGGGCTCCTTCAGCAACCCTCTGGGTCTATGCTTATAAAGCTTTTTAGTTGAGTCTGAGTTCATTCTCAAGCTTTTGATTGGTTAGATTTGAGTTCTCAAGTTTTTGATTGGTCAGATTTGAGCCTCTGACTCAAATCTTACCAATCAAAAACTCGAGAACATAAAACATGTATCTTATTAGTGGGCCATAAACCAGGAAGATCAATATAAATGATTTGTGATGTGATATTGAGAAAAGTTAAGTGTTGTACATATCGTTGCTATACGGCAATGCAACGATCTATTAATAACAGTTTAACCTTTTTAAAAAAATATGTGTAGGGTTTTCTACGTTACTATCTAGAAATTATCGCACACAACACCCAACAGGTTTGAAATCTATATGATTGATTTCTATTTCTATCTTATAAGACAACATAATTATCGCGAAATGAATCGAGTTATAAATTCCGTTTGTATAAATAATGTCCTCTTACCCACGGGAGAAAACTCTAAAACGTTGGCGGTGTTTGGAGAAATGGACACAACAGGACTTTCGTCATTAGCATCGGTGACAGTAATAGTTACGGTCTTGTCTACGAAATATGGTCCATTACTAGCTCTGTAAGAAACAACATGTTGCTGAGTCATAAAGATCTCGAGAACATCCATTATCTTAGTATCGTCAATTTAGAGACAGAAAGAGCGCCAAACATTGATAATATAACAATGATAACATACTAGTAATGTAAGATTTTAGTTATGAAGTGTTCGAACCTCTAAAAGTGAAAACAGTACATACCCCGATCAAAGGGCTCTTTATAGCCCTTTGTCAAGAGTTTTCACTGTTTGTCCTAAAATCAGTTTCGACTATGATCAAGTTTTATACAAGATTGTAATTAATATTCAGAACGAGAGGATCCAGCTTAGATCCAGCATTGACATTTCCCTTATTAGAATAACAGAAAGCACTAAACTCAACGAACGCGAATTGTAATATGTACAGTACAGGCATATTGATACATTATGATTGTAAGTTTAAATAACCAGGACAATGTATCTACAGACAATTGTTGCACTTTATGTTTTTCAATAAGTGAGAATACTGATGCGGAGATTCCTCAAATAAAATATATGAAAGCAGCATGTTTAACCCTTAACATGTTCTATATTTATTACATAATGCAATACCTACAGACTATTCATAGACTAAAGTGTTATAATGAAATATAAAAGGTGAAACACTGTAGCCATTTTAGAAATTAACGAAACAAGTCTATCAAATTCTGATATTGGTGTTCTCTGTTTGTAAATGTGTGAAATGCGTTTATATGAAGGAATAAGTTAAAGAATAATGTGACACTATGTGTTTACGGATGTGTCTATCAACATATTCAAAGTTGAACAAACTAGTCTTTAGACCAAGTACAATGTGACAGGTGTGTGACAATACCGGTATACCATATTTGTAACTATTATTAGGTATAGTTTTGTGACAACATGACTGTGTAGAAACTCAATAAGTTTAAATATGATACTCTACGATGTTGAGGTATAAAACGTATAGCCTATATTTATCTAGAAATAATGTGAGCAGTTTTGACAAAACTACTGCCTTTTTGAACAGCGTCTTGCTGCAGATAGTCTAAGAGTTTCCTAACAAGTTCGTGAAATCAATATCAGTAATTTTTGTCTCGTATGCTGAATTAAAAGTATAAGGTATGCTATTAAACAGGTAAAACACCGGCATGTTTCAGAAATACATGAAAATGAATACGTTTGATACCTATGGCATACATATTACGTTATATCTTATCAAATTTTCTATAAAATCAACTTAGGGCAGTTCCATTTAAATGTGTATTGGGGGACAGGAAGGCACTTTAAAAAAACAGCCGTGCATGGATGGGTTTCGCTGCAAAAATGTAACTAATTGGTTTGTGCATTAGTACATAATTTATATGGGTGGGTGACCCAATTTGAAATTTCATACAAAAGCATAAAATGGTTATCTGCACGAAACATCATATTTCTGTACGCGATTAGAAATTTACATGTTTTACCTGATCTGGACAGCGAATGTAGCTTGTGTTGTTTCATAGTCAAATGTAGTTCCAGAAGTCACTTTCAGTGCATTACCATCGAATTCAAACTCTGACCCTGGTTGGGACTCAATAGAGAAAGTGGGTGTACCACCATCCTCGTTAGTTGCAGCTGCAGTAAAGACTGTAGCACCAGCGACCGCGGTCTCGGGAAGATTTACAGCTGTGCCTGGTGGTTGGGTAATAACTGGACGTGTTTCTGTGGAAAAGGAGGCAGCAATGTTCTTTAAAACACATAGCGCATAGCGATGGACTCCATTCTTAAGTACCTTCTAGTACAATCTGACAAAGGATGCTAGTAGGATTCAAAACATTTTGAAATTATAGGATGATAGCATTCAGAAATCTGACCTAAAGGTAACGACCACCGATAAAATCAGATGCGCTTAATATTTTGCTAAAAGCAGACGTGTGCTAGAAACAAAGTTCAGACTAAGGGCCAGCTGTACGCTAGGTTCCCCTACCGGTATTTTATGATACCTACATCACTGCAAAGCTTAACTTTTCCCTGTTGTATATTCATGTAAGAAATAATGACGTCATGAATATTAATAAGATTATTTTCTATAATGGCATATAAACACAGGATATTTCGGCTCAGGCAGATGTTAAAGAATTAGATCTATACTACACCATAAGCAAACAGAGCAGACCCTGATCACACGGCTCCTATAGGAGCCGTCTGATCTGGGTCTACTCTGTTTGTAGATGCGTGAAAATGCGCTTACATAAGGGAAAGGGTTCATAGATAATATCTGCAACATCAAACAATTTCTTCACAATATTTATAATTTCTGATACTGTAAGTGTGCATGTTATATTTAATGCGCTCATAAAACTATTTCCTTTTACTGCACTTTGCTTGGTTATTTGTCAAATGATTCTATGGCAGTTCAGAAGTTCTGATGCTGGTAGATTCTTCTAAATAATGACTTTCCAAAACGGTCGCGCCGACGACCATTAGAAAAGTGCTAGCCCTACACGTTGGGCAACAAGCAGACCTAGAGAACGTATTGGTAGGTTGTTATGTGGGGTTGCAGAAGCGCGCAGATAAAAGGAAGAAAAGGTAGATCCATTTTTCCAGGAAGCAGCCCTAAGGATCTCATCCAACAGAGCGTGTTTGTAAAGTGCCCAAGAAGTGAACAGGGCTCTGATCTCATAGGGCCTGATTCTGGGCAGTGGCCCTTCTGGCCTAAGAGATAACATGTGCAGGGTATCCGTCTCTTGTTTTGGGAGAGATCCTGATCGTGCTGAGAGTCCTTAAGGATATTCAGTCCTACAAAGGTGAAATATTTCGATGGGATGAGATACGATTGCTCCGAATTCAGTACTAGTTCCAACTGAGACAATGCCACCAGCTGTAGCGGAGGTAAAGATGAACAGAAAGACGAAGTAACTGGTGAAGCAGCCAATTGTTGAAGTACTGAATCAGAGTGACACCACTCTGCTGGAGATAGGCCGCTACAACCCCCATGAGCTTGGTGAAATCTCTAGGACAGACCCCGGAACAAGTAAACGGTACCCCCATGGCAGAAACATAGGAGGTGTCTGCTGGGTGAATGAGCAGATGAAAATATGCATCCGAGAAATCCATAGAAACGCCCCATTGGTCGGGCTTGAAAGCCAGCCGAATGGAAGTGATGGTCTCCATCTTGAAATGTTCGACATGTATATGTACTTGTTTAGAGTAAAAGGTTGATAATCTGTTAAATGTCGCCACTTTCATTGGAACGTGAAAGAGACGGCTGTAAAAGCCAGCCGAATTCTCGTTCAATACCCTCTCTACGGCCTCTTTGGGGAGAAGCGAGGACCCAGAGTCCGGTATGTTCACATGATCCGATGATATATGAATAAGGACCCTTGAAATAGAAGGATGCAGAACCAGAGGGATATAACAGCTTGCCTCTACAATGGAGATGGTCCAAGGATCCTGGGTGATATTGAGCCATGCTGCGACGAAGTGAAGCTGTCGGGCACCTACAAGAATGGTATGTTGGATAGGAAGGGGTGCAAAAAGAGCGAGTCCCTAGAGCCGATGCCTCGAAGGGCTAGAACCACTAGGGTGGGGACATGGACAGAGCTATGTGCTGCTTGCCCCGAGGGGAAGAGGGAACGGTTACTTGTTTGACTAAAGTTATTGTTTTTATCCCCCAACGGTGGGCATATAGTAATCGCATTGTATGTCCTCCCGTCCGTCCGTTCGTCTATCCGTTCGTCTGTTTGTCTGTCCGTCCGTCTGTCCTTCCATCCGAACGTCCGTCCCAAAATTTCGTGTACCTTCCATATTTTTTATATGTGAATGGACTTTGAAATAACCTGGCACAAATGTTCACCACAAGAAAAGGATGTGTCGCATTCAACTCCCTGGTCCATGCGCCAAAGGTCAAGGTAATCCTTCAGGGTCAAAGGTCGTGGGCATAAGTGTTTCACAAACACAATCTTGTTTATGTATACACATGTATAGTTCGATTTTGACCCATGAGCTGTGACCTTTAGGACGAGTCTATCCGTATAGGTAAAATGCTTCACAAACCATGTATTGTTCAGGAGTTACCTACCTTTCACGGTATAATACGGATATTGTGTCTTCTGTGTCGAAATTAAACTGACAATCCTGACTTACCCATCAATCAGAATGATTGCAACTTCTATAAAAGTGCAGAAAAGTGCAGTTACCACTTAACTATAATAGGCTGTTCATCAGCGTTACGCATGAGCAAGCATATGGTCTTCTAAGGTAAGGGTTATGCTCCATACACAGTGTGCAGTACATGTTAGGTAGCCGGTGTGACCCGACCAATTTCTCCACAATGTAGTTGAACACTGTATGCAGAAGAGCCTAGGGAGAATATAAAGTAAGTGTCCCTTCCCCTCTCCCGTCCTGTCCTAACTTGTAGTTAGTTATGCTACATTTCTGCATCCGTGTGGATGTTGCATGTCATTCTATTTAGTTTCTATAGAGTAGTCAGTCACCATTTATTAATTGTTGGATGTGGAGGCGTTTCCCTGTCTGTCCTGGGTTGAGACAAGCTTATCATAACCAGTCCTCTACATGAGTCAGTGCATATTGTTTACCCATAGACGTCCCTTTCTAGTCCCATGTTTGACTGCATCATATAACTTCCGGCCTGGTCACTCAGCAGTTTTTCGCAAGGTCACCTATGTAGGTTTTACAAATGACTGACTCTACCATGATGGAATGTTCAATTTTATGTTATTTTAATGCGAACTATTTCTGGAATGTGAAAATAAATAAATACTCTATAGGAATCCAGTGTTAACATAAACACTTAGAATAATTCTACCGAGAGACAGTAGAGAATGTGTCATACATATCGAGTGTATGCTATATATCACAGTAACGTAACTAGTGCCAGTCTCATATATGCCATAAAGTCTAGTTCTGTGCAATACATTATGCATTATGGGGACACTATATCGAAATAAATTTTATATACTTAGTTTTGCATGTGCCTAGTATTTTTCTGCGCACGTGTTACCTGTGTGATGACGGATACATTAGTTTGGTCTATTTTTACTGCACTATTAATACAGTCAATTTGATATGGTCAACTTTGAGTCAGTTTTATATACCGTGTTGTGTGAGAAAGTTTGAAATTATTCGTAGACTGTGTTGACTTACATAAAATCGTTACATAAAAATTAAATGATAAAACCAGTTAGGGCATAGACACTAATACGCCTGTGTGACATTAACAGTATCTCGCCTATGTGGTATAGACATTATTACGCCTGTGTGGCATTCATTTTTATGGCATAATTATCCTGTGTGGGTGGATACTTTAGCCTGTGTGGCCTTTAAATACCCTGTGTGGATTTAATGGAAAAAAGACTATGCTTAACTGGCAGCAAATTATTGAATGTGTTCCATATGTTATGTCTTTAACGTGTTTTATATATTTGCACGTGCAAAGTTATACCTTTACATGTATATCAAATTTTGAAATAGGAGGGAGATTCCTTATTTTAAGCCGCAACTAACACTGGGTGCACAATTTGCAAATAACAGAAATAATTGTGACATATCTCCTACTGTTATCTCGGAGCAATTTGTATGGTCCTTTGAAGATATTGTAGACTCGTCAGTATTATATAAATACATACAGTACGAAGCTAGATTCGAAACACACACTCACACAAACACACCCAATTACACACAAACATATTTTCGCTAATTAATGGTTACTCACTGATCGTTATCACAATTGAATTGGTTCCTGTATTTGGTTCGTCGTCTGTGGCTGTAATGGTGAGTGTGAACGACTGTGTGGTGGTAAAGTCAATCAAGGCGTCCGCAGTCACTATTTTGTTAGTGTTGGCGATCTTAAAACGAGAATCCGTGTTACCACCTAAATGAAGAATGATAAGTTATTTCAAAATTAAATGACATCATGAATTACGATAATTATATGACATAACTTTACATAACTATAAACTAGACAATTGGATATTCTGGTAAGCAATGGTCGGGCATAAGTCTACCTTCACATCAACGTTGTTCAGTTTTGAAGTAAATTCTCGCAAACGTGTATGATGAGTTTGGCACACATGATTTGCGGAACGTGTGGACGTATGTACGGATGGAGAAATGTAAGTACATATGCATCCTACATTGTAGGAAGCGATACAAACCATGAAGTACAACTAGACTGTCGCAGGACAGCAAAGCTCGCCTTTAGTAGACCTTGTATACAAAGATGAAGTCCAAAATATTTTTCTATTTTAACTGAACTACATCAATGTTAAACCTACTGGCAAACCCTATTCCAAATACCAGCTACCTATGGCAAGTCTTTCATGTAGTATTAGTGCATCTTAACACTTACCCCAAAACTTTAACCTTGAAATTTCAGCCCAAAAAGCTAAGTCCAAAACAGGTGAAAGTTTGACTAAAGTTCAGTTTTATTTTAAGTTTTATCTACACTACATCAATGTTCAACACACAGGAAATCTCCATTCCGAATATCAGCTTTCTAGGGCAAATATTTCATGTAGTATTAGTGCATTACAACACTTACCCCAAAACTTTAACCTTCCTATTTCAGCCCAAAAAGCTATGTCCGAAACAGGTGAAATTTTGACTCAAATTCAGTTTTATTTTTAAATTTCAACTACGCTCCATCAATGTTCAACACACCGGGAACCTCTATTTCAAGTATCAGCTTCCTAGGGCAAATATTTCATGAAGTATTGGTACATTTCAACACTTACCCCAAAACTTTAACCTTCCTATTTCAGCCCAAAAAGCCAAGTCCAAAACAGGTATAATTTTGACTAAAATTCAGTTTTATTTTTAATTTCAACTACACTACATCAATGTTCAACACACCAGAAACCTCCGTTTCAAGTATCAGCTTCCTAGGGCAAATATTTCATGTAGTATTAGTGCATTTCAACACTTACCCCAAAACTTTAACCTTGAGCTCTCAGCCCAAAAATCTAAGTCCAAACCAGGTGAAATTTTGACTAAAATTCAGTTTTATTTTAAATTTTAACTACACTACTTCAATGTTCAACACACCGGGAACCTCCAATTCAAGTATCAGCTTCCTAAGGCAAATATTTCATGTAGTATTAGTGCATTTCAACACTTACCCCAATACTTTAACCAAACGCAAAAGCCAACGCCGACGCAGGCGCCGACGCCGACGCCGACGCCGACGCCGGGGTGATTCCATAAGCCCCCCTATTCTTCGAATAGGCGAGCAAAAAATGAGTCATGCAGGAGACACCACATACAGAACAAACAGCCGCCCGAACAGCAACACAAGGAAACAGCAAATGTACATAACTATAAAAACATCAAGAGACGCACAAAGACAAAAGTTGAAAACAAATATACAATAAGGGGAAGATGGAAGTACCGTCTTGGAACGGTCAGTTGGGGTTAAACCGGTTTTTGGGAGCCCAACCTCACACTTATTCCATCCCCACCCTAAAAGATAAACAGTGTAAATAAACGTATCCACTCTCCGACTAACCTACAACAACCGCGATGGCAAATACAGTGGTAAAGTGTATGTATAACGAAAACATTTAAGTGAACAAACTGTATCCACCTATCGCTAGTGTACTCAATGATTGAGCTGCAAACAGAGTAACTGTAGAAAAGTAATAAAGGGTACGACAAAAACGAAATAGTATAGATATCCGACGTTCTCCTTCCGCTTCTGGATTTAAGAGGTCGCCTTCATAGAGTACTAAACCTTTCTTATCGGCGTACATGCAAAGAGGCCAGCGTGATTGCCAACTGTAAATGGGTTGACAACCAAACATGCAGTATGTTGTAGTACTATATGATCATAAAACATGTTATATATAGAAGTACTCTGTACAACGGACATTTTCACAATAAACTTTTATCTTTCTTGACAGATTGCTGCTTAAAGCTCATTTCGGAACTTTCTGTATGACTATCCTGTTTAAGCTGCGATCTGTCTTAAAGATCGCCGTTGGTTTTGTGACCCAGAGGCTTGTCAATAATTTTGATTCACCGGTGATCAAGGATCATAACGGCCAGAGCGACAGATAAGGATGCGTACCCAAATACCATAATCGTTATTTCTCCACCAAACCCTATACTGTGACCACTCTTTAGAATCGTCTCTTCGCGACGATTCTAATGTGTGGTCACAGTATAGGGTTTGGTGGAGAAATAAAGGAGTTATTCTCGAAAATATCTTAATATACGCATCTTATTTGGAGCTCTGACATTATTAACGCCATTGTCTCATACACGTTAAAGCCTACTCAAGTAATTAGATACAGTACAAGTAGAATCAATCGCTATATACGGCTGTATAGCTGATCCAAAATAGGTACACGTATACTGAGCTAAGGCACTGGACTTAACAAGTATTGTGTTTTAGACAAGTCACACTGAACTAACCTGTTATGGTGTAAGTTGCTGTCTGAAATGCTGGTGATACATCTCCATCTGTGTGAGAAATTGTGGCCACTTCCATTTCTGTCCAATACATGTACATAAAAATAAAGCATGGCCATGTGTGTGACTGAATTGGTTAAGGACATTACAGTTGATCTTCGATATCTCGAACTTCAAAGGACCATAAACTTTACTTCGAGATAACAAAAGTTCGAGTCATTCGATTTCTTACCTGAACAATGTCTCAGGTTAACAGCCTAATGCAAGTCTAAAGTTTCGACCTGTATTAAGCTATCACACGTGTTTCTACATATGCGTAGTGATACATTTTGGAACAATTCTTTAGCCTATTGCAAATTTGGAAGGACCGATCCTCTATTTTGAGTTTTCCCAAAGTTGGAATTATCTGAGTTCGAGATATCAAAGTACAACTGCAATTGCATTAACGGTATTGGATTTAAACCTGGTTAACCTTTAGCCTGCTGAACAAATTATTTTTACAGAAATGTTCACATACTACATTTTCAAAATTCAAGCTATGATCAAGTTGTGTACCAAAATGTAACCAGAGTCTCAAACAGTTTGGATCCTTATGAGACGCCGAGTCACTCGGCGTCTCATCTGGATCCAAATTGTTTGTAAATGTATTTACTCATCCGCCCGTAGTAGGCTAAAGGTTAAGGTTATCATAAAAGCGGTACTCAGACATCGACCAGCACTGTATATCTATGAGGCATTCTGATATTGACTAGTCCAGTAAATCCAGATCAACCATTGCGTTACAAAATAGCATTTCGGACATTGGCATAGAACGGAATCTATAAATGGCATACGCATGTGCTTGTATGGCTAAATGGTGCCTTAAAGGGAATTCTGATATATATTTTCAGATGCACAGTATATGACATTGATATACTTAGCCCATCTGTGATGGGGTCTCTTAAAAAGGACATAGGCAAAGGGTGCAAACCCAATTCATAGGGCTCCTTCAGCAACCCTCTGATCAGGGTCTGCATTGTTTGCTGAACCCATCGATATCAATGGTTGAAGACGTTGTTTACTATGCCTCCTCAAAATGAAAAAATGCATGGGTTTCAAAATAAGATCTGAATGGATTTTCTTAATCCTTTCACCGCCAATATCGCATAAATGCACCACGACAAATAGTGCAGTCCCAGATCAGAGACCGCCTTTTCAAGGCGGCGTCTGATCGGAGACTTCACTTTTTGTCTCATTTTCTATGTATTTGCTTTATACCTTTGAAATTTGCATATATTTATCTCATTTCCTTATTGTATTGAATGATTTACCAAAACATGGATTGCAGACGACAATTAGAAATTTGGCCCGGAAAGGGTTAAATAATATGAGAATAAATGAGTTAAGGAGTTTGACGTAAACCCAGTTATATTATCCTAGCAACGTGTCAAGCAATCCTAACAGTACATGTTAATATTTACGATGTATAGAGCTGACATATATCTGCTATGGAATACTGGTACACCGCTCGACTTATATACACTGTCAATGTTTACACTGTCATTATCTACAGTTATTGTTTACATTGTTAGTGTTTACTCTGTCGTTGCTTACACTGTTATTATCTATACTGTCATTGTTTATACTATTTTGGTTTACACAGTTATTGTTTACACTGTTATTGTTTACAAATTCATTGTTCACACAGTCACTGTTTACAGTGTCATGTCTATATTACCAGTATTTACACTAATATGGTTTACACTGTCATTGTCTACATTGTCATTGTTTACACTATTATGATTTAAACTGTCATTGTTTACACTATTATGGTTTATATTTAACTTTTTTTTCTAATACCGGTAAGGTTTATACTGTCATTGTTTACACTATTGTGGTTTACACTTTCATAGTTTCATTGTTTGTTAATACTGAACACCGCCATTTGTTAATGTTATTATTTACAATGTCATTGTTTACACTGTCATTGTTTACCATTTCATTTTTCATCTGACCGTTCCATTCCTGGATTTTCATTTTATACTTTAAAATAATTTCCAGGCAAGCATTACTGTGGTGCCCTTATCACCATATAGCTTACTCTATACTATAGGAGAAAACGTCACATTTTAAACGCAAAACTTGGCTTAGTAAATAGCTACAGACTGATGAGTTTATAATGTGCTGTTCACAGTACAATAACTGCAGTACCTGTCCGGATATAAAAAGTTATGTCAACTAGTGTAGACCAAGATCAAACTGATATTTAACCCATTACCTCATATGCTGAATAAATACACCGAAAAGGAGCATAAGTAGAGAAAAGGAAACTTTTAGAATTGTATAGTTTTGAAAACATTGTGACAAATTGAGCATTTGATCCTTTGCAGCAAATGCTATATTTATCACAATGGATTCAAAATGCGACCTTAACAGAGGCGTCAATATGAGGGAATTGGTAATGGTTAATCAAGGTCTGTACTATTTGCTATGTAAGTCTAATCAGCAACATGGCTCGCATTTGAAAAGGGGTTTGTGTCCATATGCGACGCCGAGTAATTCGGCGTCTCACGAGGATCTAAGATGTTTTACACTCGGACAACAGTTTCTCAAAGGCTTGATCAAATCGGAAAAAGGCGAACATTTAACCAGATCAGAATATGGGCAGCCATCATTCTTTTACAACACAATGAGTATTAAAACGGTACATAACTGTTCAGATTTACGAATAGCTGAAATGGGAAAATGTGAGTCCGGAGGTTTGGGGTAAATACGGGCATATACATGTAATAGAAAGTTCCTATAGGAAGTTTCTGCATTACTTTTGCCCTGCATAGAATCACAATTTGCTTTTTAAGACGCTCGTGCCCAATAAAAAATGGTCGCCTAGGATATGTTCTTCTGTATTTTGTTTTTACCTGCAGCAGAAAATTCCAGTACTTCAGCAGCAGCTGGAGAAAATGTTACTACTGGTGAAACATCGTTGACGTCGATAACAGAAAGGGTGACTGTTATGTCGCTTGTTTGCGATGCTCCGTCAGTCGCCCTGTGTGAGAAAAGGGTTTGCAAAAATAATTAGATAGATAGATAGATTTCAGTATAAAATGTAACATACATGATAAGACATTATTACACACATTGTAAAACAAATAGTACATGAATAAATATCCTTGCACAAAACATGCTGTTGTAGTCCCGCTAGACCATGTATCAACAGGGCGATTCTCGTGCTCACGCGCTGTTGTTGACCGGTTTTAATTATACCTATTCGGGACCTAAGGTAAACAATGGACGCGAATGCTATAGCGTTTTGGCCTAAGCTAGGTGAACGGTGAGAGTTGTTCAGGGGCACCGACAATGAACTGTTTTAGTGATATTCATATTGAATGAAATTCCGTGTAAACGGTATTTGATACAAACATGAATTGATGTCAGAAAGAAAACAGTGGCCCGGAAACAGCATAAATCTAACGAAGAGTCAAAGAAGTGTATAGTCTTGCTGCCGCAGTTTTGCTTGCATTTATAAGGATTAAATTGATACAGGAAAGCAGAAAACGGGTTTATGCAAGAATAGCGTTAATAAACATTTATTTTGTGAACAAATAGAAAAGGCTATCACAAAACATTATAAAGTAATTAGAGCAGATGTTTGCCATTACTGAAATTTTATACATTGGCCAGTGTACCACGAATCACTAGAAGCATCCATCTCATTAATAAATGAGTTGTCACAGGCAATATATCACATTACTACACCTGTAATGTAGATGATTCTCAATGTATTTCACCTAACCCTTTCAGAGCGGGAAACGAGCCATTAACCCTTTCCCTGTTCTATGTTTATTCCAAATTTCAATACCTACTGAATATCCATTAACAAAATAGTTATAAAGAAATACGGAAGTTGGAACATTGTAGACATTTTAGAAAGCAAAGAAACAGATATATCAAATTCTATTAGCAAACAGAGTAGACCCCGATCAGACGGCTCCTCTAGGAGCCGTCTGATCTGGGTCTACTCTGTTTGCAAATGCGTAAAAACACGTTTATATGAGGGAAAGGGTTAATGTCCTTTGCAAACAGGATAGACCCAGATGAGAGGGTCTCACCTAGCGAAGCTCTCTCAACAGGGGCTGCACTATTTGTCATGCTACATTTTTCTTTGAAAACATTCCTGATTAGTCATGGTAAACCTGACCCGTTTGACTTTTGGAAGAGTAGATTTAACAAATCAGTAGTGAAGGGATGCAATATGTGTTCGTTTTACAAGCAATTTACCACTGTTTTTGCGTCAGTTGTAGAACTAAGATTTGTCTTTTAGGGTGGGGATGGAATAAGTGTGAGATTGGGCACCCCGAAACCGGTTTAAACTCCCCACGACACTTGTTCCAGGCCGCTCAAAAAGATGGTACTTCCATCTTCTTCATAAGTGTTTGTTTGTTATGTATTTGAGGGTTGCTTTTTTGTCTTTTGACAGGCATATACATTTACTCTTCTTTTCTGTCATGATGCTGTTCCGGCGACTGTGTGTTTGGGATTTGGTGTTTCCTGAATGACGCATACATTTACTTTTGTATAAGACGTTAAAACTTTTGACTTTAACCTTTCACTGCCATTAGCCCATTTGCGCCCACGATCCCATATATCGGACATAGGGAAACATTATAGACTCTAATCAGACGCCACATTATGCGGTGTCTGATCAGAGTCTACGCTGTTTGCTGATAGGAAATTCAATATAAAACAAAACAAAAATGAAACTTTAGACCAGACATCCCTTAGATAGAAAATGGACTAATCCAATATAAAAGCATGGAAGAATCCACTGGGAGCAAATGGGTTAAGTATGCGTCTAATCAGGATCCCAACTGTTTGATATTTTATTTATTTTTTATAAAATGAACGTGACAAAACACTCTCTTTAAAACTGAACCACATGACAATGTAGAAAATGTACCTTTCAGCAATATACTTAATATTAAGTCATAATAGAAAACGACCTGCGTAAGCGAAGGATCTTCCACTAATGTCACGTATAAACTACAGTAAAACGTCGATTATTCGAATTTTCGGTATAGAAGAATTTAGATCCTTTTAGGCTGGTGGCTGCTTAATGCATGGTGAAAGTCATGCAGAAAGCTCCTAGAGGAGCTTTCTGCATGACTTTCACCATGCATTAAGCTGCCACCTGTTTTAAAGATCGATAATAATACGTATTTTAGTGTTCGGATAATCGAAGTTTTACTGTATATCTACCAATACTGTCACGTGAAACTATACCTACTAATAATGTCACGTAAAACTAGAACTATCACTAAAGGTGATGGAATACCCCCGCTCAGCTGTCCTGATCGCAAATCAAACTAGAACTATCACTAAGGGTGATGGAATACCCCAACTCATTTCTACCAGTAATGTAACTTTAACTGTATCTAGCACTAGCACTATGTCACGTGATGCTATATATATACCACTATTATCACGTGAAATTTATATCTACCACTTATGCCACGAGAAACTATATCCACTTATTTTACGTGAAACTATATCTTCCACTTATGTCACATGATACTACATCTTCCATTAATGTCACGTGAAACTACACTTTCCATTTTGTCACGTGAAACTATATATACCACTAATTTCACGTGAAATTAGAACCATCACTAAAGGTGATGGAATATCCCCACTCAGCTGCCTTGATCGCAAATCAAAAGTTGTGGCACGGATATACAGACAAACAGACCAACCGACCGACCAACACACGGACTTCGTTTGCAGGAGTATAATTATAAAGGATCATTTTGTATTACTATTGACCTGCATGTAGCTACCACCTACCTTACATACCCATAATTAGATAAATGTGATTGCCTATGCAAACAGTCTGGATCCAGATGAGACGCCGAATGATGCGCCGTCTCATCAGGATACATACTGTTTGTCACATTGACCATATTTTTGAAAATAAATGAAAGTTTATTTTAAGAATTGAAGCAGACGACAATTGTTGCAGAAAAAAGAAACTTAGCATGCAAAGAATTAAGCCATGTTCTATTGTACAGTGTAACGGCGTTATTTCGACTCTCGTTTTTCCGAGATACCCTCTTATTCCGAGGGAATGTTGAGGTCCCGGCTGAAATTTTATCAAATCTAATTGAAAATACCTGCATTAATCCGAATAGCGATAATCCGAAAATTCGAGCATGTGTGCTAGTCCCGCGGATCATTCTGGTTCCTTTTATTGATTGTTTAATTCGAGCACGGTGTTTTCCCACCTCCGAGGTAATTATTCACACCTTCTCGATACGTTGTCGTGACCTTTTGAAAGATCCGTCTATGGGACATTAGATCTTCCAAATGTGTGAATAACACATTCATTGAATGCAGACTTTACTTTGGTGTAAATAATGATGAGAATTTAGTAGACTGAAGTCTTAATAAACAAAGAGTCGCAATCATAATTTGCATACGTTCGCAAACGTGTTGTGATTTTTCGGTACCGCTGAAAGGGTGCCACATAACGTCCTTCTGCTTTAAATTTAGAAATAGTGCAGTGCTTTTTGTGTAGTGCTTTGAAATTCGCAATATTTTTGTTAATTTTAGAGTCTCGTTCATGCAGACTCTTGCTACGAGAGATGAACGAGAATAACTATGTCAGACGAAAAAAGCCGAGTGTTCCGATTATTAATTAATTTGGTCACTCGCCCTGATTTTCCTTACTACGAAACAGCACGGGAACGAAACGAAAATGTTTGTTTGTGCACCAACTCAGCACCAACAACTAAATTAATGTCGACAAATGGAAAATATGCAAAATAAACGACATAACGCTATATGCCACGACTGTTCAAGGGATATGTCTAAATGGTTTGAAACAAGTTTTGAGTTTATTTTGATGGGTCCGTTGAACGGACCCATACAAATTATACTGTTCAAAACTTCGGTCGCCGATGTAAATGGTGTTTTCTGTTATCACTTATATAAGGAAAGAAACGATGAATTATATACGCATTGAAGTTTATGATAATATTAAAAAGTTTACTGTGAAGAAATATGCTTCCTCTTGTCGTCAAACAATGCTCTTGAAAATGACACAAAATGCTCAAAGATCTATATGTCTTTTAATAGATCTTTGAAATGCTAGAGATCGGTTATTTCGAGCCTTGCGATAATCCGAGGTTTTTACTGATTCCCGACGGTGCTCGAAATATCGCCAATATACTGTATGTGATTTGCAGTTAACCCATTCCTTGTTCAGTAGTCATGTAAGATATGATGCCGTCATGAAAATTTATCAGCAGATTTTTTATAATGGTATAATTATGCATACAGGATTGTTTGGTATTGTTCGAAAATGTAGAGTCGGATCTATTATAATTTCATCAGCAAGCAGAGCAGAACCTGATATGGGTCTAATCTGTTTGCAAATGCTTGAAATACGTTTATGTGAAGGAAAGGGTTAAAGCAGAAAATGCGATAAATGTTACCTTAAAACAACTTGGTATGAAGCCACTGCCTCTGTATCAACAGTTGCTGCTAGTTGGAGAACGCTAGTACTAACAATTTCTAGAGCACCGCCGTGATCGGGGGTTGAAGATACGATGCTGTAGCTCGTGGCGGTAGTAGCTGACAACGTTTCAATTACAGTACCTACTGTATCGTCCTCGGCAACTAATAGTGTATCCCCATCTGTCGGAGTAGTCCAAGTTGGTGCTAGAAAAACATAATATATATACTGCTTATCTTTTACTTAGCATCAAAAGATACTGAACTGAACTGAACTGACTGAAGGACAATTTTCACAACCCCATTTATGTTTACAACTTTAAACTCAGTAGCGTGTATTTGACCCATTGCTAACGACAACTGCTTGACAACACCTTCGCATGTTTCCTATAAGATTTCTGACTACAGTCCTAGTGGGGATGGCGGCCCATTCTTGCATTAACCCCTTCGCTTGCTGAATCTTAAAACACATTTCTCCTTCTTTGCCCATGTCCTGTTGAATAATCACATATATCTTCACTGTGTACACGTATTTCGTTGTGCAATCACTGCTGTGGAGTACACTGGTTGCACAATCAACTTGTAAATAGTGCAGACCCTGATGAGACAGCTCCTGTAGGAGCTATCTCATCTGGGTCTTTACTATTTACAGGTAGGTATATTGACGCGATTAGCAAGCGAAGGGTTTACATGGATGCTTCTTGGTTGAACCTGGCGAGCTGATATCCGTACTTGCAGCTCATTCAACATGTGCTCAATTGTATTTAGGTCGGGTGATCGAGCTGGCCAGTCAAGGCGCTCAATATACTATATCTGCAGGTAGTCCTCGACAACCCGGGCCCCGTGGGGACGCGCAATATCGTCCATTAAAATGAATTATCGCCTAATGTCCCGGCATACAGCCTAACCTGGGAGTCTAAAATATCATCGATGTTCCGCTGACCAGTCAATGTACCTCTTTTAAGCACAACAAGGTCAGTCCGTCCGTCCCAGCTGATGCATCCCCACATAATTACTGACCCACCCCCATGGCGGTCGTGCTCAGCAATATTTAAGGGTTGAAACCTTTCCGTTTTGTCTGGTCCACCTTATATGTCCCCTCGCCCATTCCAAACGGGCCTGGCGGTGACGACGAGTCAATGGAATTCTTATGCAGGGTCTTCTTGATCGCAAATTACCCTCTTACAACCTTCTACGCACCGTTTGAGTACAAACACCGTCACCCTTTATCTGCCTCCGCCATGCATCCGGACGGGTTTACTATACTGCTGGTACCTAAAATACCGTCTTATCATAGCGTTTGCCATGTCAAAGCGACCAATGTAAAAAAAAGTCTGACCTTCGAATGTATGGGTATTAATAAAACAGCTTGCATTTAGGTTCGGGGACATCTAAAAACATTGTTGAAGTTCGGTCTTTCCAAAATGTACAATACAGAATTGTATCACTACGCATATCTAGATCTAGATATATTTTTATAATGGCATATGAACACAAGACACCTTGGTTCTGACAGAACCTGCATAATTAAATTCTTATGAGCCGTCTGATCTGGGTCTACTTTATTTGCAATTGCTTGGAAATACGTTTTATATCAAATCAAGGATAAAATGAAACTTTATTTTTGCCACCTTTATATCGCAATCTCAATTTCCTCACTTATGTTGTGACTACTTTTGAGAATCGTTTCGAAGAAATGCTTGTAAAGAATGGTCACAATATTGAGTTTGGTGAAGAAATGACGAAAGTAGTATTTCAGATATTCCTCTTTAATATGACTACAGCAGAACCTGTCTCAAGCGGTCATCGAAAGGGGGTCTAATTATGGGTGTATGAGGCAAGACGATGTGGTAGCTTAACTAAGGTCAAAAGCAATGCAGAAAGCTCCTATATGACTTTTCTGCATTACTTTTGCCCTGCATTAAGCAAACACTTGCTTGTAACACTCCTTACAATTTTTCCAATTAGTTCTCCACACATTCGTATGCCAATTTATCAGCACTTACCACAACATGAGTCTCATCAGAAAAAAACTAATTTAGACCAGTCCTGCTCAACAGTCCATTTTAAACGTGATCTGCAGAAACGTCCTTCTCTTCTGTCTATTTCTGTCTGAAGTAGTTTTCACTTTCTTTACTACTTCTCTATAACATCCATGGAAATGAAGACTTCTTTGAACTGTTCTTTTTTATAGTTTCTGGGGTTTGTGTATATTGAATTCATGTGTAACATCATTCAAATGTTAGCTTCTATTAGTTTTGATTACCTCAGTTAAGAGTCAATTAGTTATATCACTAGTCTTCCATGTTCTGCCATATTTCCCCACCCGCTTATTTTAAATAGAATTTTCAATGTTTTCAACCTGTTTTGCTCTTTTTAAATACTTCAATCTGTTTAACTTTAACAGTTCTGCTACGTGTCCACTTAAATATCCATGTTCATTTAATTGTATTATTGCCTGTTTTGTGGGTGGTGTCAAATCTTTTCCTCTTTTACACAAAGTCATGAAAATTCCAGCAGACAAATTTATAAATGTAAACAAGAAAATTGTCTCCCTTGTGTATTTTTCAAGATGCATACATAAAAGTCTACCCTGCAAAGTAAGTCCCATCAATTTATAATTGTGTAAGTAGTAAACACCCATCGCTAAAAATAGATAGACTTTAATACTGCAGTCGCCATTTTGTGAACTATTATTAGGTACATACTTTTGCAAATGACATTTTGTCTAGTTACCTTTTAAACATTCCCCTTTAACTAGAACACACCGTTTTAATCTTTGATTCCACTTTTTGAAACAATTTTCATACTCCTCCTTTGGTAAACTAATCAGAAACTGGTAAACTGCAGATCCCAGCGCCCTTCTGGACCTATAGCTCCTACGAGATAGGTACTTTTTCAATTTCGGAAAGAGAACGAATCGCACGGGGCAAGGTCTGTGCTGTTGGGCGGATGTGGTAATACATCAAAACCTAGAGCTTTGTCATGTAACAAATGGACATGCTGGGGTCATGTTTTAGGACGTATTGGTCTCATGTTTGTTCGCATTTTTATCAAACCCACATTCTTATAGAAGCTTCCAGACACATCCCTACATTAAGGGACAGCAATGTGCATGATGATTAATCCCTATTTCTAAGGAAAATTGCGACTAACACCTTCTTTGCTGTTAGTGTTCGGTTAGCAATACTGTGTCTTTTGGCAAGTTTCAAGGCCCATATCATGTTGTCAACTTTCCTCTTAGGATTATAAAATGGACCCGTGTCTCATCGCCCGTTATGAGACTATCAAATATCTTTTTCTGATATTTTATGTACTTCTTTAGCAGTTTCTTAGCCACTTGTACCCTTGTACGTTTCTGCTCGTCAGTGAGTACATGTGGGACCAAACAAGCACTTATTTTTCTAACCTTGAGAAGTTTGATTTTATTGATGTTCGATATGGTAAGTTACTAACTGCAGATCTAGTCCTCTCTTTGACTGATTCGTGACCAGAACGGAATTTAGAAAACCACGACGTGTAAACTGTGGAAAATGACATTCGTTTCTCCCCATAAACAACACATATATCATCATGTATAGCGTGTTTTTATATAACCCATGATTTCAGCGACATGTTCTATTCGTTTTCTTACCGTTTGGTTTCCTATAAAAAGAAACCAAAGAGAGAGGTCTGCGTTCACTTCTTGGTCGTTGCAGGTACATTTAGTTCTTTAAAAGAATGTGTATTTAATGTGTATTTGAATTTATCCAGTCGTCTTCTCTTGTGACGTATGCGGATAAACTTAGGTTTATTAGAATATATTTATAAGAATAGAATACAGAATATATTTCATTTATCAATCATGGATCCTCTCGGGTTACAAATCAATACAGACTAAAGGATTTCGATTGAATATAATTGAAATGAAACTAAAGCAAGTGTATCATAAATAAACTTAAGCACATATTGACAAATCACATACAAACAACAAGTAATACATTTTATTCATCTTCCTTCCTCGTGAAGATCTAAGTCACATGTAAATGCCTGTCCAAACATTGGTAAGAAATCAAGCAAGCACGTCCAAGTTAGCCAGATCCTCCTATTAGATTACATCCGGTAGTGGAAGGTTTATATATTAGATTAGTCAGAGACCTATACAGACATTTCTCTGGGTTATTAGCCAATTCTAAGGAATAATTATTCTATAAGCAAAGAACTATTTTAATCTTCTGTAAATGTGCATATATTTACGGAATAACAAAATACTAATCAACAGAATTATATAAATAAGAGAATTTTTTTTTTTAAAAAATGGTTACAGGTGGATTCGAACCCACGCCGGAACATACAAAAGCAACTTTTCTACACAACGGGCAGCATGCTAGCCCATTACGCTATCGTGTCTGTGGCGGTTATCTTCGCTATCTTATCACTTATATAACTTATTCCGTCGCTCGGGAAATGTAGAAGGAAGTAAAGATTAATGGATAAATAGTAGATATTTTCTTTTCGCTCGCATGATAAAAATAGAAGCTGGGACGTCCGTAACTCGAATTTTGTCCGGAGTATAATAATCATTGCATTTTGTTCAGAGAACGTCTGATAATTAAATAATCATGTTTATTTGAATTAACATATCGGCATTCTCGATTCAAATGATGTTATTTTTTCAAATTCAGCTACGTTTTCTATAAATACTTTAATATTCAAACTCCTTATTGGTTAGTGATAGGTATAGTCAAACAACTAGGTCTGACGTGTCAAAGGTCACCCGAGTCCATTTTTCAGGGAGACCATTTTTTAACAGCCGAGTATATTATATTAGATAATTCAGTAGTTTAGCGCAGTAGGTAAACTCTAGGTACTCAGAAGGCATTGCGAGGGTAGTATTTTTATTAAGCGTGGGGTTTGAATCCCGCGTTGACCTTAAAACTTTTTTTTAAATCTTGAGTGAATCTAGTAAAGCATTGTTTTAGTTCATACTGTATAATTATACTGGCCATTTAAACCCATGTTCGTCAATGTACTACTCGCGTTGAGGACATTGAAATGACATATTGGGCACCAGATATTACTATAGATGAAATCATTGAACACTTCAGACCTGACATGATAATTAAGATGGCGAATCCGGGACGGACACTGCCAGTGAGGGATAAAATTAATTTTATTGAAATGAAATGAATTGCCGTAAAGCGTACGTCTATAAACCGATCACTCAGTAAGGACGAAAGTGAGCTTTTTAGACACGTGGCTGCTTAATACAGAACAAAATTAATACAAAATGTTCTTAAGGTAGCTTTCTGCATTGCCTTTTTCCTAAATTATGCTGCCGCCTGCCTTAAAGGTCAACAATGGCTTATGTTTTGGGGTCCGGTTTAGAGATATTTCATGGTAGATTTATAAGAATTAAAATATATGCTGGTTGAAATGAAATTGGAAACAAGAGGGCCAGAATGGCACTGAAGCGCTCACCAGACAATCAGAGGAGAAGATTTTCAAAGTTTTCACTATATGTTTCTATAGAAAACTAGCCTGCCCTGGCTAGTTTTGACCCAAGCGGCACAATTTATATAACTTTTGTAGAGGACCTGAACATGATGCTATGTGCCAAATATGAAAGCTGAGAACCTTCCAGTTTCAGACGAGATTTTCAAAGTTTTCACAATATGTTTCTATTGAAAACTGGCTACCCATGGGGTGGGAGAATTTCGACCCCAGGGGCATAATTTATATAACTTTTGTAGAGGACCTGAACATGATGCTATGTGCAAAATATGAAAGCTGAGAACCTTCTAGTTTCAGAGAAGAAGATATTCAAAGATTTCACTATTTGTTGCTATTGAAAACTGCACACCCCTGGGGCGGACCAATTTTGACCCCGGGTCATAATTTATATAAAATGTGTAGAGGACCTGAACATGATGCTATGCGCCAAATATGAAAGCTAAGAACCTTCAAGTTAAGGTTTTCAAAGTTTTCATTAATTGTTTCTATTGGAAACTGCCCACCCCTGGGACAGCGCCAATTTTGATCCCAGAGCCATAATTTATATAATATTTGTAGAGGATCTGAACATGATGCTTTGTGCCAAATATGAAAGCTGAGAACCTTCCAGTTTCAGAGAAGAAGGTTTTCAAAGATTTCACTATTTCTTTCTATTGAAAACTGCCCACACCTGGGGCGGTGCCAATTTTAACCCGGACCATAATTTATATACATGTAACTTTTGTAGAGGACATGAACATGATGCTATGTGCCAAATATGAAAGCTGAGAGACTTCCAGTTTCAGTGAAGAAGATTTTCAAAGATTTCACTATTTGTTTCTATTGAAAACTGCCCACCCCTGGGGCGGGGCTATTTTTGATCCCAGGGCCATAATTTATATACCTTTTGTAGAGGACCTGAACATGATGATCTGTGCCAAATATGAAAGCTAAGAGAGTCCCAGTTTCAGAGAAGAAGATTTCACTATTTGTTTCTATTGAAAATGGCCAACCCCTGGGGCGGGGCTAATTTTGACCCCAGGGCCATAATTTAAAAAAAATTGTAGAGGACCTAAACATGATGCTCTGTGCCAAATATGAAAGTTGAGAGCCTTCCAGTTTCAGAGAAGAAGGTTTTCAAAGATTTCGCTATTTGTTTCTATTGAAACTGCCCAACCCTGGGGCGGGGCCAATTTTGACCCCGGGCCATAATTTATATAACTTTTAAAGAGGACATGAACATGATGCTATGTTCCAAATATGAAAGCTGAGAGCCTTCCAGTTTCGGTGAAGAAGATTTTCAAAGAGTTCACTTACTGACTCACTATTTGTTTCTATTAAAAACTGCCCACCCCTGGGGCGGGGTAAATGTTGACCCCAGGGGCATAATTTATATAACTTTTGTAGAGGACCTGAACATGATGCTCTGTGCCAAATATGAAAGCTAAGAGCCTCCTAGTTTCAGAGAAGAAGATTTCACTATTTGTTTCTTTTGGAAATGGCCCACCCCTGGGCGGGGCTAATTTTGACCCCAGGGCCATAATTTATATGACTTTTGTAGAAGACCTGAACATCATGCTCTGTGCCAAATATGAAAGCTGAGAGACTTCCAGTTTAAGAGAAGAAGATTTTCAAAGATTTCACTATTTGTTTCTATTGAAAACTGCCAACCCCTGGGACGGGGCCAATTTTGACCCCAGGGCCATAATTTATATCACTTTTGTAGAGGACCTGAACATGATGCTATGTGCCAAATATGAAAGCTGAGAACCTTCTGGTTTCAGAGGAGAAGATTTTCAAAGTTTTACTATATGTATCTTTTGAAAACAAGGCACCCCTGGGGCGGGGCCAATATTGACCCCAGGGCCATAATTTATATAACTTTTGTAGAGGACCTAAATATGATACTATGTGCCAAAGATGAAAGCTGAGAACCCTGTAGATTCAGAGGAGGAAAATTTTAAAGGTTCAAATTGTTGACGACTGACGACGCACGACGGACGACGGATGACGGACATCAGGCGATCACAAAATCTCACCCTGAGCACTTTGTGCTCTGGTTAGCTAATAAAAGGGTAAACTCAATCAAAATATAATACTAAGTAATTATAGAATCCTTAATATCTTTTTAGCAAAATAAAAATGTTTTACGTTGATGCGAGACTTGAACCGGCGTTTAATAAAATGTACCCTATCATATACTTCCTTATGGTCCTACAACTTATCCACTACGCTATGTTTCCGATAACTAATCCGCTTATTGTGTGTACCTGTAACTATTTTCTTTTAAAAATTGACACGTGGATATCCGATATGCTGATCTCCCTTATAAATGGACTCGGCGAACCCGTGACCCGTCAGACCTAGTTGTTTGTCTATATGACTGCGTATTTTTTATATAACCAAAACTCGCGCATGCGTATAACCACGACGATAGACGGCAGTTTTCTTTTTACGGTCCCCATTCAAAACACCTCTAGATAAATTGCAAACCATGCCAGAATATGCCGATATCCCATTCCAACTATGTGGAAAGGTCTGATGACTAATCCAATGAATACACCTGAAAGCAATCTAAATTGCAAAGGAACCAGTTTGTGCATTTCAATTATATTTATTCACATAACACAGCGATGAGCGGTGAACCAATTCGTACAGGTTTTGTACACGTAAATGGTGTGATATTCGAGTATACAGTGCGTTTGCAAAAGTCTTTTAACACTACTTGTAAGTGTATGTTTAATAAATGAATGACCGCTCAGGGCAGGTCCCACTGTATGTCAAAAACTCCAACAAAATAGACCCTTTCAGAGTCAGTAGGCATAGCCATACATGAGATCCCATCTCGGTAAAGAAACACTAAATCCAGGACTTTTTTCAAGTGATTTTATGACGGTTATTGGGCTATGTTCCTAATAGCAAAAGTTTGTTTTTTCTCTAATTTTGATTGGAAAAATCCCAATTCAAAGGTAAAAGTGTGTAGGCAGAAAATTCAGTCAAATCAAAAGTTGTAAAATGCATACACAAACAGGAGCTGTCTGATCTGGGTCCATGCTTATAAAGCTTTTAGTTGAGTCAGAGATCGTTCTCAAGCTTTTGATTGGTCAGATTTGAGCCTTTGGCTCAAATCTGACCAATCAAAAGCTTGAGAACTCAAATCTGACCAATCAAAAGCCTGAGAACGAAACTCAGACTCAACTAAAAGCTTTATAAGCATGGACCCTGGGTTTGTTGTTTGTTTGTTTGTGAATTTTAGAGGTTTTGCCCTGTCTGGGTATGTTGTGTTTGCAATGGACATTTGTAGGAGGGAATTTGTTGAAATCTTCTTACAGCTAATATATTCCCAAATCAGCCAAATTTTTCAATATCCAGGGGTATAGATCCTCCTCCAAAATTAGCGAGAAAAAGGACATGGAATCGCTACACTTTTGTCTATCCAGTTTCCCCTGCTAGCACTTTCATGACAAAACTGTTCGAATAAAGCTTTTTCGCCAAATTATTTTACATTAAACATATCAAAACGTTCTACAAACCTGTTCCGTTTGCCTATGAACGCACCGGTTAAAGAAGCACATCGGTGTTTTTGTGGCAAAATTACCCCGTGAATTACATTCACAAAACACACAAACACACACAAGGTTAAAGATATTCCCTTGGCCGGCTTGGGTCTTTACAGCTAACCTGTGAAAAAGCATGCGGCACATGGTAAGAGCTATAGCAGTCTGCCTGTCAAGAACCACTGGAGCGTTCCATGTGAGGCCCGTCTCTTACATTTGATGATTTGGAAATGATTAGATTGTCACTAATGCAGTATATGTTGTATGGCAGGGCCTCTCTAGACAGAATGAGACGGCTTGCCATATTTTGCACACTTGTATCATGCTTTTACTGTTACTTTCACGCCTATTGAGAACAATGGGGGGGTCATTGAATGGACCTGGGTAATGTCTTTAATAACAACAATGTGCAAGACATTGTAATCATCTATATATCTCAATATTGGACATTTAAATTAGTTTTATCTCGGCCAAACTTTCAACGGCGGGAAAATTTGGCTAGAAATTATAATCAATTCTGAGATCCCAAAACGTTTTCCACTCTTGGATTTATAGCCGAGACACTACATAAGGAGAGTTGAATATTACTGTAAGCCTTACATGTTATAGTCAAAATCCTTACGGTAATAGTAACGTTCAATTAACCATTTCTTCATAAATACGCCTTTTTACACATCTGCAAACAGAGTAGACCCAGATCAGACGGCTCCTATAGGACCCGTCTGATCAGGGTCTGCTTTGTTTGCTAATGGGATTTGATACATCTGTTTCTTTAGTTTCTAAAATGACTACACTGTTCCAACTTCAATATCTCATACCTATTTTGGCCATGAATATTCAGTAGGTACTGAAATTCTGAATAAACATAGAACAGGGAACGGGCTTAGGCGTTTCATGAATGTAGTTAATTAAGTACAGCAAAACCCCTCGATAACGACCACTTAATTACATTGCATTAAGTATTTCTGTTAAAGGCAGGTGGTTGCTTAAAGCAAGGCGAAAGTAAAACAAAACGATCCTATAGGAGCGTTCTGTTTTACTTTCACCTTGCTTTAAGCAGCCACCTGCCCAAATATGCCAACTAATTAACACAATTTAGTGGCCGTCATAGAGAGGTTTTACTGTATTGTACAACATCAAAATGCTAGGTCTGCATTTAACCCTTTTCCTATTCAATATATCATATATAAGAAATAAACATAATAATAATAACGTAATAATAATAACGTAAATAACATAACGTAATTAATTCAGTATTTTCAATATAACCTGTCTGTAATAAGATATTAAATTCTGTAATACGATATTAAATTTTCTACGAAAGGGACACATAGTTCGAGTCGAAGATGGAGTGTTATATCATCAATATTAAACACCACCCCGCTGTTACTTTCACCTTGCTTTAAGCAGCCACCTGCCCTAATATGCCAACTACATGTAATTAACACAATTTAGTGGCCGTTATAGAGAGGTTTTACTGTATTGTACAACATCAAAATGCTAGGTCTGCATTTAACCCTTTCTCTATTCAATATATCATATATAAGAAATAATGACAACGTGAATATGTATTATCTCGTTTTTTAATGACGTTACATGCACACAGGATAGATTTGGTACTGGTAGAAACTATACAGTTAGATCTCTTTTTATACATGTAGTTTCATAAGCAAACAGAGCAGACACTGGTCGGGCGGCTCCTCTAGGACCCAGTGATCTGATTATCAACAACACCATAACAATGAACTGTGATCTATTAATACGCGATAAAATCGTAATTACATAATTCAGCATTTTCAAACTAACCTGTCTGTAATAAGATATTAAATTCTGTAATACGATATTAAATTGTCTACAAAAGGGACACATAGTTCGAGTCGAAGATGGATTGCTACATCATCAATATTAAACACCACCCCGCTGTGACAAAGTAATATCTGATCAGAATTAGACCAGGGTCCATGCTTATAAAACATTTAGTTGAGTCTGAGTTCGTTCTCGAGTTTTTGATTGGTCAGATTTGAGCCTCAGGCTCAAATCTGACCAATCAAAAGCTTGAGAACTCAAATCTGACCAATCAAAAGCTTGAGAACAAAACTATGACCCAACTAAAAGCTTTATAAGCATGGAACCTGGTGCAGTTTTGTCTGCTTCAGGGTTGATCAAGCTATTGATAGGCTATTGGCCGAGTGTTAAAACTCTTGGGTAATGAATATCGGACAGTTTCCCTATTGTCGAGGTATATGCACTTTTATTTGAATTCTACTTTTCAGCCTTTTGTAAGCGACGACTAATTCGGAGCCTTCTTCCGCGCAATAGTTTAATGTTTTACCCTTTCACCGCAAAAAAATGCACAACGACAAATAGTGCAGTCCCAGATCAGACACCGCCTTTTCAAGGCGGCGTCTGATCATGGACTTCACTATTTGTCTCAAACTCTATTTCTATATAATTATGCGTTTTATTCCTTTGAAAATTGCATTTATGTATCTTATTTCCTTAGTTTACCGAATGGTTTAACAAAATTGGATTGCAGACGACAATTAGAAATTTGGCGCCGAAAGGGTTCATGTGACGATTGCGTTAAAATTCAGAATTAAACTCGTGTTAATCCTTTGTACTAATCAAATGCCAAAGAGCTGACAATTCCAATTTGAACAATTTCATCCTAACCCGTTCTACGCAGTTATCTTACCATAATGAGCAGCTTGTTCGTTCATTTGAAAATTGCAAGCATGGGAGCCTAGAGGAATGTTTGCTTCTGTCCTTACATGCCATAGTCTACCAGTTATTTCATTTAATCGATTAACTCTTACAACGCTGTGAAAATAGACAAGGTCTCTTACCACTTTACTCCAAAGAGACGCCGTTAAAACGCCTATGCAAACATAGTAGACCCAGGCCAGACAACTCCTATAGGAACCGTCTGATCAAGGCCTGCCATGTTTGCTTATGGAATAACACAGATGTAATTCTACAGTTTCTGCCATGGCCAAAATATCCTGTTTTGTCCATGTACCATTTCAAATACTCGTATTCATCAAATGAAGTGTCATGATGGCATTCTTTCTTAACTCATTCCCTCATTTTGACGCATTTTGACGTAAAAAGGTCACTTTTTGAAACCATTGTGATACATAGAGCATTTGCTCCTTTTTGTTAGAATTGGAGGTTGGAGGTTGGATCTCAAAATAGCCCAAGAGCTAATGGGTTAAATGAATATTCATGAAGAGAATGGTCTGGTGTATAGTTTCTTCTTCTATATTTCGACCAAACTTTGAAGAACCCATTGACTCAGTAAAACGATGTCTGCCCAAGAACTAGGCTGTTTGCGAACGCGCGTCAGCGTGTGGATAGCGGAGGAAAAGGTTAAAATCGATGAATGCTATGTCCTTGCATACTATTGTACAGTAGAACCTGTGTAAAGCGACCTTATATTATTTGGACACAGTAATCTTGAAAAGCAGGTGGTTGCTTAATACAGTTCAAAAATAAGGCAGAAAGCTCCTATAGGAGCTTTCTGCTTTACTTTTGACCTGTATTAAGCTACCACCTGCCTTACATACCCATAGTTAGACTTCATTTTTATGGTCGCTTAAGACAGGTTCTACTGTATATACAGGTGTCAGTAGAAAAGTGTTGTTTTGCATTGTGTGCATATGTGGATCACATACTCGTCCTGTGGTAATAAAACACTTTCTTGAGTCTGAGATCATTCATGAGCATCTGATTGGTCAGAATTCGAGCCTGTTCAAACCTCTGGCCAATATGATGCTGGAGAATGGACTCATATGTACTCAGCTTCGGAAATTTTATAATCTCTGACCCTGGACACTGCTTTCACTAAATATCCATATTACATGTAGCAACTGCGATACATGTAACCACTGCGTTATCATGGTAAAAAGCGTAGACCCATATGAGATTGCTCATGTAGGAGTCATCTCATATGGGTCTACACTATCTGCATGTGAAATATGTATTCTAGTACCATGAGAAGGATGAACACGTTTCAATATTAAGATTCTTGTACAGCGTGATTATTCTTTTTTTTTAAGTCAGCTCTATACACATAGCTATATGTGTGTTTAACCCTTTACTCTCTATATAAAGCTTGTTGTGCCTTTGTAAACAAAGTAGACCAAGCTCAGAAGGCTCCTGCATGTGGGGATCGTTTGGCGAGGGTCTATTCTGATTTTTTATGAAATAATATAGATTTGATTCTACAGGTCTAATTTTAAAGTTATTTTCTTAGTCTAAAGTGCCAGTATGAAAAACATAATTTCATTCAAATTCATGATGTCATTATTCCTTCTACGAATATTCATGAAGAAAAGGGTTGATTTTACATCTCCTTCATCTGTTCTTGTGATCATATGCCATTATAGCATTACCTGTAATCTCATTAATATTCATGATTCCATTATTCCTTATAGGCATATTAACCATCGACTCCATAAATACGCATCTCTACGCCTTTGCAAACAGGGAAGACCCAGATCAGACGGCTCCTATAGGAGCCGTCTGATCAGGGTCTGCTCTGTTTGCTTGTGATATTATATAGATATGACTCTACATTTTCTGCTTTAGCAAAAATTGCGTGTTTTATTATGCCGTTTTAAATATTTATATACTTGATATCCGTGATGCCATCATTTCTAAAATATATATATATATATATATATATATATATTGAGTAAAGGTTTAATTGCACATATCTCCAGCTAGGTACAGTAACTGACAAGATTACTCGGACAAAAATCCTCGAACAAATATGTGAGTAAATAATGAAAATGATTCTACTAAACTTACATAAATGATCATATGTAATATAATTATGATTATAGTTTGAAAAGGACTCTACAAAGATGACTGCAATGATCGAAAAAACTATGAGAGGTAATATTGCAAATACAAAGCTGGTACAATTGATGGTAGAAATATTGTAGCGTTACATCCAATACATCGATTTCGAGTAGTTTATGGATGTAACACATCACATATTTCTGTAATTATTATTTCTGTAATAATTATCTCGTCGATCCATTTTATTACGATTCTCGTTGCTGATTAAATATCTTGTTATTGGCAACACTGATAAACACTTGGGTAAATGTTTGATCCCCGGCGAGGTTTTATGTTTGCATTTTGTTGTTCTTCATTGATGTGTTAACCTGCATTAACCCTTTCCCTGGTGAATACTCATGTATGAAATAATGACGTCATGATTATTATAAATATTATTTTTTATAATGGCATATGAACACATGACATTTTGCCTCAGACAGAAGCTGTAGAATCAGATCTATGTTACACCATAAGCAAACAGAGCAGACATTCCTATAGGAGCCGTCTGATCTGGGTCTACTCTGTTTGCAGATGCATCAAAATGCGTTTACATAAGGGAAAGGGGTATTCAAGAGGGAAAGTTTTCAACTAACAACGTGTTCTAATTCGGCCTCAATAAAGCCATTTGATATGTTGCCTGGACGAATCTGAATGTTTTTCAACCAATTACAGTACAAAAGTGTGTCCAAGTGATTGTTCATTGGTAATAAGATGTTGATTGTACCTTTATCTCGTGAATATTTATGAACAATATAATGATACCATTACTAGTATCCCTTTAGGGTTATATTCAGACAAATATTAACCCTTCGCTTGCTGAATTTTAAAATACATTTCTCCTTCTTTACCCATGCCCTGTTGTATAATTACATATATCTTCACTGTGTACAAGTATTTCGCTGTGCAATCACTGCTGTGGAGTGCACTGGTTACACAATCAACTTGTAAATAGTGTAGACCCTGATGAGACAGCTCCTGCAGGAGCTGTCTTATCTGGGTCTTCACTATTTACAGGTAGGTATATTGACGTGAATAGCAAGCGAATGGTTAAGTGTACCCGAATACAGCTTAATCCTCAGAAAACCGCCAACTTTTTAAGAGGCGGAAAACTTCATTGTTTGCACGGAAATCAACGGACACGTTCGGCCAACCTTCAATGTCGAAACCAAAACAAATACTGTGAATTAATTTTCGCAACAATGGCTGTCAGACGAGGGTCAGTCGAAAGTGAAAAAAAGAACACGAAAAGAGATTTTCTGAATTGTAAATGTTTACCTACATGTACGTCGAGTACGCCTGGTATGCATAATTGATTTTTACGACATTTTCATGTGTATTGCGGGCGTGTTTCTATTGGTTTCCGAGGTAATAAAAATCCTCTTTTTTCGATACAAACAACTACTTGCTTACTAGCATGTGCCTTAGCACTATGTTTGTTTCAAGTCATACAGATCCCGATTTTGAAGTTATTTTGTTACGCAAAATTGGTGATAATATTAGCAAAGTCCATTTTTAATATTCACGATATCGTTATTGCTTACACGACCACTGTAAAATCTTTCTATAATGGCCACTAAATTGTGTAAATTTGTTGGTATTTCATGTAGGTGGCTGCTTAAAACAAGGTAAAAGTAAAACAGAACACTCCTATAATAGCGTTATGTTTTTCTTTCACCTTGCTTTAAGCAGCCACCTGCCTTTAACACAAAATACTTGATGTAATTTAGTGGTCGTTATAGAGAGGTTTTACTGTATTCATAATGTAAAGGTTAAGATATTGTACAGTAGAACCTGTCTTATGTGGTCAACAAAAAAGGTGTAATCATGGGTCTTTAAGGAATGTGGAAACTTAATACATGTACAATGTACAGGTCAAATATAATGCTCTTCTGTATTACTTTTGCCCTGCATTAAGCAGCCACCTGCTTTTTAACCCCCCATGTTCAATAAATGAGGTGCTGCTTAAAAAAGGTTCTACAATATATTATGCTTCTGATTGCGTTAAAAGCATCATACAGAAAAAACGTCTCTCTATAACGGTATTTTGTATTAACCCTTTCACTCATATAAACGTGTTTTCACGCATCTGTAAACAGAGTAGACCCAGATCAGACGGCTCCTAGAGGAGCCGTCTGATCAGGGTCTACTCTGTTTGCTAAAAGAATTTCAAAGATATGTGTCTTTACTTCCTAAAATGGCTACAATGTTCTACCTTCCATATTTCATTATGACATTTTTGTCCATGAATATTCAGTAGGTATTGAAATTTGTAATTTACACAGAACAGGGTAAGGGTTAAAGGCAGGTGGGCGCTTAAAGCAGCCACCTGACCTAAATACCAACTAATTAACACAAATTAGTGGCCGTTACAGAGAGGTTTTTAATGTATTATATGATACAGATTGTGCTATTCTAATGCAATTTTATGTGTACAAATGTGGCTAGCCTCTCGGCAATAAACATTTAGTACAGAGTCCCTATAGCTGTCTCTTGATCAATACACATTAATGACCTTATAAGCAGGTGTCTGTTTACTGAATGAAAATTGTGTATAAAGTTCCCGCATAACTGGAGCCGTGCATTACGCTACATGTACCATCGCTCAATCAAACCCGTGCTTATACTTATTTTGAGCGATTGCTTCTTTTGAGTGGTTATTTATTTTGAGTTGTTGCTATAAATATATTTTACTGTACAAGCCTGGGTCCATGCTTATAAAGCTTTTTAGTTGAGTCTGAGTTTGTTCTCAAGCTTTTAATTGGCCAGATCTGAGCCATAGGCTCAAATCTGACCAATCAAAAACTTGAGAACGAACTCAGACTCAACTAAAAGGTTTTATAAGCATGGATACTGGTTCCAATGTTGTAAACGTTAGATGCTTCAGTTTGATTAACTACTTGCGAATTAACTCAAACTAACCCTTTACTACACTTTATCATAAAGGAACATGAACACGAGACTTTGTTTTGCTTGGACAAAAACTATAGAATCACACCTATTTCATGTCATAAGCAAACAGAGTAGACCCTGATCAGACGCCTCCTGCATAGACGTAGTAAAGCGTATTTACAGAGTAAATAATTTCCTCAAGATTCCATAAGGTCTGTCTTGGTTTACACAGTCGATATGTCCTTAATTTTCAAAATAAGGAACAGTCATACGATTAGCATAATGATACAGCGAATAACTCGACGCCTTGCCTGTGTCAAATGCATGGACATCTCGTGTAACATGTAAAATAGTTACATTTGAAGCCTTTTTCCAAATTCATATTTATCAAAACGAAATAGTTTACCTGCCGTCACAGCGAAGTACCAGAGAGCCGCCGGTAAAAGCACTTGTATCAAAGCAAAATATCCCATGTTTAATCTCAATCCTTGTCATAAAATGTCACCTCCGTATGACAATGTTTGCATCAATTCTATTTCCAAAGAAAATCGGATTCATCAATTTACACAATAAAATAAAAAGCATTAAGTGCACTGCGCATCGTGTCCTGACTAATTCTCAGAAATACCCAGGGTAGCTGACTGATTCTCAGAAATACCCAGGGTAGTGCGTGATCGGTAATTGGTTAGACAATTCGCATGGCGCATCTATTGTCTGTGTTTGTCAATTTACCATGTTGCCATAGAAGTAGATTATACTCGCGGGCAAATATTACGCGCTGCGCGATGTAGTTGCATGTTGCATGCTCAACTGACTTTGAACGTAGCAACAGTTGCTAATGGTTTCTATGTAAGGAAAATAAAACATCATAAGACTTAATTACTTCACTTCGTGAATATTCATGCCATATATGATTTCATGAATATTATTTATATGTTACTGGCATATGCACACAGGAATGTTTGACAATGGTGGACTGTGTAGAATCGGAGGGTATATTATTCCATAAGCAAACAGAGCAGATCCTGATCAGACGCCTCCGATAGGAGCCGTCTGATCTGGGTCTACTCTGTTTGCAAAGGCATCAAATGTGTTTCTATACATTAAACATTTTCTTGATAGATCCGTCAATTTACGCATCTGCAAACAGAACAGACCCAGGTCAGACGGCTCGTGCAGGCGCTGTCTGATCAAGATCTTGTCTGTTTTCTTGTACATATACCGGTATATATACTCGTGTCTTACAAACACGTGTCTCTACTTGTTACTATGTCAATAAAGTTCCTTAAACTAAATTATATTTAAATGATTTGACATTCATAATGAGGGATAGAACAGTACATGAATATGCATTAAGTAAATGATTAATCCATGCAAAGAAATAAGATCTTATCCCAGGGACGTGGTCGGTTATTTGTGATAAGGGTATACTTCAAGTCTTTCCAAATATACGTCAACAAATTGTACGTCCGCGAAGAGGATCACGGTTTCTATGTCTGTAGGAGTAGTTCACAAGTAGGGTCACGAAGGATCACGGTTGCTAAACATGTACGAGCCGTTCACGGGGAGAATCACGGTTGTTAAGACTGAATGAGCCGTTCACGAGGAGCATCACGATGGCTAAGTATGGTGCGTTCAATTGGAGGATCACGGTGACTAAGTCTGTAGGAGCCGTTCACGAAGAAGAACACGGTAGCTAAATATGATGGGGCGTTCACGGGGAGGATCACGGTGGCCAAATCTGTAGGGGCCGTTCACGAGGAGGATCACGGTAGCAACTTCTGTAGAGCCGGTCACGAAGAGTAAAAGTAAAAGTACCTAGTTATAGTCTACGTTAAGTCCGAAGGACCGCTTAGCCCACTGTACATTTACTCCCCGGTCATTAAGTCATTCGTCTACAATATTGAGCACTGCTAACGTATGACACTATGGTGCAGCCGCAGTACCGGCTAGTGACCCTCACAGGTACCCATTTTAACTCCTGGGTAGAGAGGAGGTGCGGGTAGGAGACACATAAAAGCGTCTCCGAAATTTCCGGGAGGGACCGGGATTTGAACCCCGGACCTCCGGAACGGCAGTCAAACACATTACCACTAGACCATCGCACACCACAAAGAGGATCAAAGCGGATCACGGTGGCAAAATCTGAAGGAGCCGTTCACGAAGAGTATCACGGTGGCTAAGTCTGTAGGGGAATTTCATGGGGTTCACGGTGACTAAGTCTGTAGGAACCGTTTATGAAGAGGATCACGGTGGCCAAATCTGTAGGAGCCGTTCACGAAGAGTATCACGGTGGCTAAGTCTGTAGGGGAATTTCATGGGGGTCACGGTGACTAAGTCTGTAGGAACCGTTTATGAAGAGGATCACGGTGGCCAAATCTGTAGGAGCCGTTCACGAAGGGGATCATGGAGGCTAAGTTTGTAGAAGCAATTCATGGGGAGGGTTAGGGGCCGTTCACAGGGATGACAATGGCGACAGGAGCCGTTCGCGTGGGGGATCACGGTAGTTAAGTTTGTAAGAGCAGCTCACATGGAGAATCAGGGTGGCTAAGTTTATTTGGGCTGTTCACGTGGAGGATCGCTGTGGCTACATGTAAGTATATAGGAGTCATGGGCGGGGAGGCTCATGGTGACTAAGTCCGTACGTGCAATCTGATCATGGTCTGCTCTGTTTGCTTTTGGAACTATATAGATCTGATTCTGTCATCAGTAAAAATATATGTCTCCATATGTGATCATAAAAAAGTAAATTAATGAATATCCATGATATCATTATTTACTATATGAATATTCATGAGCTAAAGGGTTTATATAAACTGTTTATATGACTGTCAAAATAACCGCTATCATGTTAAACTCGGTCTGAATGTCATCTGCAAACAGCTTGGATCCAGATGAGATGCCGAGTAACTCGGCGTCTCGGCGACATCCAAACTGTTTGAAACTCGGTCAAAAGTTTCTCAAAAGCTTGGATGAATCAGAGTTTAAGCAGAAATTATTTTTAGCATGTGAATGATTAATTACTGATTACGTCAATTGCAACACAAGTCTATCTACGCAAAAAGTTTCAAGCACGTGGTGCGGACTAAATAAAATATTAATTTTTTTCTCTGTCAATGGCGATTATATCCTCACCATTGCAAACAGTTTGTATCAAGATGAGACGTCGATTAACTCGGTGTCTCAGTACTCTGTACCAAACTCTGTTATGTTACGATTTTGATAAACAAAAAGAAGAAATTTAGGAAACGAAAATTGAAGCAGGCGACACATTTAGCAGACGACAATTCGAACCAGCGAAGGGGATAACAAATCGCTCGAGCGTGTCCAACACGATACTATTGTATCCATAATTTATATGAAATGCTTATCAGCGTTAGACAAATGCATATACAGTAGAGTATATTAAACGGCCATCAAAAAGAGCTCTAATTATGGGTCTGTAAAGCTAGCGGTAGCTTAATGCAGATAAATAATAATGCAGAAAGCTCTGCATTACTTTTGCACTGCATTAAGCAATCACTTATTTTTTAACAGTTCATGTGAACGATAAATGATTGGACGCTTAAGTCTGGTTGTACTGTACACGTATGTCGGCCCTGGTTCTTTTTAACCCTTTCCCTGTTCTGTGTTTAATCCAACTTTCAATACCTACTGAATATTCATAGACGAAAGAGTTATAGTAAAATATGGAAGGTGGTACATTGTAACCATTTTAGAAAGTAAAGAATATATCTATCAAATGTCATTAGCAAACAGAGAAGACCCAGATCAGACGGCTCCTACAGGAGCCGTCTGATCTGGGTCTACTCTGTTTGCAGATGCATGAGGAAAAAGGGTTAACCACTATCCAGCTCATCACATTTTCCACATAAGCAAACACCTAGGACCCAGATGAGACACCGGGTAACCCGGGCTAACGCGGGGTCTCATCTGGGTCCAAGCTGTTTGGCACTTGGCCAACAGTTTCTCAAAAGCTTGGCCGAATAGGAAGTAATCAAAATTCTCCCAAATCCAAATTTTTAAAGATATTTATTTTTGAAGGCAGAGAAAGGATTATAAACAACAGCAAATTTGAAACAGAATTGATGATAAGGTTCGCCTAATTGAAAGGACTTTCTAGTTCGCAACGTTTTGCCATAAATGCACGAGAAAAAATTCGTTCAAAGTCCAAGTAGTTCAATGTACAAATATAGCATTCAAAAATAAATTATGTATATAAGATCACATAACCATCAAACTTCATCCTCCAGTGAATACCTCTTTCTGAGTCTTTGATGTTCGAAGACTGTGGGACAGAAAGTACAGTCAACTCTCGTTACAACGACCACGATCGTCCTCAGAAAGCGTCGTTGTATTGACCATGTCGTTGTAATACAGCAATACCCCTCTTAAACGGACGTTCAAATAAGCATGATTATTAGTCTGTAGGACAGGTGGCAGCTTAATGCAGGGTGAAATAGGAGCTTTCTGCATGGCTTTTCACCGTACACCAAGCCGTCACCTGCCTGAGAAGATCTGAAATTTCGGTTTAGAGGGGTTTTGCTCTACGAGCGTATATACAGTAAAACTTCGATTATCCGAACACTAAAATACGTATTATTATCGATCTTTAAGACAGGTGGCAGCTTAATGCATGGTGAAAGTCATGCAGAAAGCTCCTCTGGGAGCTTTCTGCATGACTTTCACCATGCATTAGGCAGTCACCTGCCTAAAAGGGTCTAAATTCTTCTATACCGAAAATTCGAATAATCGAGGTTTTACTGTATTTCCAAATTTCTTGTCAGTATAATGAATATCCCGTCATATCGAATGTCGTTATAACGAGTGTTCACTGACTGTATTCCCTATTTACGTCTGTCTGTCTAGACGTGTGTAAATACGTACAGTAAAACCTCTCTATAACGACCACTAATTGGTATTTTGGGCAGGTGGTTGCTTAAAGCAAGGTGAAAGTAAAACAGAACGCTCCTATAGGAGTTTTACGTTCACCTTGCTTTAAGCATCCACCTGCCTTTAACACAAAATACTTGATGTGATTTAGTGGTCGTTATAGAGAGGGTTTACTGTACATATATGTTCGTACCCTAAATGCTGTTTTTTTTATTCTGACGCCAGAATCTCCAATTTTAATGGATCTGACAAGATCTGAATAAGTCATGATGTATCATATGGGATGCATCACATCATGTGAGTTATATATCACATGAGATACATCATGTGAGATAAATCAAACGAGATACAGCATGTGAGATACATCATATGAGATACGTCATATGAGATATATCATGCCAGATACATCATTTGATCATATGAGATACATCATGTGAGATTCATCATATTAGAAACGTCATATGATAATGAGATACATTATATAATACATCACGTGAGATACATAATATGAGATACATCCATGTGAGATACATCATGAGATACATAGAACCAGATACAGCATTACATCATATGAGATACATCATGTGCGATATATCATAATTATGAGATACGTCATGTGAGATACATCATATGAGAACACATCACGTGAGATACATCACGTGAGATAAATCACATGCGATACATCACGTGTGATATATCATATTAGATGCATCATATGAGACAGATCAAATTAGATACATCCTGTGAGATACATACCTCATGTCAGATACATGAACATCATATGAGATACTTAGAGTAAGATATATCATGTAATATACATAATATGAGATACATCATGTAGAAAACTTCATATGAGATAAATCTTGTGATATACATCATATGAGATACATAGATGAGATATGTAAGATATGAATAGCTAAGCTGGAACAGCTCGATGTAGGATTTTCCATTGGTAAAGGGAACAGTTTTTGCGCCCCAACAGTGGCGGATGATATGCTTTTGCTTTCTTTATCTAAAAAGTCACTGCAATTAATGTTAAATGAATGTTACCGTTATTCATGCCTTTGGCGATACCAGTATAATCCCAGCAAGTGTGGTATTTCTATGTTTAACGGTAGGCGACAAAAGCAAAGACATAATATGGTAACTTTCTTTTACCTAGGGACTGATCTTTTACCCACAGTGCAGAATTATAAGCATTTAGGTATTCTTGTCGATGAAAACTCCAGATCACAATCTGTTGTTAAGGATTGTTGTAATAAACTACGGGGTACCTTTTTCAGTTTAAACAACTGTGGTTTCAATGATAATGGGTTACAGCCTACCAGTTGCAAGCGTATTTATAACGCTGTAGTCTTACCCAAAGCATTATACGGATGCGAATGTTGGCCACAATTAAGTAAGACAGATTTACTTGCGCTTGAGCGATCGCATCGCTTATGCCTTAAATATATCCAGGGTCTAAGCTCTAGAACCAGTACGGACTGCGTTATGAGTATGCTTGACTGTTTACCACTTGAATTGGAGATCGAGCGTAGAAAACTTGTTCTATTCGGTCAGCTCTGCAGACTAGAAGATGATTGTGCGGTACAATCTATGTTTTTAGTGAGAATTAGCGCATTTATGCTGAATAAGGTTCATGCTGGCTTCATTCCGGATATTAATAATATTTTAATCAAGTATAGTTTGAAACATTACATGTTGACATATATGTCTACTGGGTCATTTCCTAGTAAATATTGCTGGAATGTGACGGTAAAAAGAGCAATCAGGAATACATTTGTTTTAGATTGGAATATCCGTACGTCTGGTGGTAAATTTAGCCGGTTTAGATCGGTTCATAGTAATTTCCAGTTAAGTAGCATTTGGATTTTCTCTGAAAAATTCCCTGCTTTGCTTATGTATGTAAAGTCAGTAGTACAGCTGACAGCATATTTAGCCCGTTATGATGATGTTTGTTACAAATGCAGTATGAGTTGTAATGAATATAGCTTAACAGATCATTTTATACTCGACTGCCCCGCAGTTAAGCTTGTAAGACAGAATTTCTCTAATTGCGTCAGGACAGTTCTTGGGTTGCCAGTCTGGAACTGTTTAAGAACATTAGACAGGAAGGAATTTGTTAATACCGTTCTAGGTGTGTACCATCCAGTAGTTGACGAGTCACTTCGGAGTGGTCGATGTTATAATGATCTGTTATGCATTGTATTCAAGCATGCATACTTTGTAATGCATGCATATGGCTGAAGTTATCAATTTCAAGTTACATTTGAACTAAATGCATATACTTTCACTATAGTTATTAATACTACTGTTGTAATGATAATGGTTGTGGTAGTGATGATCGTCATCATTGTCATCATCTTTATCATCATCATCATCATACTTATGAATAATTAATGCTAACTGTAAATACTCTTGAGTGTTCTCTAGATTTAGTTTCGCTAGAGAATTCCGTTTCAGAGTATCTATAGCAATGCAATATACTCTTATAAACTATTTCTATCTACATATACTCTTGTATGATCACTTCTTTTCGTTTCGTCGCACGGTCAGTTACTACAAGGGTATCTGTATAGAATGATTTTTCTTTAAATGCAATGATGCAGCTTAATGCGGGAATAGAGGTATTGCAGGGAGCTCCTCTGGACGCTTTCTGAAGTGCTTCTTTCCTGCAATGAACTGTAACCTGTCTTAGGACGGGCAATGAGATCATTTTAGTGTCGTTAAAGAGAGGGGGTACTGTATAACTCGCCTTTTCATTGACATGTGATGTTATATTATGCTCATTTCAGTGTAATTGACACCCAGCTTTCCCTGCATTATGTGCATGTTCTCATGTGTATTGCATCATGTTTATATTGTCTTAGTTCTTGTATATAGTTGCCTATGCTTTGTAATCTTCAATTTGGAGGAAATAAAGATATATATATATATATATACATATGACATACAACATGTGAGATACACCGTGTCTTGTTTCTCTTACACACGCTGCTTGTATATGGACGGGTGTTGGCATAACTCTTTGCTTCGTGAATATTTGTGTAAGAAATAATGACATCATGAATAATAATTACACGTATCGTTATAATGGCACATGAATACAGGAAAGTGGTAAGACCAAATTTATATCATGTAACAAGCAAACACAGCCGACCCATGACAAGGGGGAGGCTCCTAGAGGATCCGCCTGACCTGGGTCTACTCTATTTGCTAAGCATTGAAATGCTTATGACAAAACCTTTAAACTCCCACGCATTTTCTTCAAGCTTGTGTACAAGTTCACGCCTTGTTGATGGTACATGCGATTAGAATTAACCCTTCGCTTGCTATTCACGTCAATATACCTACCTGTAAATAGTGAAGACCCAGATGAGACAGCTCCTGCAGGAGCTGTCTCATCAGGGTCTGCACTATTTACAAGTTGATTGTGCAACCAGTGCACTCCACAGCAGTGATTGCACAGTGATATACTTGTACACAGTGAAGATATATGTAATTATACAACAGGGCATGGTAAAGAAGGAGAAATGTATATTAAAATTCAGCAAGAGAAGGGTTAAAACCGTATGACAAATAGTGTGTACATCCGCAATGGAGTCTCGTCATTTACAGACATCTTACCTGGTAACAACAGTACGTGTCATAGAAAGATTATAAGGTTTCCAAGGAGATGGTATTCTACAATCAATTTTCCATTAATGGATTGTCATCAGTATTGGAAACACACAGGGGGTTTCTAAATAGCATGTAGACGGCAAATCTTGCGCTTTGCGCGATTAATTCTTTTATCATCAAGCTTCAGTAAACTATCATAACACGGCATTGATCATCGCCCAGCTAACCGTGACCTCAACTTGCATTAATTTTGAAAACAGCTTGGGTCCAGATGAGACGCCGAGTAACTCAGGCTCCAAGCTGTGTGACACGCGGTTAGTAGTTTCTCAAATAGAATCGAATTGGAAATAGACAAAACTGCACCACATTTGAGCAGACATATTTTTTTTTACAGCGAATTGTGGGTTAATGGGTTTCTACCTTCTCCACGGCATTACAAACAAACAAAACATATCATAGGGCTAACATTAAACGTATTATTGTTTTCACAATCAAACAGATCAAACGATCATGCTTTTATTGACTGTAACCAAGGCCAACAGTAATTGGAAAGAAAAATACAGTAAATTCTGTCTTAACACATTCCCTGTTGTATATTCATGTAAGAAATAATGACGTCATGAATATTAATAAGATTACTTTTTTATAATAGCATATGAACACAGGACATTTTGGCTCAGGCAGAAGCTGTAGAATCAGATCTATATTACACCATAAGCAAGCAGAGCAGACCCGGATCAGACGGCTCCTATAGGAGCCGTCTGATCTGGGTCTACTTTGTTTGCAGACGCGCGAAAATAAGCTTACATAAGGGAAAGGGTTTAACGGTAACTAAATCAAAGTAGAACATGTCCTAATCGGTCATTCGTATATTGAACATAGGAGTCTTAAAAACGCAGGTGATTGCTTAAGCAGGTCAAAAGTAACGCAGAAAGCTCGTATAGGAGCTTTTAGCATTACTTTTGACCTGCATTAAGCTACAACTTGCCTTTCAGACCTATAGTTAGACCACGTTTTGGTGGCCGCTTTAGAAAGTTTCTAAAGCAAGTCTAATTCTGAATTTTAAGGTATTTGATACACTAACTCTTTCTCTCGTATAAACGCCTTTTAACGCCTTTGTAAACAGAGTAGATCCAGATCAGATGACTCCTGTAGGAAACCTCTGATCAGGCTCTGCTCTATTTACTAATGAATTATAATAGATATATTTCTACAGTTTCTACCAATACCAAACATTAGCGTGTAGGCTATATATGTCATTATAAAGCATTAGCTAATACATATTCATGATGTCATTATTTCTTACATGAATATTCAACAAGAGTTAAAGGTAGTCTAATTCTGAATTTTAAACCTTCACTCCATGAATATTCATGACATAAAATAATGACATAATGTATATTAGTTCGATTTATTTTTATAACAGCACATGGGCACGGGAGTTTTTATCTTTGTTATGTTAAATCATTCGGTAAAATAAGGAAATGAGATAAATAAATGCAAATTTCAAAGGAATAAAGCACAGATATAGAAATTGAGATTGAGACAAAAAGAGAAAAGGCGGCGTATGATCTAGATTTCAACGATCACGGTTCAAAAACTTGAGAACAAACTCAGACTCAACTAAAAGGTTTTATAAGCATGGATACTGGTCTTATCAGAACTCAAGAGGTTTGAAACTAAGACCGTTTTCTCAAAAGCTTAAACCTTTCCCTAAAAAAGCTTGTTTTTTCACGCATTTACGAACAGAGTAGACCCAGATCAGACAGCTGATCAGGGCCTGCTCTGTTTGCTAGTCGAATATGCTTCTTTACTTTCTAAAATAGCTAAAATGTTCCACCTTCAATATTTCGTTGTAACTATTTTTTTTTTCATGAATATTCCGTACGTATATGTTTGGAATAAACATAGAACAGGTAAAGGGTTAAACAGGGAAAGGTTAAACAGGGAAAGGGTTAAAGCGAATCGGAAATATGTGAATTATGCAGCATATGGGTTAACCCTTTACCTGAGAGAAATGCCTCTTCATGCCGCTGCAAACAGAGTAGACCAAGATCAGACGGTTCCTGTACGATTCGTCTGATCTGGGTAACAAGCTATGATTGATTATGCAATAATTAAGACATGATTTTATAGCATCTGTCATATTCAAAGACCCCCACATTCGTAATAACAGTATAGAAAACAGCTTATAAATAGTCATGGTGTCACTATTCGTTATTAGAATATTCATCAGATGAAGAACTAAGCTATTCGTGTGATATACATGGGTTGTATGTCAATGATAACAATGGGTATACAATACCGTGCAATACAGCTTTATAAATTTAATATGAACCCTTTCTTTGATGAATAGTTGAATAGTCCATCATCATTTAACGGTAGAATTCATTCAGTATGAAAGGGTATAATTTTGAGACAGGTTTTAAACGACAAATAGTGCGGACCCTGATCAGAGGGTTCCTTTAGGAACCCTCTGATCAGCGTTTACACTGTTTGCAAATAACAGTAAATCCGTTTCCAGCCGCACTCAAATGGTTGTTTAGTTAACCACAGTAAAATTATCCTCTCTACAGCAATAAATTTAACACTTTCCTTAATGAATATGCATGTATAGTTGAACCACTTCATTAACCCATTCCCTCATATTGACGACTTTTGACGACTCTGTGGAAGTCACTTTGTGAAACCATTGTGATAAATAGAGCATTTGCTCCTATAGGAGCAAATGCTCCATTTATCACAATGGTTTCAAACTACAAAATTCTAAACATTTTCCTTTTCTCTTGTTAACGCTCCTTTTCGGTAGATTTATTCAAAGAGGTCGTATCTAAAAATAGCCTATGAGGGAATGGGTTAATATTCATTCACTTCATTTCATCGGCGCTATATGACCTATTCAGTGTCGCAGTGCCGTAAAACCCAACTCACTCACTCACTCATTTCATTCCTATAATGTACCTTTTGTACAAAAACTGTAGGACCAAAACATATAATCCCATTCGGAAACAGAGCAGACCAAGATCATACTTGGATTCGTCTGGTCTACGTCTGCTGTGTTTCGCAAAGGTGGTTAAACGCGTAAATATGTAACTATCAACTTCCATTAGCAAACATAATAGACCCTGGTCAGACGGCTCATATAGCTACATGTACCACTAGACGAACGGAATGTAGATTCTGTGTTACCATCGTTGAGCATTAACCCTTTAGGCTATGAATATGTATGTAGCAATAATGACATCAGGAATATTAATTATTATACTAGCACATGGACACAAACATATTTACCCTTGGAATAAACTGTAGAATCACATTTATATTACATCATAAGCAAACAAAGCAGACCCTGATCAGACGGCTCCTACAGGAGCCGTCTGGTTTTGGTCTACTCTGTTTGCAAGACGCAGAAACGATGTCGCCTGCTGCATGTACAAAAACCGATTATGCCAGCAAGTCAATTTCATACATGTTTACCTCGCAAATCCCGACTGACTATGTCTACGGCTTATGTGATCTTTTCACATACAATTTGTACAACCGATCTATACTTCTTATTCGTCATTATTGTCTCTGAATTTGTTAAAATTCATGAATTTGTATCTGTGAACAAACACAACTTTCAATCGACGGATTGAGGCGGAAGTAGAATTATTTGTTACCTCGACTGTGATTGGCTAATGTATACTTGCACTTTGAAGCCTCTGCGATGTTTAACCGGATAATTCATACTATTCTTCGGTCCGCGCATTCCAAATAAATCGGGCGTTTCAATGATATTGCTTTTGAAAGTGTTCTCAAATTTCGAGAAATGCTCACAACTATATTAGACTTTGAACGTTCATGATAAATTCTTGTGGAAAGGTATTGCTCTTATAGATGTATATAGATCCATATTTATTTAAAAATAAAAATAGATATATATATTTAAATGTTATTAGCTAGTTAATGTGGGAACATGATAATAGAAGAAAATAAATAATAAATAAAATAGTTGTCTTTTTGTCCACACTCTGGCCCGTCCTGACAGTATTTATGGAGCAATGGGTTAACTCTTCTCATGCTTCTTGGGTAGCTTTTGCAATCAACCTGGATCTATGCTTATAAAGCTTTAAAGTTGCATCTGAGTTCGTTCTCAAGCTTTTGATTGGTCAGATTTGAAAACAGATTGCAGTGTATGGCGGACCAGTTTCCGTTGGTTTCCGAGATAATAAAAAACAACATCTGTTTACGATACAACCGCAGAAGAACCACGGACCAACAGCAAAACAGCTGATAGACTTCGAGACGATTCTAAAGAATGGTCAGTTGGTCACAACATAGTATGGTTTGGTGGAGAAATGACGAATTTAGTAATTTAAAAAAGCATTTTTTCCGATTCCGTATGTATGTGTAACCAATAGCGAATATTTCATTGGCCAAAATAAAGCTTCCAACATTTTTTAAACAATATTTTGCAGCCCAAACTTCATGCTTTGAAATCCAGTGACATATTTATGACTATCAATGCAAACAGTTTGGATCCAGATGAGACGACGTCGAACGCAATGTCTCTTTGGGATCCAGCGGTTTGACTGTCTGGTTGTGTTGTTATGAGTAGTTTCAATATTGTGCATGTAACATGGCTACAATAACAACAAAATTAAAATTTTAACAACATAATGATAATTAAAACAATGCATATATAAAAAGACATGAAGAGACGTCAATTGTAGCATGACGATAGTTGTAACAGAAGACAATTGTTGTCAGGCGATAATTACGTAGCACATAGGGCGACTAAATCTGGGACGATCTGCTGCCCATAAATAATGAGTTGCAACACTGAGCACTGCAGCACGCGTCACGCATCTTGCTTTTCATTTTAAGTAACTTTCGTCTGCAAAATAGTGTCGTCTGCAAAATTGATCGTCTGCTTGAATTTGAATTATTGAATTTTCTTAGCTTTTGGTTTCAAGGGCATAATGGTGTCATCAAGCAATCTGGATCCTGATGAGACACCGAGTTACTCGGCGTCTCATCTGGACCCAAACTGTTTGCAAAATCACATATTCGCCACTGGCTGCGAAAGAGTTAAGTATTTTCGTCTGCAAAATAAGTCGTCTGCTACACATGTGGTTTGCTACACTTGTGGTCTGCTACAATTTTAAAAGTACTCTTGTCTTTAATCGTTGATCCCATGAATATTCATGTAAGAAATTCTGACATCGTGCATACTAATTATTTTTATAATGGCATATGAACACATGACAGTTCAGCTCAAACAGAAACTGTAGAATTAGATCTATATTATACCATCAGCAAACAGAGCAGACCCTGAACAGGCGGTTCCTATAGGATGCGTCTGATCTGGGTATACTCTGTTTGCAAATGCGTAATTTTCGTCTGCAAACTATTTCGTCTGTACATGTAGTTTGCTACACTTGTGGTCAGCTACAATTCTAACAGTATACTTGTCTGCCTTCTATAATTTTTTTCAAGAAACAGTGTTTGTTAGTGTGTCAAACAGTTTTCAATTCAATTCAATTCTCTTTTATTTCTCAGTTTGTATCATATATCTACAAAAAGACATGAGAACAGTCCCACACTTACATTTTAGCAATACATACAAGGTTAAGAGACACGTAATTAATAATTTTAGTAATGAAGATATAGACAAACAAATCAACAAATCAGTTCATACACCGAGTAATCAATTCGGCGTCTCATTTAGTAAGAGTTAAGTAAGTTTCGTCTTCAAATTAAGTCGTCTGCTAGACTTGTCGTTTCCTACACTTAGCACCTTTGACTCCATTCGATTTCTTTTCAAGAAATAATGTCAGAGTGTCAAACAGTTTGGATCGTGACGAGATGCCGAGTTCTTCGATGTCTAATCTGGATCCAAACGGTTTGCAATGATTATGACAATCTGGTCCATTGCGTTGAAAAGGTTAGCTAAAACACGCTATTTGTTAATCAGTATTGCAGGCTTTGATTCTCAGGTTGATCTTATCTCGTTTTGTTTTGTTTTGTCACATTTTTTCAAGGGTTCACTGGGCTAGGTTCAACCTGGTTGTTATGGTAATATGTGTTTGAATCTTAACCCTTCGCTTGCTGATGTGTTACTTCTTTGCCCATGCCCTGTTGTATATAATTACATATATCTTCACTGTGTACGAGTATTTCTCTGTGCAATAACTGCTATGTGGTGCACTGATTGCACAATCACTTGTAAATAGTGCAGACCCTGATGAGACAGCTCCTGCAGGAGCTGTCTCATCTGGGTCTTCACTATTTACAGGTAGGTATATTGACGTGAATAGCAAGCGAAGGGTAAATTATTACTAAACCGAACTCATATTTAATCTGTTCTAACAAAAAAAAACTTTTATTAAAGAAATTCCTTGGTGAGACGAGTCCTAACGATTGAGTGAAAAATAAAATAAAAACCATTTTTTAAAATTATTATTGTTATTTTAAATGAATTAGATTTATCTATAACATGTACATATATGTCACTTCCATTCCCCTTTTGTGCCAAATAATTGCTGTATGCACACAGTGTCGTCTGCCAATTATTAAACAAAAACTAAGCCAAAAAACGTACATATTTTAACCCCTTACTCCATAAATGCATTTCTGTTTTGCAAACAAAGTAGACCCAGATCGGACGGCTCCTATAGGAGCTGTCTGATCAGGGTCTGCTCTGTTTGCTTATGATATAATATAGATAGCATCCTATAGTTTCTGCCATAGCCAAAAAGGTCAGTGCCCATGTGCTATTATAATATATAGTTAATCAAATGAATATTCATGATAACATTATTTCTTCATTGAATATTCATTTAAATGTTTAATCAGATTATAAGTCACAATCTGCATTCAAATATGTTTCGTCTTATTATATTACGCATACGTTTTTTCTTCAATGCACAGTAGAACTTCAGTACTGTCCTAAGCGGTCAATCATTTATTAAATATAGCCGTCGGTGGTTGCTTAACCCTTTCCCTCATATTGACGACTTTTGACGACCCTGTAAAAGTCACTTCTTGAAACCATTGTGATAAATGAAGCATTTGCTCCTAAAGGAGCAAATGCTCTATTTATCACAATGGTTTCAAACTACAAAAATCTAAAATTTTCCTTTTCTCTAGTTAATGCTCCTTTTCGGTAGATTTATTCAAAGATGTATCTAAAAATAACCTAAGAGGTAAAGGGTTAATGCAGGACAAACGTAATACAGAAAGCTCCTATAGTTCAGAAAAGGACGTTGAGATGGTACGGCCATGCCTCAGCCAAGACAATTCTCCAGGGAACAGTTAACCCATCACCTCATAGGCTATTTATAGATACAACCTCTTTGAATAAATCTACCGAAACGGACCATGAACTGGAGAAAAGGACATTTTTAGAATTTTGTAGTTTGAAACCATTGTGATAAATAGAGCATTTGCTCCTATAGGCGCAAATGCTCTATTTATCACAATGGTTTCACAAAGTGACTTTTACAGAGTCGTCAAAAGTCGTCAATATGAGGGAATGGGTTAATGGAACATGAAGGCGAGGCAGACCAATGACGAGATGGGAAGAGGACAGGTTTGAGTTTTCCAACATCCCAGAGAGCAGTTGGAGACAGGACAAAGTAGAAAGTGGAATACTAGGTTAAGTCAGGTGGAATGAAGTAGAACCAGGCCAGATGGTTCCCAGAAAAAAAACTAGAGTCATTAAAAAAATAAAAAACTCCTCTAGCAAATCAAAGTATTTCATAATGAATGAACTTTACTATTAGACCGATTCAAATGGATCAACTCTTTCCTTCGTATAAACGTGTTTCAAACCTTTGCAAACAAAGTAGACCCAGATCAATCAAACGGCTTTTGTAGGAGAATTGTGAATACTTTTAATTCGGTAAAGCTTTTGAGAAACGACTGACTGGGTAATAAAAAGTTGGATCCTTATAAGACGCCGTGTAACTCGATATTTTAACTGCGTCTAAAAGCAGACCCCCTAAAACTGGATTAACCCTTTACTTCATGAATATTCATGTAAGAAATAATGCCATTATGAATATTTATTAGCTGAAAATCAATAATGACATGCGAACATGAAGTGTTTGCCATGGATGGCACTGTAGAGTCAGATCTTTATTTCATAAGCAAACTGGGCAGACCCTGGTCTGGCGGCTCCTATAGGAACCGCCTGATCTGGGCCTAGTATATGTGCACATGTGTTAAAGGGCGTATGGAGTAAAGGGTTAACCCTTTCCCTCATATAAACGTGTTTTCACGCATTTGCAAACAGAGAAGACCCAGATCAGACGGCTCCTAGAGGAGCCGTCTGATCAGGGTCTACCCTGTTTGCTAATAGAATTTGAAAGATCTGTGTCTTTACTTTCGAAAATGTCTACAATGTTCCCCCTTCCATATTTCATTTTAACTATTTTGTCCATGAATATTCAGTACGTATTGAAATTTGTAATAAACATAGAACAGGGAAAGGGTTAAACTGTACTTAACCATTTTCCTAATGAATATTTGCTTATGAACAAAGACAGTTTCCAATATGGCAGACACAGCTAAATCAAAGCTATATCATTCCATTAGTGATCTGAACAGACATTATCTGGGTCTAATCTGTTTACAAAGAGGTGAAAATGTGTATCTCTGAGGGAAAGGGTGAACAGAAATTCACTAAATTCACCAAATGGCCGAGATCAAACTGGTAAGTTCTATGTACGTTGTGTCTCATATTGGAGAATAACGAAATCTGGAAAGCCGACAGATAAACGGAACACTGACAATATACAGTAAAGCCTCTGTATAACGACCACTAAATTACATCAAGTATTTTGTGTTAAAGGCAGGTGGCTGTTTAAAGGAGCGGTTTCTATAGGAGCGGTCTGTTTTACTTTCACATTGCTATAAGCAACCACCTGCCATAAATACCAACTAATTAACGAAACTTAGTGGTCGTTATAGAGAGGTTTTACTATATTGTACATGTATATGCATGCTTTTGTATGTATCTGTAATCATTATAAGTCGTACCTCTTCTGGACTTTGTAGAAAAGTAAAAAATCTTGAACACTTGAACTATCGTCTTTCAATGACTATTTCAGTAGAGTAGACTCTGATTAGACGGAGCCTGTAGGAGCCGTCTGATCAGCATCTATTCTGTTTGTTTATGAAATCTGGATCCATGCTTATAAAGCTTTTAAGTTGAGTCTGAGTTTGTTCTCAAGCTTTTGATAGGCAAGATTTGATCTGGCCAATCAAAAACTTGAGAAGGAACTCAGACTCAACTAAAAACGTTTTATAAGCATGGAACATGATCTGTTTCAATAGTTTCTACTATGGCCCAAACTTCTGTAGCTCCTTTATAACAATTTATTTTGCGCTTTACTCCACTAAAACGCCTTTCTGCACCTTTGCAAACAAAATAGACCCAGATCAGAGGCCCCTGTAGGATTCGTCTGATCAGGTCTATGTTCATATGCCATTGTTAAAATGAATCTTATTAATACCCATGACGTCATTATGTCTTACTTTAATTGTCATGGAGTAAACCGTTAACTATTTACTCCATAAATACGCATTTCTACAACTTTTCAGAGTAGACCCAGGTCAGACGGCTCATGTAGGAACCGTCTAATCATGATGTCTGCTATGTTACCTTATGAAATGATATTCAGTAAAACCTCTCTATAACGGCCACTAAACCACATCAATTATTGTGTGTTAAGGACAGGTGATTGCTTAAAGCAAGGTGAAAGTATAACGGAACGTTCCTATAGGAGCGTTCTGTTTTACTTTCACATTGCTTTAAGCAGCCATCTGCCCTAAATACAAACTATTTAACACAATTTAGTGGCCGTTATAGAGAGGTTTTACTGTATATATGTTTCAACAGTTTCTGCTATAGCAAAGACTGCTGTAGCTCATATCGAGGGCTTGGTGCAAAGCTATTGTAACTCCTTCACAAAGTGAAGGAGTTACAATATTTTTGCACCAATCCCTCGATATATCATTATAACAATCCAATTAACCATTTCCCACATATTGACACCTTTTGACGTCTCTGTAAAAGTTACTTTTGATACCATTGTGATAAAAAGGTATTTACATGTATCACAATGATTCCAAACTACGCAATTCTAATATTTTCTAGTACCTTTTTGGTAGAATTATTCAAAGAGGTTTAGGCAATGATGGTATGGGCGAATGAGTATACGCTCAGTAATGCATTCCTTTGTTATTAAGACTGGATCTACGCCTCCTTGGTTTCTTTAGAAAAGAAGAGAACTTCCAGATGAGATGCATCGATTTATAATAGAGCGTCATTGAGCGCACGTATTTCTTAGCCCACGCTGTAGCGCGATTATAGTGGGTTTACCTTGATTAATAGTTTAATAAAAGATGAGAGTCTATTCGAATAGCGTCATGATCGATTGGACAGTAAGCAACAATCGTTTCTGGTGCTGACAAATAGCACTATCACTTGCATGTATTTACGCTATTATGGGAATCCGGCCCGCCATCAAATCGGATAATTCCGGACAAACCGGATTGATTCGTATCAGTTCGTATCACGCATCGGATATCCTCGGTAAATCTGATCTCTATCCGTTATCCCTTACGCTGCTGTAAAAAAAAAGTCTGTTAAATCTTGACCTAGTGTCGTTTTGATTACATCTATTTAGATCAGGATTTTGAGAAACTATCCACAGGGTATCAACTAGCTTGGATCCTGATTAGAAGCCGAGTTACGCGACGTCTGATCTGGATCCAAACTATTCATAAATGCGAGTCTGATCGTGGATAGCGGGGTGAGGGTTTATCTATTCAAAGCTCAATGTTCCATCAGTGTTGAAATATAAATTAAAATCAAATCAAATATTTATTCCATAGTCTCTGATTGCAATGTGTACGTCACGATTTGCAATTTGTTCCGTGCAGCGAAGAACCACTGGGGTCTTCCTCCACCTGTAATTAGCTGGACGTCGTGATATGTCTGGAATACTGTTAAAATGACGTATTTAATGCTTGATAAAAACCAAACCAAACGTCACCATACGGGAAATTAACCAGCATGAACGATGTGGTAAATTAAACACAAAAACTAAAGAGAATAACTTCCCACCAGCTAAGCTTAATTAAACAGGCCAATAGTTATGATACTATAACAAGAACAATAGATATAAGTGCATACTAAAATACTAAAGTCGTCCTTTCTCCATCCAATCTTATGCTGTGACCACTTAAGCGTCTCCTCGAGAAATAAAATAAAAGACGTTCTCTTGAAAATGTTTTAACCCTTTCGGCGCCAAATTTCTAATTGTTGTCTGCAATCCAAGTTTGTTAAATCATTAAGTAAAATAAAGAAATGAGATAAATAAATGCAAATTTCAAAGGAATATTGCACATATATAGAAATAGAGATTGAGACAAATAGTGAAGTCCCTTATCAGACGCCGCCTTGAAAAGGCAGCGTCTGGTCTGGGACTGCACTATTTGTCGTGGCGCATTTATGCAACTGCGGCGGTGAAAGGGTTAATTTACGCATCTTATCCTGACCTCTGTATAACTGAAGCATTTCCGTCAAATTCAAAAGAACAGGCGAGCATCGGTATTTTTCAACCTCACTAAAGGGGCATGGTGGGAGAGGTAGGTTAACCCTTTCTCTGTTGAATATTCATGTAAGAAATAATGACATCATGCATATTTATTAGATTTTTTTTAAATAGCGTCTGTATACATGATGTTTTGGTGACGGTAGAAACTGTACTGTCAGGTCTATAATTTCGTAAGCAAGAAGACAAGACCCTAATCAGACAGCCCGTATAGTAGAAAATATAGATTCAGATCAATTATAATTTCTTAAGTAAACAGATCAGACCCTGATCAGACTGCTCCTATAGGAACAGTCTGATCTGGGTCTGCTCTGCGTGAAAAGGCGTTTATAAATATGAAGGCAAGGATTAAAGAGCCTGCTTTTAATTGCATTAAAGTAGCATTGTTAAGGTAACGTTTACTTTGGTCTGAATCATCTGACTATGGAGTCCATTCAGTATGAAATAGATAAGATTGAATGACAAATGGTGCATACCCTATTCTGGGTCTAAATTGCTTGTTAACCCATTCCTCCATAAATACGCCTTTCTATACGCCTCTGTAAAGGTCACTTTTTGAAACCATTGTGATAAATAGAGCATTTGCTCCTATAGGAGCAAATGCTCTATTTATCACAATGGTTTCTAACTACAAAATTTTAACTTTTCCATTTCTCTAGTTAATGCTCCTTTTCGGTAGATTTATTCAAAGTGGTTAGATCTAAAAATAGTCTATTAGGGAAAGGGTTAAGGACACCTTACTCGTTTCAAACATTTAAAGGGTTAACACGTGTCTCAATATAGACGCGTTTTCATGCCTTTGAAAACAGGGAAGGCCAATATAATATCCTGTAGGGGTAATCTGATCAGGGTCTACTCAGTTCCCTAATAAAATCATAATAGATTTGACTCTGTAGTTTCTACCAATGCAACAACATCCAGTAAACATTTGCCATTGTAGATAATAAACTAATGCAACAACATCCAGTAAACGTTTGCCATTGTAGATAATAAACTATTACATGTGTATAACGTCATTATTTCTTACATGAATATTCAACAAGAAACGGGTTAAATTAAGATTTAGTTTTGTTAAACGAAATAAGAAATAGCAAAATTCCATGACCTTTGAACACATCTGGGTCCGAGGTTATAAAACTTCAGACTCTGGGTCTTATATCATTCTCAAATATCTGCGTCCATGCTTATAAAGCTTTTAGTTGAGTCTGAGTTTCGTTCTCAAGCTTTTGATTGGTCAGATTTGAGCCTTTAGCTCAAATCTGACCAATCAAAAGCTTGAGAACGATCTCAGGCTCAACTAAAAGCTTTATAAGCATGGACCCTGGGATCAGGGTCCATGCTTATAGCTTTTAGTTGAGTCTGAGTTTCGTTCTCAGGCTTTTGATTGGTCAGATTTGAGTTCTCAAGCTTTTGATTGGTCAGATTTGAGCCTTTGGCTCAAATCTGACCAATCAAAAGCTTGAGAACGATCTCAGGCTCAACTAAAAGCTTTATAAGCATGGACCCTGAGATCAAGTGATTGAAAATAATCTTAGACTCAAGCAAAACGTTTTATAACCTCGGGGCCATGGAGGTGCGTCGTGGTAGCCCTGACTCTACTGTTTCTACCAATGCCACAGAATCCAGTGTACATTATGTCATTGTAAATAATAAACTAGTACAGTAAATCCTCTCTATAACGGCCACCAAATTGCATTAAGTATTTTGTGATAATTGTATGTCTGCTTAAAGCAAGGTGAAAGTAAAAAAGAACGCTCCTACAGGAGGGTTCTGTTTTACTTTCATCTTGCTTTAAGCAGCCACCTGCCCTAAATACCAACTACTTAACACAATTTAGTGGTCGTTATAGAGAGATTTTACTGTATAGGTGTATTATGTCAATTTTTCTTACTTCAATATTCAACAAGAAAATGGTTAAAACACTACTTAGATTTGTTTAAACGGAATAAGAAATATCAAAACTCTATGACCTATTAAAACATCTGGTACGGCATACTCTACAGTTTTAATCAATGCAACAGCATCCAGTGTGCATATATCATTGTAAATAATACAACTAATAGCAAAACTCCATGACCTTTGAACATGGAAGTCGTTCACATGAAATCATTACTCAAATTTCTATCTATTATTGAAACATTTTCTATTAACCCTTTCCCTCATATAAACGTGTTTTCACGCATTTGCAAACAGAGTAGACCCAGAACAGACGGCCCCTAGAGGAGCCGTCTGATCAGGGTCTGCTCTGTTTGCTAATGGAATTTGAAATATCTGACTCCTTACTTTCTAAAATGGCTGCAATGTTCTACCTTCCATATTTCATTATAACTATTTTGTCCATATTCAGTAAGTATTGAAATTTGGAATAAACATAGAACAGGGAAAGGGTAATGAACTTGTTTTTGTTCAATGGCGTATTTCAAACAGTCCATGGTTTGTGAACATAGTAGTCGTACATGTGCAATTTTACTCGAGACTTCTATTTATTATTGAAATAGTGTCCATTAAATACGTTTTCAAGAGGACGCTGAACTGGTTAAATACATACCTAAGTGTGAAAACGATGCACGGTAATACAGTCACACACACATAACCGGAATTCAATTAGAGAAGAATTTAGATACTCTTAAAGAGGTGGCAGCTTAACCCATTACCTCATAGGCTATTTTTAGATCCAACCTCTTTCAATAAATCTACCGCAACGGAGCATTGACTAGAGAAAAGGATTTTTGTAGTTTGAAACCATTGTGATAAATAGAGCATCTGCTCCTATATGAGCTAATGCTCTATTTATCACAATGGTTCAACAAGTGATATTTGCAGATACGTCAAAAGGCGTCAATACGAGTGAAAGTGTTAATGCATGATGTAAGCTGCAGCCTGTCTCTAAGATCGAATTTAACATCCGGTTAAGAGAGGTTCTACTGCATTCGTTTGTATGAGTTCTGAAAGACCGTGAATACTTATAATATGAACAAACCTGACTGGCATTTACGAACAGCTTGAATTATATCAGGGGCCATGCTTATAAAGCTTTTAGTTGAGTCTGAGTTTGTTCTCAAGCTTTTGATTGGTCAGATTTGAGCCAAAGGCTCAAATCTGACCAATCAAAAACTTGAGAACGAACACAGGCTCAACTAGAAAGTTTTATAAGCATGGACCATGGACTTCGCACAGAGCAACATATGAATGTACGTACTCAAATAAAAAAAAATCGTAATTTCTCCAACAAAGTCTATGTTGTGACCACTCTATAGAATCGTCTCAGAGAGACGATTCTAAAGAGTTGTCACAATATAGCGTTTGGTGGAGAAATAAAGGAATTGTCTTTTATCTGGACCTCTGTCCATACGTCTGACACTCTGCGAATTGGTTTCTGGAAAAGCTAGACCGAGTCGGAAATTATAAAATATAGCAGATAAAGGTTTCTGTGCCTTTGCAAACAAAGTAGACCTAGATCAGATGCCGTCTGGTCGGGGTGTATTCTATTTACTTATGGAATCATATAGATCTGATTCTACAATTAATGTTAAAGCCACATATTCCCTTGAAAAAAAAAGATATACAGTAAAACCCCGCTAATGCGACCACCTAAAAGAGGTATAATTCTAGGTGTTAAATGCAGGTTGTAGCTTAATGCAGGACAAAAGCAATGCAGAAAGCTCCTAGAGGAGCTTTCTGTATTACTTTTGCCCTGCATTAAGCAACCACCTGCTTATAAAGACACCCATGTTTATTCATTAAGTGGTCGCATTAGAGGGGTTCTACTGTATTACAGAAATTAAATCGATGAATATCCATAAAGAGTGACTTATTCACGCAAAAATGTTCATTAGGGAAACGTGTTTCTATATGTTATTGCGTGTGTTGGCGTAGAGATGAAAACTAGCAGTGCAGTCATAGACACTTAAGCAAATACCTATCAATAAAAGATGAGAACAACGCACGAGATACGCACGAGATACCCGAGCACTCTGCTTTCAACGCAGTAACCATGGTAAATACAAACAGAAATGGGTCGGTACACAAAAGGTATTTTTTACTGTTAACAGGCAAATTGCGCAATACTGACTTTACAATAAAAACAATTCGACATTAGCGCTGTATGGTCGTAATCATCGTGATTATTATTCATTCAATATACATCCAATCAGCAGCAGCAACGTAGCATAACCATCATCATCGTTATCATCATCATCATCATCATCATCATCATCATCATCATCATCATCATCATCATCATCATCATCCTTATGATAAGCATATCAAAATAATCTCAGACTCAATCAAACGTTTTTATAATCTCGGGGCCAGGTGCGTCGTGGCAGATCTGACTCAACTGTTTCTACCAATCGTCATCATTATGATAATCATCATCATAATCGTCGTTGTCTTCATCATCGTCCTCATCGTCATCATGATCATCATCATAATTATTATCATCATCACCATCGTTGTCGTTTTCATCATCGTTGTCGTCATCATCAGTCATTATGGTCGCACAGTGTACCCATTACAGAAACTAAAGAAACAGATCTATCAAATCCCATTAGCAAACAGAAAATTGAAATTGAGACTTGAATCATCCAATGGGGCAATAGGATTAACTTTTCCCCCATCTACACGTATTTTTATGCCTTTGAAAACAGAGTAGACCCAGATCAGTCGTCTGATTAGGATCTGCTCTATTTGTTTATGAATTTATACAACTAAAATTGCCCAAACATTTTTTTAGTAATATTTTAGATCCATATACAGTAAAACCTCTTTATAACAATCACTAAATTGTGTTAATTAGTTGGTATTTAGAGCAGGTGGCTCCTTAAAGCAAGGTGAAAGTAAAACAGAACGCTCCCATAGGAACGTTGTGTTTTACTTTCACCTTGCTTTAAGCAGCCACCTGCCTTAAACACAGCTCTTTTTCAACATGTATTACAATCACACTATTTATTTATGTCATCAAAATCTACGCCCCCCCCCCCCCCCCCACACACACACTCCAAAAAAACTTCCCCCCCCCATCTGAAATCCTGGATCCGCACCTGGAATCTACATACTTGTATATTGGATGACCATTTTACATTAGTGTACGAAACCAAGATATGTTGGCTTTTTTCCAATATACAAGTATGTAAAATTTACTTGATACATATTTATGAGGGGGAGAATTGAACCCTTTCACTGCCAATGTCGCAAAAATGGACCACGACAAATAGTGCAGTCCCAGATCAGACGCCGCCTTTTTAAAGCAGCGTCTGATCAGCGACTTCATTTTTGTCTCAATCTCTAGTTCTATATCTGTGCTTTATTCCTTTAAAATTTGCATTTATTTACCTCATTTCCTTATTTTACTGAATGATTTAGAAAAAGACTTGGACTACAGACGACAAAAAGAAATTTGACGCCGAAAGGATTAAATAACTGATTAAATAAACAGTTTAGTTGCTTTGCATTAAAACCGAAAGTAGAACAGTCTACTTGTATAGATATTTCAACTGTACAGAATACTACTTTCTCTTTCGTTTCACTATAATGATCATGCCAATTATCACAATCCCAAAGTCCTATCATATTCCTCCTCTAAGCCACATTGATTCATAAGGATCTACATTGTTTCCAAACTCAAATTCGATGTACATTCCAGCCAAAAGAAGATTGAAAATGAAAGAAGATCCAAAAATATCAACACGTCATTCTCGAATATCTATTTTTATTCTTTTTAAACATTCGTATCATTCATATAAATGTTTATACCCAAGACCTCGTGGCGCAACGGTAGCGCGTCTGACTCCAGTTCAGAAGGTTGCGTGTTCAAATCACGTTGGGGTCAAATATTTTTCCTTTTAAAAATAAAAAAATCATTACCCATTTCTCTGAGGAGTATTCATGAGAAAAATAGGACCGTATGAATATCAATTGCTTTACATAAGCATCTACAGTAGACCCAGACCACCCATACAGGAACTGCATGATCTGGGTCTATTCTGTTAGAAACTGTGTCAGTGTACATCTTTAACCCATTCCCTCATATTGACGACTTTTGACGACTCTGTAAAAAATACTTTGCGAAACCATTGTGACAAAAAGAGCATTTGCTCCTATAGGAGCAAATGCTCTATTTATCACAATGGTTTCAAACTACAAAATTCTAAAAAAAATTCCTTTTCTCTAGTTAATGCTCCTTTTCGGTAGATTTATTCAAAGAGGTTGTATCTAAAAATAGCCTATGAGGTAATGGGTTAAAAGGTAAAGCAAACACCACTAAAATTAACCATTTCCCTGTTCTATGTTTATTTCAAATTTCAGTACCTGCTGAATATTCATGAACAAAATAGTAATAATTAGATGTGGAAGGGGGAATAGTGAGTCGCCCATTAGACCATGTATAGTAATTTGTTTTCAATATATCCATAACGTGTAACCCATGATCAGCTGCCTCGTCATAGAAAGACTGTCAGATATTGGTCTATATTGTTTGCAAAACGACGACACGCGATAGAAAATGCGACTTACAGTGTTCTTTCTAACCTATTCATTCCAATATCATTTAAGGTAACTCCGTCCAAATCTTTTGAAACCAATCTATTTTTTTCATGTGGATGTGTCAAAGCAAAATATTTGCTGACATAAGTCATTGTCACCACTGAGTTCAGCAGCAAACAGCGCAGACCCGAATCAGAGGGCCCCCTTTTATTGGACATTTGGCACCAATGGGTAAATATGTTCAGTTAGAAATTAACATTTTTCACACTATCTGCGGCCTGATTCGCATTTGCAAACAGCTTGAACTAAGATGAGACAGAGAGTAGCTCGATGTCTAATCAGGACCCACAAAGCTGTTTGACACTCGGTCAATAGTTTCAAGTTGTTTGACACTCGGTCAAAAGTTTCTCAAAGCTTGATCAAATTGGATCTAGTCAACACTAGTGGATCCAAATTCAAGGTAGTGGTTAACCCTTTCCTCACACTATTAATTAGATTAATTTGTTATAATAGGACATGGACCCAGGAACTTTTGGCCATGGCAGAAACTGTTGAGTCATATCTATATCATGTGATAATCAAACAGGGCAGACCCTGATCAGACGGCTCCTACAGGAGCCGTCTGATTTTGGTCTACTCTGTTTGCAAAGGCGTAGAAAGGCGTATTTATGGGGCAGTGAATAAAACCAAGGACGATTGGACAAACCAAAGACCCCCTTACACCAGCTTACGCATGATTGGGGCTTAACCCTTTACTTAATGAATATTCGTGTAAGAAGGAATAATAATCCGTCTGATCTGGGTCTACTCTGTGTGCAAAGGCGTAGAAATGTGTATTTACGGAGTAAATGTATAACTAACACTCATTATCAACCAATCCAGTAATGCTACCGGACCATCAGCCCCGTGGCAAAATCATGTGACTGTGTGACGATTTGGCACCTACAATGCTATGCGCGATCTATCGAACTGTTTGAACCCATACGAGAGGCTGAGTCAGCGTCTCATCAGGAACCAAGCTGTTTGACACACGCTTCATTGCTTCTCAAGAGCTTTTAACTATTTCCCTGTTCTATGTTTATTCAAAATGTCAATACCTACTGAATAATCATGGACAAAGCTGTTATAATGAAATATGGAAGGTGGAGCATTGTAGCTATTTCAGAGAGTAAAGAAAAAGGTTTATCAAAGTCCATTAGCAAACAGAGGAGACCCTGATCAGACGGCCACTATACAACCTCTTTAAACCAAAATCTCCTCTATGAGCTTTCTGCATTACTTTCATCCTGCATTAAGCAATCATCTGTTTTTATAGACCCCGATGCTTATTCATTTTGCGGTTGATTTGGTAGGATGTACTATATATCTACCTTGCTATTTGCAACCAACCTGTACCCGGTGATACTAGCCATCAAGTCCTTCACTGTTCGACACGGACAGAGGTTTTTAACCCTTAAGTCTATTAAAATTCAGGCAAGAAAGTATGACGTCATGGGTATTAATCTTAGCTGATCACAGTGTTATAATGGCTTTTTCAATAAGATATTTCTACCATGATAGAACTGTCTATATTTTATCATAAGCAAACAGATTAGACCCCGATCAGACGGCTCCTATAGGAGCAGTTTTATCCGAATATACTCCGTTTGCAACGACGTAAAAAGGAGTATCTATGGAGTAAAACGTTATATCAGATCAGACTTTAAATATGAAAGCAGACGACAATTCAGTTTGTTCAGCACGTGCAAATACATTAGCAGACATTGTCATTTATATTGATTGTTTCTTTAGCCATACCAATGCTGAAAGTGGATCAGTCCTTCGTCTGTTAATGATAGAGTCCATACAATATAAACTGGTACAACTTACAAGAGGAACTTGAATGGCAAATAGTACAGACCTTGATCAGACGACTCCGTTATAAGCTATCTGACCTGGGTCTAGACTGTTTGCAAATACCAGCTGTTTCCCGCACTACAAATGGCTTAACACATCTCCATCCGTACACAACAAATAAGCTATTGCCGTCATATCTGTTTCATGATTAATTGATTTACAATTAACGCGTTCGGTGCTAAATAAATTATTCTAAGATTGTCGTCTGCTTTGAGTCTTGAAAAACAAACGTTTTCTTAATTTTTCTATACAGAAATATAATCAGTGTCAAACAGTCTGGATCCTGAGGAGACGCCGAGTTAGACGCCGAGTTACTCGGCGTCTCCTCTGGATCCAAACTGTTTGCAAAAGTTGTCACGGATTCTCCTATAGCGGCGAAAGAGCTAACGCTTTGAATGAAAGGAATGAGTTTACTGGCATTTGCAGGATCATAGTATGTCCCATTGTGTAACAAACTGTGCAGACCCTGATCAGGCATTTTACAACGGACTATTGATCTGGTTCTGCATTGTTTGTCATTCAGAATCCTCTTGTTAATTTTACCGTTTCATAATATATAGACTCTATCATTAACTGTGATTAAACAGTCCACATGATTCCACATTTCAGCATTATCATAGAAATCACGTGATATGAACACGTAATTCAGGTAGCACAAACACTCTCCAACTAGGGAATTCGCTCGTTACCACAAACGCACTATAATGATCTCTCTGCTAAGCTGTTTGGTTCCAGGTTATATGCCGACCAACTTGTCTCATCAGGATCCAAACTAAATGTCATTACCTTAACCCTTTACGCCGTAAATACACCTTTCTACGCCTTTGGAAACAGAGTAGACCCAGATCTGACGGCTCCTATAGAAGCCGTCTTATAAGGGTCTGCTCTGTTTGCTCATGGAATAATATAGATACGATTCTAGAAAACATTAACCTTTCTCTTGCTGAATTTTAAAACACGTTTCTCCTTCTTTACCCATGCCCTGTTGTATAATTACATATATCTTCACTGTGTACAAGCATATCGCTGTGCAATCACTGCTGTGGAGTGCATTGGTTGCACAATCAACTTGTAAATAGTGCAGACCCTGATGAGACAGCTCCTGCATGAGCTGTCTCATCTGGGTCTTCACTATTTACAGGTAGGTATATTGACGCGAATAGCAAGCGAAGGGTTAATATGTTAATTTGGCATTTTAAAAATTAATCTAACAGATATTCACGGTGTCAATTTTTCTTTCGTGAACAGTCATGGTGAAAAGATTTAACATTGCACGCCACAATCCCTAGTACACACCATTTAGTCTGGTGATGAAGTCCACAATAAGTGGATGGAATGTGCAGGTTAGCTTTCAAACTTTCCTTGTGTATGTTCATGTAACTGAAACGTTCAGCTCTTGGCCATACATGTATGATACAACCACACAGATTAACCCATCTGCGCCCACGATCCCATATATGTGACGTAGGCAAACAGTGTAGACTCTGATCAGACGCCGCATAATGCGGCGTCTGATCAGAGTCTACACTGTTTGCTGATAGGAAATTCAATATAAAACAAAAAAAATGAAAATTTAGACCAGACATTCCTTAGATAAAAAATGGACTAATCCAATACATAAGCATGGAAGAATCCACTGGGAGCAAATGGGTTAATTTACAGCGGAACCTGCAGAAGCTAAAACGGTCATTCATTTATTGAACTTAGGAGTCTTAAAAGCAGGCGGTGGCTTAAAACAGGACAAAAGTAATACAAAAAGCTCATATGTGAGCTTTTTGCATTACTTTTGCCGTGAATTAAGCTACCACTGCCTTGCAGGCCCATGATTATACCTGTTGTTGATGACCGTTTAAAACAGGTTCTATTGTACACCAGAACCATTCGTTTTGTGTTTCCTATAAAATGAGGACAAACTAGACAACAAGACACTAGAGTAGCTAGTTAAGACTAACGGGTAATCTTTTGAACATGGGGACCGAATGTACATGTACTATCATTTGGAAACAGTGAAGACCCACGTCAGAGGGCTCCTAGATGAGCCTTCTGATCAGGGTCTCTACCGTTTGTTATTCAAAATTCTCTCGCAAATTCTACCTTTTCATATCGTATGAACTATGAACTCTACCAATAACCAATGATTGGCTGACTATTTAAGTCTGAAAGTCAACGGTGAAAGGTTTAACCCTTCTCTTGCTGAATTTTAAAATACATTTCTCCTTCTTTGCCCATGCCCTGTGGTATAATTACATATATCTACATTGTGTACAAGTATTTCGCTGTTCAATCACTGCTGTGGAGTGCACTGGTTGCACAATCAACTTGTAAATAGTGCAGACCCTGATGAGACAGCTCCTGCAGGAGCTGTCTCATCAGGGTCTTCACTATTTACAGGTAGGTATATTGACGTGAATAGCAAGCGAAGGGTTAATATCTTCTGTCACATGTCCAATAACTGATACAGATGATAATGTAAAATGCGACAATGGAGCAGTCAGCTAAGGCTAGTGGTTATTAACTTGAATGCGGGGAAATAAGTGTACTGTCATTTGCAAACAGTGAAAACCCAGATCAGAGGGCTCCTAGAGGATCCCTCTGATCAGGGTCTGTACTGTTTGTCATTCAAAATACTCTCGTAAATTCTACCCTTTCATAATGTTTGAACTCTTATCAATCACCAATAATTGGCTGAATACATATATTTAACTCTGAAAGGTCAGCAATGAAATGCTTAATAGCTTCTGTCACATCTTCAATACAAATGTCTGCTTTTTATGCAACATTGTAGCAGCTAGGTAAGACTAATGGTTAAATGTGGGAAAGGAGTGCACTGTCATTTGTAAACAGTGAAGACCAGCCTCCTAGAGAAGCCATCTGATCAATGTGAACCCTTTCATACTGTATGAACTCGTCCAATAAGCGATGGTGAGCTATTCCACTCTATGGAGTCAGCGTTGAAAGGCTTAACTATTTAGCTGCCAAATCTTATCGTCTGCAATCTTTGTCGTCTGTTATAATTTTCGTTTTTATCTTTCTACATTTTTGTTTCATAAAATAGTCACAGTAACAAACAGTTTGGATCCTGATGAGACGCCTAGTTACTCGGCGTCTCATCTGGATCCAATTTGTTTGCATATGAGGTAATTGTATACAGATGTGACATTGGCAGGGAAAGCGTTAATAGCTTCTGTCACAACTCCAATAACTGATACAAATGATTACATTTTATGCGACAATAGTGAAACCAGCTCAGAGTATGGGTTAAGCCCTTTGAATGCGGGGAATCAGTATACTGACTTTGCACACATTGTTGACCGACATCAGAGGACTCCTAGAGGAGACATCTAATACAGGTCTATAATGTTTGTCATTTAAAATCACCTCGCAGTCCTCTGGTCCGCGTTCAAAGAATTATCCCTTTCGGCGCCAAATTTATCATTGTCGTCTGCAATCCAGTTTTGTTAAATCATTAGGTACAATAAGGAAATGAGATAAATAATAGCAAATTTCAAAGGAATAAAGCACATATATAGAAATAGAGATTGAGACAAAAAGTGAAGTCCCTGATCAGACGCCGCCTTGAAAAGGCGGCGTCTAATCTGGGACTGCACTATTTGTCATGGCGCATTTATACGACATTGGCGGTTAAAGGGTTAATAGCTATTCCAATTTACCCTTTATACACTGTCGACCAATTAGTGATGGTATTTGTACACAGTTTGTGTTCATATGAAACGTAAAGTAACTTGGATGTTTATCTGGCGCCAATCTGTTTGGCATACTTATACGCATTTTAAAAGAAATACAGGAATCTGCAGCAGACGACATATTTTGCAGACGAACATCACTTATCATAAGAAGAGGTTATATTCGAAGGATAGTATAGAATACGATCAAACCACATTATTTCCCACACCGTACAACTCGATACCTCGAATCACGTTCGCAATCCATTACAATGTTTTACCCGCTGTGCGAAACTGGATTGTCGGTATCCGGTTGTACGGTGTGCCCCAAACACAACTCGTGTGATACGTACTAACTCTACGCCCAGAGTTACAGATAACGGTCCGTACTAAAATACTAAAGTCGTCATTTCTCTACCAAACCCTATGTTGTGACCACTCTTTAGAATCGTCTCGAAGAGACGATTTTAAAGAGTGGTCACACTATAGGGTTTAGTGGAGAAATAAGGAAGTTATTTTTGAAAATGTTTTAATTTACGCATCTTATCTGAATCTCTGTAAATCTATTATAATCCATATAGAGTATTAATGATATACATGCATTTTCATTACACACATTTTTATAACATAGAAGCAAATTAACTGGGAAACACGTAGTTTCAGCATTAGATTCGACCCTTCCTCCCCCTTATAGATATAGAATCGTTTGTGATGAAAGTCTTCATTTTAATTTAAACTGTGCAATACTCATTATACTTCATCATATGTTTTAGATCAAACAAAAATTCAAGGAAACCTAAAACAAAAGACTGATATCTCACAAATCATTGCTACAAAGAATTGAATGAAAATGTACAGAGTAAATATTTGCGATATGCCTGCAGATACATGTTTAAGTGATGCATTGTTGAAGGTAAATCAATCAGGGTTCTAAATTTATTTCTATATTTTAAAAAAAACCAACAGCGTTTTCGCGGTGAGATACCAAAATAAAACGTGTTCATTACTTAATTGGCGAACAGTTCTGGTATCCCGGAAAAGATCAAGTGTTTGGTCTGAATAGAGTATAAATAAAATGTTCCATTTCATCGAGGCCAGAGTTGCATATTTATTGCATTATCACAAAAGTGTATCTGCAAAATATAGCTATGCGAATTGCTGCAATTGTGTTAAACCCTAATAGCCATGAATATTCATGTAAGAAATAAAGACGTCATGTCTATTAATTAGATTAATTTGTTACTGCAGCACATTGACACCGGGCATTTTGTAAATGGAAGAAACTGCTGAATCAATTCTGTATTATATTGTAAGCAAACAGAGTAGACCCTGATCAGACGGCTCCTAAAGGACCCGTCTGATCTGGGTCTACTTTGTTTGCAAATGCGTAGAAAGGCGTAAATGTTTATGACACGCATGGTGTATTTTATGGAAATTATCTTCACATTGGTAACACGTCTGTTCTTATAAAAGCTGAGTATATCTAAAGTACTTAATTTAAATATTTACCCTATGGATATCCATGTAAGAAAAACATAACATCATGAATATTGATTAGCACATTTCTTATAATGACATATGAACACAGCAAGTTTTGTCATGGTAGAAGCTGTAGACTAAGATATACTATATTATATTATATTATATTATAAACTATACTATACTATACTATACTATACTATACTATACTATACTATACTATACTATACTATACTATACTATACTATAGTCCTGAAACCGTCATTTTCAGGTTTCAGGAAACCGAAAACGTCATTTATCCATGTCATCTTTTGCTGACACAGTCTATGTACATGATGCAGTTTGTCACTGATATCGTTAGTTCTAATCGATCTAAATCGTCAACTCGGTGAAATGGGGTTGCATTTACCTATGAATTCCACATGCAGCCTTTTTGCACCAGAGCCAACGATTTTTGAATTTCAATTTCAATTTCCCATTGCAAGCAATGCAGATCCTGATGAGAGGGATCCTACAGGAACTCACTCATCCGGGTCTACACTGTGTGTGGTAGAAATCGTGCTTAGCACATAATGGATTACACTCAGATCTGTTTATCACCAGTGCAAGGTTGGTGCCTATGCATAATTATTATGAAAGCATTACAAATTGTATATATGTAATTGTATATATGTTTTCTCTCTGTTTGAGGGCCTCATGGAAGATTGGTCATAACCAAATGAGTACTCTCGTTAAATAAAGTCTTTATTATTATTATTATTATTATTACTATTATTATTATTATACTATACTATACTATACGATAACGATACCTATACCTATACCTATACCTATACCTTACCTATGCTATGCTATGCTATGCTATGCTATGCTTGGCTATGCTATGCTATGGCTATGGCTATACTATACTATAGTAATACTATAGTAATACTATACTATACTATACTATACTATACTATACTATACTATACTATACTATACTATACTATACTATAATAAAATATAATATAATATAATATATAGTATATTATATTATTTCATAATCAAACAGAGCAGACCCTGATCAAACGGCTTGGCTCATACAGGAGTCGTTTGATCTGGGTCTACTCTGTTTTGCAAAGCCTTTAAAAAGTGTGGAGTAAAGGGCTAATCGTATTGAAAGATGGACTGTTTTTATAGGTTCCACCATCCAGGTGTTTCTACACTTTTATAGACGAAGCATGGCGGTTCGTCTTGGAGGGATTACAACATTATTACTATACATCGTATCTGACGCTATATACGAGTATACACCAGAAAATTAAAAAATGTACAATATAACCTGCCTTAACTCATTCCCTCCTAGACTATTTTGAAACCCAACCTCTTTGAATTAATCTACCGAAAAGGAGCATTAACTAGAGAAAAGGAAAACTTTAGAATGCTGTAGTTTTGAAACCATTGTGATAAATAGAGCATTTGCTCCTATGGAGCAAATGCTCTATTTATCACAATGGTTTCTAAATGTTACCATTACAGAGGCGCCAAAATGCGTCACTAGGATGGAATGTGTAAAGCTGTCATCAAAGAGATGTCTAATTATGGGTATGTAAGCCAGGTGGTAGCTTAATGCAGGTCAAAAGTGAATGCAGAAAGCTCCTATAGGAACTCTCTGCATTACCTTTGTCCTGCATTAAACAACCACCTGCTTTTGAAGACTCCGATGTTCAATAAATGAATGGCCACTTAGACAGGTGCCACTGTAATCCGGACTGGAGCATGCATCATGCATGATCGCATTTCTTTCTCGTGTTGCTGTGTTTCGTATGATCGCGATATACGTGAGTGTTTTCGTGGATTCGTGTTTGTCTGATCGCTTACCTTGCGAAAAATTTCATGTGACCGTTTTTTTTTCTTGTATTTTTTTTGTCGTGATCATTTTTCGTAATTTCGTGTAATTGATCACGTGTTACGCACGTACAGTAGAACCTCTCTATACCGACCACTAAATTGTATTAATTGGTATTTAAGGCAGGTAGCTGCTTAAAACAAGGTGAAAGTAAACCGGATAGGAACGTTCTTTTTTACTTTCACGTTGCTTTAAGCACCCACCTGCCTTTAACACAAATTATTTTTTGTAATTCAGTGGCCATTACAGAGAGGTTTTACTGTATATTTAAAGCACATGCACGCGAGGAATTGTACTTTGCTTACAAATGGGTGAAGTTTGATTTGGTCCGTACTGTGTGTATATATAGTAGAACTTGATTTAAGCGGCCATTCATTTATTCAACAAAGACTTAAAAAGCAGGTAGTTCCTTAACGCAGGGCAAAAATAATAAATATAGGAACGTTCTGTGTTACTTTTGATTTGAATTCAGCAACCGTCTGCTTTAACCCTCTCCCTCATAGAAACGTATTTTCACGCATTTACAAACAGAGAAGACCCAGATCTGACGGCTCCTAGAGGAGCCGTCTGATCAGGGTCTGCTCTGTTTGCTTTTGACATGATATAGATCTGGTTTTACAGTTTTTGTCAAAGCAAAAGAAAATCCTTGGAAAATTTATATTTTAGAATTTCAGCTAATAAATATTCATGTCATTATTTCTTACATGAATACAGAACAGGGAAAGGTTTAAAGTCCCTTAATAAGACCTCTTTTTAATGGCCGCTTAACCCTTTCCCTGTTCGATGTTTATTCCAATTTTCAATATCTACTGAATATTCATGGATAAAAATAGTTACAATGAAATATGAAAGGTGCAGCAATTTTAGAAGGTAAATAAACAGATCGATCAAATTAGATTAACAAACAGAGAGAACACTGATCAGACGGCTCCTATAACACCCCTCCCGTACCCTCCCCAACTGGGCACCCCAGCCAGAATCGTCGATGGCAGAAAATGTAGATTAATAGAATCAAACATGTTTTATGTTAAAGACGGGAGTTTCTATATTCGAGGTTGGTCTGTTCCTATCGGAAACTGGCTACAGCTCGTTTCCGACTGGAACAGACCAACCTCGGGTATAGACCCCCCCCCCCCGTCTTTAACAAAACCCATGCTTGATTCTATTAAGCTGGATATTAACAGAGCAGTGCCAGATAAGATGTCTCCTACAGGAGCCGTCTCGTCTGGGTCGTCTCCGTTTGTAAAGGTGTAGAAAGTCGTATTTATGGAGTAAAGGGTTAATAAAGATATGCGCTATCACTGGTATACGTGCTGTTGTTAAATCTTAATGTCTGAGGCAGAAATATTTATGTATTGATCAACTGAATGGAGAACGAATTAACAACCATAACTATCAACCAATTCTCTTCTATACACTTGTTTTAGTCCAAAACCGTTTGTATAAATATATCGAAAAGGAGCATCTACTTCAGAAATGGAAACATTTAGAATTGTGCAGTTTTTAAAACCATTGTGATCAATAGAGCATTTGCTCCACGGGAGCAAATGCCCTATTGATTAAAATGATTTCAAAAAGTAACTTTTACCGAGGCATCGGTAGGAGGGAATGTGGTACAGTGCTCCCTCCCTACAACAACCCTCTCAATAACGATTCCCTCCTTACAAAAACGCATGTCACTGTTTCCGAAACAACAAGGCTCCAGAAACAACTTTTTTCGTCGTATTTTATTTATGCCTCCATCAAACCCTATGTTGTGACCACTCTTTAGAATCGTCACTTTGTGACGATTCTAAAGAGTGGTCACAGCATAGGGTTTGATTGAGGCATAACGGTTTTAGCTCTCGAAATACACCTTATCTGGGGACCTGCAAACAAGCTAATTATGTTTGATTTTCCCTCCCTATAACAACTCCCTTTGAACAACACATACGATCTTCGTATCCCAAAGGGTGTCGTTGTAGAGAGGGAGCACTGTATATTAAGTTTTAAAATATTATATGGAAACAGGGCCATGGCATCTACATGTATATCATTCCATAAACAAACAAGAGCAGACCTTGATCTTATGGTTCCTACAGTAGCCATCTGATCTTGGTCTACTCTGTTTGCAAAGAATCGATCAGATCGAAGTTTAATTCTTGCAATGGATCGTTTGCGATTTGCAAAATTTGATATTCTATACCAAGCCGTTTTATGCAAATGAAATATACATCATATAACCAGCGTTCAATGAATATTTTAGTGTCAGAACGTCATTGGTTATACAGTTTATTGTGACATAATCCTTTAATCACCATGGATCAATATGTAAATTTCCTTTACAAACAGTTTGGTTCAGATAAGTGCGCAGTTGTATTGTTATACCTTCTGATCCTTCGAGATAATGAATTTCAGTACTTCTTGTCCTGAAAATTGAATACCGCTTAAGCCGGTGCTAGGGGGCGTGAGCAATATTGCACTTTCAATTACTGCTCATGAACAGACTCAATAAAACCGAGTCTGCAATTTTTCTCTTTTTGTGTTGCAATTTTTGCTTTCGGGGGATCACCTCCCTTAAGAATTTATTACCAGGAATGTCATTAACCCTTTCATCGCCAATGTCGCATAAATGCACCACGACAAATAGTGCAGTCCCAGATCAGTCGCCGCCTTTTCAAGGCGGCATCTGATCAGGGACTTCACTTTTTGTCTCAATCTCTATTTCTTTATCGATGCTTCATTCCTTTGCAATTTGCATTTATTCATCTCATTTCCTTATTTTACTGAATGATTTAACAAACTCAGCCTGCAGACGACATTGAGAAATTTGGCGCCGATAGGGTTAATATCCAAACTGTCTAACATTCGATACTGTTTTTTAATGTTTGACTGTTTCCTTCCTGCAAACGCTTTTTCACGACCTTGCTAACCGAGTAGATCCAGATCAGACGTTCTGCTCTGTTTGCTAATGACATTACAGTGCCCCCCCCCCCCTACAACGACCCTCTTAATAACGATTCTCTCCTTACAACAACGCATGTCACTGTTTCCGAAACAACAAAGCTCCAGAAACAACCTTTTTCCATCACATTTTCTTTATGCCTCCATCAAACCCTATGTTGTGACCAGTCTTTGTGACGATTCTAAAGAGTGGTCACAACATATACACCTTATCTGGGGATCTGCAAATAAGCTAGTTATGTTTGATTTCCCTTCCCTATAACAACTCCCTCTGAATAACACTTACAATCTTTGTATCCCAAAGGGTGTCGTTGTAGAGAGGGAACACTGTATAATACATCTGACTGTGCAGTTAGTACTACTACTACCAAAACACGATAATTATGTACGTATGCCTTTATCAAACAATCTGCTAATACATTTTCATGATGCCATTATTTCTTACATGAATATTGAACTGGCTAAGGGTTAAATGGGAGATAATGTACATTCGGATTGTAACAGAGTGTCATTTTCCTTGCAGAAAAGAGAATTAAATTCCGTTGTTTATGGCTATCCGTACTGATCTCCCCTTATTATTGATGAGACTATTTCTCTATAGCCACGTGATGCTATAGTTACAACGCTCAAGAAACGTCTGAGACGATCACGTGACACTATAGTAACATCGATAAAGGAACAACTACTTGAGAGGATCACGTGAGGCTAAAGTAAAACGTTTCAAGGAACGTCTAACCACGTGACGCTAAAGTAAAAACGCCCAAGGAACGTCTAACTGAGAAGACCCCGTGATGCTATAGAACACCTAACTGAGAGGACCACGAGACCCAACAGTAACAGCGCTCGGGGAACGTTAAACTTGGAGGACCACGTGACGCTATAATAACGCCACCGATATGCCTGAGGACACGTTCCGTATAGTAACACCTCTCAAGCAACGTTTAATTGGGAGGAACACGTGATCCTATAGTAACACCGTTCAATGAACGTTCAACTAAGACGACCACGTGACACTTTAGTAACACCGTTCAATGAACGCCCGGCTAAAACGACCACGTGACACTTTAGTAACACCGTTCAATGAACGTCCAACTAAGACGACCACGTGACACTTTAGTAACACCGTTCAAGGAACGTCTAGAAGGATCATGTGACGCTATGAGTAAGATAGTTGTAGAAAGACAATATGACGTTATACTAACAACGCTATGTGATCAGTAACATCGCTCAATGAACGTCTAACTGAGAGGACCACGTGTCGCTATAGTAACACCGCTCATGGAGCGTCTAACTGGGTGGACAACATGACACTATAGCAATAACGCTAAAGAAAGTTCCGACTGAGAGAACAACGTGACGCTAGAGTAGCAATATTCAAAGGATCGTCTAACGGAGAGGACAACGTGAAGCTATAGCAACAACGCTCAGGGAACGTCTAACTGAGGTGACCATGTGACGCTATGTAGTAACACCGCTGAAGGAACGTCTTACTGATAGGACAACGTGACACTATAGTAACAACGCTCAAGGAATGTCTAACCGAGAGTATCATGTGACGATATGATAACGCCGCTCAAGGAACGTCTAACTGAGAGGACAACGTGGCGCTATAGCAACATCGGTCAGGGAACGTGTAACTGAGAAGACCACGTGACGCTATAGGAACAATGTTCAAGGAACTGTGTTTGAGAAGATATTGACAGTGTCAATCAGTTTAGATCCTTGTGCTGACATTTGCTAACATTTTCTAAGAGTCAAATGCTATAATTTCCAAGTATCAAGAATTGAAAATGATATCATACTCAAGGAAAACGTTTTATAACCTCGGGACCAGCATTTAATCCAGTATCCATGCTTATAAAACTTTTGGTTGAGTCTGAGTTCGTTCTCAAGTTTTTGATTGGTCAGATTTGAGCCTTTGTCTCAAATCTTACCAATCACAAGCTTGAAAACTCAAATCTGACCAATCAAAAACTTGAGAACGAACTCAGACTCAACTAAAAAGTTTTATAAGCATGGACCCTGGTCACCAAAGAACACTCGACCAGTACTGGGAGTTTACAGGGCTTATACATACATAGTGACCTCGTTGTAAGACATATACTAAGATTTACTTCGTAAACTAATACCTCTGCGTGTGACCCGAAAGTACTTCCTGAAACTAAATTTGTTCAAAGAGGGCATTCATGATTTTACATGACCTTTTGACCACAAGACAGATAACCGTATAGTACCGTAAAAACCTCTCTCTATAACGGCCACATCAAGTACTTTGTATTAAAGGCAGGTGGCTGCTTAAAGCAAGGTGAAAGTAAAATATAACGCTCCTAAAGAGCGTTCTGTTTTACTTCCACCTTGCTGCCATTCGCCCTAAATACCAACCAATTAGCACAATTTAGTGGCCGTTATAGAGAGATTTAACTGTATCTTAACTGACTAAATGATAGTAAATACGTATTATTCACGTAAACTATTTTTCCACTCCATCTCTAATCAAAGATAAACAGTCTTTACTGAATGTTTAACGCTTTACACCATACACACGCCTTTCTACGCATTGCAAACAGAGAAGACCCAGATCAGACGACTCCTATAGGAGGCGTCTGATCAGGGTCTGCTCTGTTTGCTTATGAAATAATATAGATGTGAAAGCTTCTGTCATTACCGACATTTCCTGTGTTCATATGCCATTATAAAAATGAATCTAATTAATATTCACGAAGCCGTTATTTCTAACATGAATATTCCTCTAGGAGCATGACTTTCATCCTGCATTAACCCATTACCTCATATGCTATTTTTAGATACAACCTCTTAGAATAAATCTACCGAAAAGGAGCATTAACTAGAGAAATGATTTTTTTTAGTATTTTGTAGTTTGAAACCATTGTGATAAATAGAGCATTTGCTCCTATAGGAGCAAATGCTCTATTTATCACAGTAGTTTCACAATGTGACTTTTAAAGATTCGTCAATATGAGGGAATGGGTTAAGCTGCCACCTGCCTTACAGACCGGTATGGATATTAATTTGAACGTCCGGTCTAGAGGGGTGTTACTCTTTAACATAACGACCATTACAACGACATTTTCAATACAACGACACTTTCTGTAAGGAACGAATGTGGTCGTTGTAACGGAAGTCGACTTTATTGGGGGGGGGGGGGGGGGGGGGGTTATTATCGCAAATCTGAATCAGGATTACAGATCATGATTGTGATTCGGTCGTTCTTTTTATCGAATAACGAACATGTTCTCTAATCAGACTATTCAAGCTCTGACCTCGATTAAAATGTAATCATAATCAAAATGGCGGAATTTACACTAACAGCAGAGGAGGCACACCATTCTAAAAATGGTTATTGGAGGTATTTTCTATTTGTTCTCGAATTAAAATATGTTCTTAACATTTTTTATTTTTATTTTATTAGATCTAGGCACACCCAATGAGTATTTTCTTTTGTGAGATGAACGTTTCAGCGGCCATGTTTAATACAACATGTCATATCAAACTGTTTTAATACCATAGCAACCGTGATTAAGATTGTGTGTATAATCAAAATCATGATTTAGGAAATAAAACACACCCCTGGTTATGCTAACGCGTGCCTGTGTGATAAATAACAAATAAAAGCGATTGTTTGTGATTTCTTTTAAATTGACCTTCACCAGGCAGTGGCCATAGCCGGTGTAAGTAAGACGAAAACCAGTCTATTATCTGGTTCTTGTATATAATAGGACATTTTGTATGCAGTGACCCTTATCTTTGGACTTAGATCATCCGACGTAAGTTTACGAGGGAAATAATAACAACAGAGAATTTCCGGTCATTAATACCAAAACCAGAGGTCACATTTACCACTACTGACAAAGAAATGGCTGCTAGCAGAGTCTTGGTGGCGTTAGTCTGGGCAAGTGTGGTGTATAGCGGTGAGTAGCCCAAAAGAAAACACATCTTTAGAAACTACGTGTCATTAACTATTTCGCAGCCAAATTGTGTCCTCTGCAAATTTTGTCGCCTGCTACACGTTTATATTCTTTCTTCTTTATTTTTGTTTCCAAAACGTAGTCAGGGCAACAAACAGACAGTTTGGATCCTGATGAGACACCGAGTTACTCGACGTCTCATCTGGATACAACTGTTTCTATAGGTAATCACCGATGCGACATCGGAGCGAAAATCACAGGGGTATGGACCGCTTCATGGGAGTCTATAATTGTGTACTATATAATAACAAGGGTTCCAATTAGCAGAACGGACATCCATGTACCACAAGTACAAATATGAATGTAACTCTTGCAATTTCAATGATAATTTTGTAATTCTTTCGGCTATTGAAAGCCAATATATTTTACTATCAAATAAATATAACCTTCTTACGGTAACCTATGCAGAATTATCAATCCAACAATGATTTTCACAAAATTTAACGTGTTTTCTGGGTCATTGACAAACGTTCGTTCACCCCGGTCTCACTATATCACATCCATAACCTGGCGAATTTCAGTTCAAAAGATGGCGTGGTTCAATAAAATAACACAAATATATCGCCAATCTTCATTTGTTTTGTCCTCTAAATAAGTAAGCAACTACAAACAGCGGCCTTTCCGTCTGTCGTTATGTTTCTATTTCGAATGGTGCCATTTTGCAACAAATTTGAATGGAGCCATTTCAATGGATGAGCGAAGGAAAAGTTGGAAAATCCGTGACGTCACGTACAATGGCTCCTTCCTCGACGATTTGAAGCAAACTGACACAACTCGCTAGTTTTACATCATTATTTTGATGCTGGGGACTAAAAATTGGAGGTGGATGATAGAATTGATTCGTTTTATTGAACCACACCATTTGTTTAACTGCAAATTGCCAGGTTATGGCTGTGATAGAGTGAAAGCGGGGTGAACAAACGTTTGCCAATGACCCAAAAAACACGTGAAATTTTGAGAAAATCATTGTTGGATTGATACGTGTTCATAAGTTACCGTTATAAGATTATATTTATTTGATAGAAAAATATATTGGCTTTCAATATCCGAATAACTTACGAAATTATCATTTAAATTGTAAGAGTTACAGTCATATTTGTACTCGTGATACACGGATATCCGTTCTGCTAGTTGGAACCCTTGTTATTATATAGTACATATAGACCCCCATGAAGCGGTCCAGACCCCTGTGGCGAAAATATGTAAATGCAAGTCAGGTAGCGTTGTATTACTCCACAAGCAAACAAACCAGATCATGATCATACAGGAGCTATCTTATCTGGGTCTACACTGTTTGAAAAGGCGTTCAAAAGTGTCTCTAATAGGTAATGGATTAACCGTTTACTCTTTAAACAGGCATTACTACAACTTTGCAAACAGAGTAGACCCAGGTTAGACGGCTCCTGTCCTGTCTGTTTGCTTACTGCATAATGAAGATATCATTCTACAGTGTTTGTCATGGCTAAACAGTACTTAAGGTGTCCCGGTGCTATCATAACAATTGATCTAATTAATACTCAAGATGTCATTATTTCCTACATAAATAGCCATTGAGTAAAGGGTTAACAAATACAGTAAAACCTCTCTAAACCGGAAGTTCAATTTAGTATAAATATCCGTCTTGGAGATAGGGTGGCAGCTTAATGCAGGATGAAAGTCATGCAGAAAGCTCCTAGAGGAGCTTTCTGCATGACTTTCACCATGCATTATGCAGCCACCTGCCTAAAATTATCTAAGTTCTTCTCAGTGTGCGGAAACAATGCCAGGGGAAAAAATGCCAATAGAAAATGCCAGAATAGGGGTTTATTGTATATTTAACATGGATTATATTACAGGCGATGCGACATGCACGCCAGCTGAGATTCCACTGACTCAGGATAATGTCTTGGACACGTCACATGACAGGTTTTACCAGACAGGGGACATCTTGTACAGGAAATGCACAGGTACCAGTGGCTTACATAATAACCAATTTACTGTCGCTTATATAACACGCTTGACAATGTAATTTAATTTGAAATCGGAAACATTCACAATTGGTTTTACAGAGCACATTAAAAAATTGAACTAACTAGACGTGATGCCCCATCATCTAGACACATACGTGGCTGAACTCCACAGTTAATCGAATATGGAGTAAAATGTTGGATTTAGCTAAAACGTATCAGACGGTGTATAGTTTACAGTACAGCGTCGCTATAGCAACCGCTAAATGAATAAAAATAGGATCCCATAAGAGCAGATGATCGCTTAACGCAGAAACAAATGAAACAATAGACCTCCTTAGGGAGCTTTCTGTTTACATTTCATTTTGCAATAACAATTATCCCGTTAGTTATTCGCGACTTGACTCGCATTTGCAAACAGCTTGAATCCAGGATCCAATCTGTTTGATACTTGGTCAAAAGTTTCTTTAAAGCTTGATCGGAATTGGACAAAATTGTACCGGGTCCAAATGCAAGTAATTTTTGTTATAGCAAGAGTGGTTTCAGCTATAATACATGTACGTAGGGATGCCTCATCAAACTCACCGGGGTAAGACACGTTTGAGTCAGTATACATGTATGTATATATACATATACTGACTCAAACGTGTCGTACCTCTATGATCAAACCTGCATACGTGAACAGAGCAAACCCAGATCAGTCGGCTCCTACTGGAGCCATCTGACCAGGGTCTGTTCTGTTTATTTATGCAGTTATATAGATCTGTTTCTACAGTTTCTGCCAAAGCCCAATGCTCAGATAGATAGATAGATAGATATATTTATTTAGCATCTAAAATTGCATACAATTTACATGTACAAAATATTAATACATAAAAATGACATATTTAGAAATATGATACAATGAAAAATTGTAATGATTTCCATACAAATATTTAAAAATTACATAGAAGCAACTTTTAATCAGTTATATTGAAATATGACAGTAGTGTAGTTCGACCCAATAAGATGATATAATATGTTAAAATGATGATGATAAAAAATAAATCTAATTTGACTTTGATCATGACTTGGAAGAGTATGCCGATGCTGGGAAAGTCCAGAAAAGTCTGAAAACTTATTTCCACTGGGGTCCCGAAATTAGAAGAAAATACTTACAATATATCTATGGTTCAATTGAAAAATAAAATTTACTTGAAATAAAGGATGCTGGTTTTCAAAAATTACAAAACGCCTATTTTATGGCATTTGGTCAATATTAGTGTTAATATAGTTTAAAATCAGGTATACACATCTAATACTGTTCAAGGTAAAACTTTTTAACTTCTTTTTTGAACTTTTTGTGGGTTTTTTTACAAACTGAACTTTCTCTGGCAATGAATTCCAAATGTTCTTGCTGTTAAAGTGGAAAGTTGAGAGTCATGTGTGCACAGTATGAAAACTCAGATAATAAATATTTATCAACTGTAGGACTAAATGTCTAAATGTCTCCACGCAATTTTTAGAACCCTCTACCAGACTAAATGTAGGATGGTGCCCTGCCGCTTACGACATCTCCCCAAAACTTCAAGTGAACTTGCCCCATCTCAGCGTTGTTCACAGCATTGAGTTTCAGCAACAAAAGACAGACTGTCCCAACTCGGGCCATAACTACAAATACGACGCGCACCTCGAACGGTTCGCACTGCATTATGTAATGGCTGGGGACACAGAGGGGACGTTACTTACATATTCAGAGGTATGTAAAAAAGAAAACAGAACACACCCTCTATACCGGCCAGTTTATGAATAAAAGGTGTATTTAAAGACAGGTGGTAGCTTAATGCATAACGAAAGTAAGACAGAAAGCTCTTGTTGGAGCCTACTGCATTACTTTACATTACCAAAATTAGATCTCGTCTTGGTGGTCGCATTCATTTATGTGTGTTGGGGAGGTATAAAAATGTTTTATACCAAAGACTTTTGTTGATAGCTAAATATAGGCAGTCGCTTGAAATAACCGCCCATTTCTTTATTTCTTAATTTTCATAGAAAATATGATGACGTCATATACCTAAAACAGATGTATGTCTCTACTGTTTTTCATGGCAATAAATTCCGTTATTTTATACATTTAATATGATTCAATTTACAGTAGAACCTGTCTATAGCGGCCATCAAAAGAGCTATTATCATGGACATGTAAGGTAGGTGGTTGCTTAATGCAGGTCCAAAGATATACAGAAAGCTCCTATAGGAGCTTTCTGCAATACTTATGACCTGCATTAAGTAACCACCTTATGTGAGTGTGCTTGTACGCGTACGTGTGTGTGTGCGCGTGCATACGTGTGTATGTGTGGGTTTGAGTGCGTTTATGTGTACGTGCGTGCGTGCGTATGTGTGTCTTACATCCGCGCAAAGTTTGTGATCAATTCCATTTAAACCAAAGCTTAAATGGTGAAATTGATATGGAATCGTGTGAGCAGGAATAAGAATGCTTAGATCGACTTCTTTTTGCTGAAATGTGAAACAAACAATACTGTATGGTAGAAACAACTTTTTACCAGTTCATGATTTTCCAACAGAATTTGACCGCCTTGTCTGCGGCCTCGTTTGACCACACTGAACGCCTGGCCGAGCCTTTCGTGACGTCAACGCTGAGAATCGTACCAACGTCAAGTAACATGTACCCATGTTTTCGTTTTCGTGTGCTTGGCTGCCAAGCGACCGGTAAGCATATATCAAGCATTGTGTCTACAGCACCCTTAACCCATTCCCTCATATTGACGACTTTTGACGACTCTGTAAAAGTCACTTTGTGAAACCATTGTGATAAATAGAGCATTTGCTCCTATAGGAGCAAATGCTCTATTTATCACAATGGTTTCAAACTACAACATTCTAAAATTTTCCTTTTGTCTAGTTAATGCTCCTTTTCAGTAGATTTATTCAATGAGGTTGTATCTAAAAATAGTCTATGAGGTAATGGGTTAAACAGTGACATAGGCAAACAGTGTAGATCCTTACTCTGAACGTATCTCTTCACTCATATACTATTGCAGAAACGTATTTCCAAACTAAAAGTTGTTGTGCTTCATAAACCATATTTGGGTACGTAAAATGAGAAAACTAGGCTTCAGTAGAGAAACCTGTACTCCACTACGGACAAACCTATCGCCCACTTCGGACGATTATTCGATGACCTCATACAGCATTGGTCCCGATGTGATAGAAATTCTTTCTTGAGCAAGAATGATCTCAGACTCAGACTAAGAAGTTTTATATCCTTGGACCCAGATCGGTCAGATTTTGAGCTTGCTCAAAACCTGACCGATCTGATACTTGAGCATGAACTCAGGTTCTAGCAGAACGTTTTATAATCTCGGTACGGACTAATCTGCGATTATCTCAAACATCTTGTACAGTTGAAATTCGATATTTCGAACTTCAATGGGCCTATACAAATTAGTTCGATATAACAGATGTTCGAGTTATCCGCTTTCTCTTCTGAACAATTTCTCGAGTTTACAGGTCTTAATAATGCTGAAAACTCCTGTATGAGCTTTCAGCATTACTTCAGACCTGTATTAAGCTATCACATGTGTTTCTAGATATCTGTAGCGATACATTTTAGAACAGTCCTGTTTTGTAAGGTTTTGAAGGACTGAACTTTTTGTTCGAGTTATCCCGAAGTATCCGAGATCGAGATATCGAAGTTCAACTATATATTGAAACCTAGGACTCACTAGAACCCGTGTACTGTTTGGGCAATGTTATTTCAACCAGTGATTGACAGAGAAATGTCTTTCAATGTCGTTTCAAACAGAGTAGACCCAGATCAGACAACTCTCATAGGAGCCGTCTGACCAATTAGGGTCTGTTCTGTTTGCCTATCAAACTACTAGTATAAAGATCTGAAACTTTAAAGATATGAAATAATACAGTTTCTGCCAGGGACACAACGTCTTTTACCCACTAGCTCATAGGCTATTTTTAGATACAACCTCTTTGAAAAACATCTACCGAAAAGGAGCATTAACTAGAGAAAAGGAAATTTTAGAAATTTGTAGATTAAAACCATTGTGATAAATAGAGCATTCGCTCCTATAGGAGCAAATGCTCTATTCATCACAATGGTTTCACAAAGTGGCTTTTACAGAGTCGTCAAGAGTCGTCAATATGAGGGAATAGGTTAAACAGAACAGGAAAGAACATGCGCCTGTTATATAAACTTAACTAATTAAAATTCATGATGTCATGATTTCTTACATGAATATTCATCAGGTAGTGTTAAAACAATATGCTTTCTAGTTATCAATGTCTATAAGTATGTTTAGTGAAGTTGATACACGTTTATTTAACCCATTCCCTCCTACTGACGCCTTTTGACATCTCTATAAATGTCATTTATTGAAACCATTGTGATAAATAGAACATTTGCTCCATAGGAGCAAATGCTCTTTTTATCACAATGGTTTCAATACTACAAAATTCTAAACTTATCCTTTTCTTTAGAAAATGCTCCTTTTCGGTAGATTTATTAAACCTAAAAGGTTGGGTTTGAAAATAGTCTACGAGGGAATGGGTTAATGTGATTCAATGTTGTTTTTCCTCTTTTGTTCAACAGAAATTTCCAGTTTGAATTCTGCTTTTGATTTAACATTTTCAATATTATGTACACTTTTGTGATAACCCTTGCAAACTGTTTGGATCTAGACGAGACTGTTTGAAACTATTTTACATCTAGACACCGTTTATATTTAAAGCAGAGGTCCAGATTAATAGAATCAAGCATGGGTTTTGTTAAAGACGGGGGTTTCTATACCCGAGGTTGGTCTGTTCCAGTCGGAAACGAGCTTTAGCGAGTTTCCGATAGGAGCAGACCAACCGAGGGTATAGAACCCCCAGGCTTTAACAAAACCCATGCTTGATTATTTTTCTTGCTGAAATTCGCCCTAAAACCAAGTAAATTAACGAATTTTGTGAAGTACTACTTTACAAATTGCGTAAGACGACTTCCATATCTAATAGCAACAGACTGCAGCATAACTTTACGCGTGACAAAATGACGTCATTTGTTATGACAACCACAAACGTTACGTTTTGGCGTAAAATATAAATGACTGAGTGACTACAAAACAACGTCTTCGGTTAATTAAATAGGCGTTTAAAGTGTTTATGTGATAAATAGAATTTCATATTCGTGCTAATTACTTATATTAATTTCAATTCATAAGGTTGTTCCCTATAGAAATGTTGGTATAAATCTGTAAGAAGTCCATCCCTTGTATTGATTTTACCCAATCGCGCGTATGAATACACTAGTCACGGGGTGTTCCAGATAAGGATTTCTAGTACGGCTATTTTTAGTAACTCAGCTTATCTAGCACGGCTGAGAAGCGAGAAAAAATATATAAATTTAAACATTTTCAAGAACAACTCCTTTATTTGTCCACCAAACCTTATACTGTGACCACTCTTTAGAATCGTCTCGAAGAGACGATTCTAAAGAATGGTCACAATATAGGGATAGGTGGAGAAATGACGAATTTAGTATTTTGGTACACACCTTTATCTGTAGCTTAAGAATTGAAGCAGAAAACAATGTCTGCAGAAGGAAGTTGAATGGGTGTAGTGGTGTTATACAATTTCAAGTAAATGTATATGGTCTGCTCACTGGTTACAGATCTGTGTGCGGCCAACTGGTGTCTGAATGGCGGGTCTTGCGCCGGTAAAGACTACTGTACATGTGCACCGGGATATTTCGGAGATAGGTGTAACCAGACAGGTAAAATAACACGTCTTTCTTCGGAATCTCTCTGTCTCTGATGGTCTGTCAGTGGGTATGTCTGTTTGTCTGTCTCTCAGTTAGGTAGGGCTTACTTTTAGGATGATATTCGTATCATGTCCGCCTAGTGGTTAAGTAGGACTTACTCCCTGTCATTCCTACCTAACGGTTAGGTAGGGGTTATTTTTGTGATAACACCCCTATCATATCTACCTACAGTTTAGGTAGGGGTTACTTTGAGGGTGACATCCCTATCATATCTATCTAACGTTTAGGTAGAGGTTACTTTTGTGATAACACCCCTATCATATCTACCTACAGTTTAGGTAGGGGTTATTTTGAAGGTGACATCCCTATCATACCTACCTAACGTTTAGGTAGGGGTTACTTTTAGGATCATATACCTGTTATACCTACCTAATGGTTAGGTAGGGGTTACTCTTAGGATCGCATCCCTTTTATATCTACCTAACGGTTAGTTAGGGGTTGTATTTAGGATCACATTCCTATCTTAGCGGTTAGGTAAAGTGGTTACTTTTAGGATCACATTCCTATTATATCTACCTAATGGTGAGGTAGGTGTTACGTACCTATCTTGTAAACCTAACGGGTAAGTAGAGCTTACTTTTAGGGTGACATCCCTATTATATCTGCCTTATGGTTGGGTAGGTGTTCCTGCCACGACCACACATCTATTATGTCTACCTAACGGTTAGGTAGGAGTTATATTTAGGATAACACCCCTATCTTGTCCTTCTAACGGTTAGAGCTTACGTTTAGGGTGACATTCCTATGTCCTATTGTTTAGGGTTACTCGTGCGTATGTGATTATTATCCTTCCAATTTGACATGAGACTCATGCATATTCCGTGTATTATCGTCGGTAATCTGCGAATACATTTCCGAAGGTATAAGAATGCGCTATAAGAATGCAGTAACCCCCCTCTAATGCGACCAGCAAAAAGGTACATGAGTCACAGTGGCAAAGGCAAGTGGTAGCTTAATACAGGACGAAAGTTATGCAGAAAGCTCCTGTAGGAGCTTTCTGCATAACTTTTGTCCTGCATTAAGCAACCACCTGCTTATAAAGACAACCATGTTATTCATTAACTGGTCGCATTAGAGGGGTTTTACTGTACAATCCTCGAGGAACATGCCTTTGGTTTTGCTATTTTTTGTCACAGAGTATTACGAACAATCCCGATAAACACGCCGAAATTTAATCGAGTCTCAGGTCAAATTGGGAGGATAATACATATGCAAACAATTTGTCCTCTCTACAGAATCAAAATTTGTAGCAGACGACAAATTTTTGCAGGGGACAATTTTGGCAGAGCAAGAGTTGATAGGTCACCAGTCCTTCGTACCATAGTAAAGATGTCAGATAAGCAATTTGGCACGAAGAAAAAGGTTATATCAACAGGTCACGATTCTAACCTTTGCTAGTTATTTGATAACACCATCGTTATATGCTACAGCTTACAACCAGAATACAGTAAACCCCGCTAATGCGACCACCTAAAGTAGGTATAATTCTGGGTGCTAAATGCAGGTGGAAGCTTAATACAGGACAAAAGTAATGCAGAAATCTCCAAGAGGAGCTCTCTGCATTACTTTTGTCCTGCATTCAGCAAACACCGGCTTATAAAGACACAAATGTTTATTTATTAAGTGGTCGCATGGGGGGGGGTTCTACTGTACATGTACATCCAAATAAGATAGCTCATGTTGTACATGTAGCTGTCCGAACAGGGAATACCCTCGGTATATATCTAATTCTACACTGTCTACAATTTCATGTGTCATAAAACATTCACTTAATCAAACTTCTCCCAAATGATTAATTCGATTAATCAAATGCAGACCACACATCACGTATAAATCCACAGAGACGTATTTTAGAACCTTTGCAAACACAATAGACCCAGGTCAGACGGTTCAAAACACCGCACACATGCACGGACGCAGACACATTTCAAAACCAACACTAACATCCGACTAAACCAACCTAGAACACTGGTCCTGGTGAACTTCTACCAAATTGCTAAGTAATCAGGGTCCATGCTTATAAAACTTTTAGTTGAGTCTGAGATCGTTCTCAAGCTTTTGATTGGTCAGATTTGAGCCTTTGGCTCAAATCTGACCAATCAAAAGCTTGCGAACTCAAATCTGACCAATCAAAAGCCTGAGAACGAAACTCAGACTCAAGTAAAAGCTTTATAAGCATGGACCCAGTTCTAAATAGTGTTCTACAGGGACTGAAAATAATTACAGCGGTAAACTGCAAATACAGTAAAACCTCTTTTATAACGGCCACTAAATTGTGTTAATTACAGTAAAACCTCTCTATAACGGTCACTAAATTACATCAAGTATTTTGTGTCAAAGGCAGGTGGCTGCTTAATGCAAGGTGAAAGTAAAACAGAACGCTCGTATAGGATCGTTCTGCTTTACTTTCAGCTTGCTTTAAGCAGCCACCTGCCCTGAATACCAACTAATTAACACAATTACTAAGGTCGTTATGGAGAGGTTTTACTGTACAGTTCTATTTGTCAATACGTGCCTGTACGACTTGCCACGGTTCATGTACAGTTCTTGATTCAGCACTGCCTTGACCACCATCAACTGCTCGTCGTGACAATTGGGTTACAAAAGAGTTGTTGATTTAGAGTAAATTATTGGTTACAATCGAGGTTTTCAGCAAATGATGTGGAGCAACAAGTTATAATGGGTCTATACATGTATTTGTACAGTAACACCCTTCTTAACCCGACGTTCAAATAGCATCTATGTATGTCTGTAAGACGGGTGGCAGCTTAATGCAGGATGAAAGTCAGACAGAAAGCTCCCAAAGGAGCCATCTGCCGAAGCCGCCACCTACCTAAAACATTCTTAATTCTGTTTAACACTCATGCCGGATTAGAGAGTGCTTACTGTATACATGGCATTTGTATATATTAGTGGCCGTTATAAAGAGGTTTTACTATATATAGTAAAAACCTCTTTATAACGGCCACTAAATTACATCAATTATTTTGTGTTAAAGGCAGGTGGCTGCTTAAAGCAAGGTGAAAGTAAAACAGAACGTTCTGTTATACGTTCACCTTGCTTTAAGCAGCCACCTGCCCTAAATACTAATTAACACAATTTAGTGACTGTTATAGAGAGGTTTTACTGTAGTATATTTCAAGATTTAGCATCGCATTGGCCATGCATCATCTGCTTCTCGTGAGAAATGGGTTACAACTGGGTTGTTGACAGTAAAGGGTTGGTTACAACAAAATTGTTGAGTAAATTATTGGCTAAAATCGGGGAACCGTAAAACCCATCTTAACCGGTATTCAACTAGAGAAGCACTTAGATAATTTTAGGCAAGTGACTATTTAATGCAGAGTTAAAGTCGTGCAGAAAGCTCCTCTTTCACCCTGCAGTAAGCATCTAACTGTCTCCAAGCCCGATATTTACATTGAACGTCAGGCGTTATTTTGTTTTTAGTACATGATAGTTTACAATATGTCTATTTCTTTTCAGTAAATGATGTGGAGCAACAGGACTACTCGTTCTTAGAAATTGTAAACGGAACACTAGATACACCTGCAGCATTATTTGACGTCGTTGGCAACGTCACGCTCTTAGATGATCCAAGCCGTAAACGTGACCACCACCACCACAGTCACCACTCATGCCATTTCCACAGCCACCACGGTCATTCCTGTCACCTTAATTACAACCATGGTCACCCCAGCTACCACTCCAGCCACCACTCTAGTCACTCCAGCCATGGGCCAGGCCACTGCATGAGTCACATCAGCAGCCACCACCATGGCTTCACCACTTCTGTGAATGTTCACTTCCACCATGGCCACCATGGCCATGCGTACATCTACTCTAACGGCGGACATCTCCCGGGACATCACGGTGCAACACTCAGTTACCATAACAATTTCTTACATTTCCAAGTCAGCACGGGGACTCACCATTGGACTGTCAGCCATCCATGCAACCTTCAAAATAACAACTGGCACAACATTGCCACGTCATGGCATCCGCAAACCGGCGCGCAGCTCGTCATTAACAATACGGTTGTCGGTACGGTGACAACTCCAAAGCCAACCTCCTGTCAAACTGGGTGTACAAAATCTGTGAATCTACAAATTGGCAGTGGTCATCTTTCTCTGGGCGCAAACGTCAACATTAATTTCTCTCTCAAGGGTCTTGTTATGTACGCCTTAAACCGGCTTGGACTCACAAACCTTGGAATACCAGGTATCGAACTCATTCTTTCCTACTGACGGTCTTTCGCGCCTCTGTAAAATTTATGTTTGAGACCATTGTGATGAATAGGGCATTTGCTCCACAAGAGCAAATGCTCTATTTATCACAATGGTTTCAAAACTACACACTTCTAAAATTCTCCTTTTTTACCTAGTTAATGCTCCTTTTTGTAGAATAATTTTAAAGGTATCATTTTCTATAGCTAATGCTCCTTTTCGGTACATTAACCCCTTCCCTGATATTGACGACTTTTGACGACTCTGTGAAAGACACTTTGTGAAACCATTGTGATAAATAGAGCATTTGCTCCTACAGGAGCAAATGCTCTATTTATCAGAATGGTTTCAAACTACAAAATTCTAAAAAAAAACTTTTTAGTTAATGCTCCTTTTCGGTAGATTTATTCAAAGAGGTTGTATCTAAAAATAGCCTATGAGGGAATGGGTTAATTAAAGAGGATGGGTCTAAAAAAAACTAGCCTAGTATGAGGTAACTGGTTAATCTTTTACCTCACATAACCCTTTACTTCATGAATATTTATGGAAGAAATAATGATATATTGAATATTAATTAAATTGATTTTATAATGGCACATGAACGTGTCAGTGATTGTTTATGGGGCACTATTAATACAGTTGAAATTAGTATCTCGAACTTCAAGGGACCAGGTTCGAGTCAGCGATTTCTGATCTGGACAAGTTCAAAGCTTAATGCAGGTCTAAAGTAGTGCTGAAAGCTCCCGTAAGAGTGTTCAACGTTACTTTCGATCTACATTAAGGTTTCAACATGAGTCTTAAAAAGCCGGTGGTTGCTTAATGCACGGCAAAAATAATACAGAAAGCTACCACCGCTTTACAGACCCATATTTAGACCTCTTTTTGATGACCGCTTAAGATAGATTCTACTATATTCCCAATTAACTGCTAAATAATACAGTTCAATGTCTATTCTAAAATGCTAAGGTCCATACACCCCTGCACCACCAACGATGCCAGCGCCATCTACAACCACGCCCGCCCCAACCACAACCACGCCCGCCTCAACCACAACCACGCCCAAGCCTACAACTACCTTAGTAACGGCTACTGCTAAAACAATGTCTACCAAATCGACTCCGCCTACAACGACAGCTAAACATGGTATACAAGGCCTTTGACCCTTAGATAAATAATGACCTTGCGAATATCAGTCAAATGAGTTCTACAATATTATAGAGGGTTAATACACGTTTTTTTCGGTCAATAACATCTGTAGTGTCCCGATGGACTATTGTTGGCCCGAGCCCGAGGGACACTTCATATATTATTGCCCGAATACAAACGTGTATTAACGCTATTCTTGCATAAAACCCATTTTCTGCTTTGTTGCGTCAATCTAATTCTTTGAAATACAAGCAAAACTATACATTTCTTTGACAAACTTCGTTCAATTTATGCTGTTTCCGGGCCACTGTTTTCTTTCTGACGTCATTTCAAAATTGTATCAAATACCGTTTAAACGGAATTTAATTCAATATGTCTATCACCAAAACAATTCATTGTCGGTGCCCCTGAAATACTCACACCGTTTACCTAGCTTTTAAAAGTCAAAATGCTATATAGCATTCGCCTCCATTGTTTACCTCAGGCCCCGAATATGTATAATTAAAACCGATCAGCAACAGCGCGTGAGCACGAAAATCGCCTAGTTAAAACATGGTCTAGCGGGACTACAACAACACGATTTGTGCAAGAATGACCGATGAAGTTCGAACACATGAAGTTTTGGTCATAGCAGAGGGCATCTGAGAGGGAAACCGCCCTGTTTTTCTTTCAAAATTCTACCTCAAGTTATACCCTTCAATATTAAATGGATTCTTCTGTTGATCACTGGTTGACCATTCTACTATGAAGTTTCAGGATGCAAAGGGCCAGAACGTCCGCTCTTAACAATTAAATACTGAATTTTCTAAATGGAATGGTCCAACATTGCTTATTGATAGGGTATACAATAAAACCTCTATATAACGGCCACTAAATTGTGTTAATTACAGTAAATATTTCTATAACGGCCACTAAAATTCATTATGATGTTAATTACCGTAAACCTTTCTATAAGAGACACTCAATTACAACAAGTATTTTGTGTTAAAGGCAGGTGGCTGCTTTAAACAAGGTGAAAGTTAAACAGAACGCTCCTAGGAGCGTTCTGTTTTATTTTCACATTGCTTTAAGCAGCCACATGCCCTAATTACCAACTAATTAACACAATTTAGTGGCCATTATAGGGGTTTTACTGTAGTTGGTATTTAAGACAGGTGGCTGCTTAAAGCAATGTGAAGGTAAAACAGAACGCTCCTATAGGAGCGTTCTGTTTTACGTCCACCTTGCTCTAAGCAGCCACCTGCCTTTAACACAAAATAATTGATGTAATTAAGTGGTCATTATAGAGAGGTTTTACTGTAATTCAAATATTTAACCATTTACATCATGTTATATCTATAATCTCATTTAGGATTTTGATATGCTTTTAATGACAGTTATTTCTATAAAAGACAGGAAAACCGCAGGTTTAAAAGATTCTTGGTGCAAACAGTGTAGTTCCTGATCAAACAGCTCATATAGCGCTCTGGTCTGGATCTACACTCGTTGCAAAAAGGCGTAGAAAATCGCATCTTTGGAGTAAAGGGTTAACCCTTCGCTTTCTATTCGCGTCAATATACCTACCTGGAAATAGTGAAGACCCAGATGAGACAGCTCCTGCTGGAGCTGTCTCATCAGGGTCTGCACTATTTACAAGTTGATTGTGCAACCAGTGCACTCCGCAGCAGCGATTGCACAGCGAAATACGTATACACAGTGAAGGTAAATGTAATTATACAACAGGGCATGGGTAAAGAAGGAGAAATGAATTTTAAAATTCAGCAAGAGAAGGGTTAACACAGTAAACAGAAACCCAGATAAGATGCGTACACATTAAACATTTTCAAGAATATTTATTTTATTTCTCCATCAAACCCTGTAATGTGACACTCTTTAGAATCGTCTCGAATAGAGGTTTGGGTAAGTAAGTAAGTAAGTGTTAGGTGGATGTATAAATGCTAACATTTTCAAGAAAGCATGTACAGTAAAACCTCTCTATAATGACCACTAAAGTGCGTTAATTAGTTGACATTTAGGGAGTGTTGTTTTACTTTCACTTTGCTTTAAGCATCCATCTGCTTTTAACTCATCTTAATGTAAATTAGTGGTCGTTATAGTGAGGTTTTACTGTAGTTCTTTTATTTCACCACTTAACTCTATGCTGTGACCACTCTTTAAAATTGTCTCGAAGAGACTATTCTTTAGAATGGTCGCAGCATAGGGTTTGGTGGAGAAATGACGATTTAGTAGTTGGGTATGCGCCTTTATATGTAGCCATTGCAGTTAAATCAATATACAGTAAAAACTCACTATAACGGCCACTTAATTGTGTTAATTAGTTGATATTTAGGGCAGGTGGCTGCTTAAAGCAATGTGAAAGTTAAACAGAACGCTCCTACATGTATAGGAGCCTTCTGTTTTACTTTCACCTTGATTTAAGCAGCCGCCTGCATTTAACACAAAATACTGGATTTAATTTAGTGGCCGTTATTGAGGTTTTACGGTATAACACACTTTATATTTCTTTAGGTCCGATGTGCTATTCTTACCAACATGAAGCAAAGATAGGAGGTTCCAGTAACAGTGTTCGCTGCCAATACGGCGAGGTGAGAACAGAACGGCTTCCATCTGCATTTTTTGCATTAACCCTTTCCCTGTTCTATGTTAATTTCAAATTTCAATATCTACTGAATATTCATGGGCACAATAGTTATTATGAAATATGGAAGGTGGAACATTGTAGCCATTTAAAGTAATAAGTCAGAATTATCAGATTCCGAAAGCAAACAGATTAGACGGAGCCGTGTGATAGGAGTCTATTCTAGTTGTAAATGCGTGAAAATATCTTTATATGAAGGAAAGGGTTAATAATCATTATCCTGCTTTTAAAAATTGACTGTGGCTCAAACAGGTTGGATCCTGATCAGACACTGGGTTAGTTGATGTGTCACATGGCCCCAAGATTACCAGACCATTTTGCTTGAGCCTGAGGTCATGATCAAGAATCTGACCAATCTGGGTCCATGCTTATAAAACTTTTAGTTGAGTCTGAGTTCGTTCTCAAGTTTTTGATTGGTCAGATTTGAGCCTTTGGCTCAAATCTGACCAATCAAAAGCTTGAGAACTCAAATCTGACCAATCAAAAGCTTGAGAACGAAACTCAGACTCAACTAAAAGCTTTATAAGCATGGACCCAGATACTTGAGAATGAACTCAGACTCAGAAGTGTTCTAACATCGGGCCCTGGATCTGAGCTGTTTGAAAACACCAGTCGGGTCATGCTGAGGACAATGATTAAGCAGATCTTACAAAATTGTTCATGGTAGGTAAGAGTTTATTAACCGAAATGGGTACATGAATGTTATACTAATTATAAATCGACAATTCCAGTCTAGGGACTAGTACACTCGACCATTGCAATTGATGCAGAACCATGTAAGTTTCCGGGTTGGAACATGGATCACTTTAGAATTGATATCCGAAACCTAGTCTTAATAGCTATTTCTATTGACCGACAAATCCGTTAAATCTAAATCATGTAACTAGTGCCAAAGGATCTACTGAATACTTTTTCTCTTGTCTTTTGCTGGCTCCTTCATAATCCAGTCGATGTCTTACAGAAAAAGGAACGGAGAAAGAAGATGCCCCTGTCTAACTCCTGTCTGGATACTGAACGTTTTAGGTGTCGCACCTCCGTGTAAAGCTTGACATGCCATACCCTCGTACATGTAGTTGTTTCTTATGATATTAAGACATTACCTAGGAATCCAATTATGTCCCCACAAATCTCAAAATATACACACTCTAACATGCATTTTATTTTCTTGAACAGGTGTGCACTTTGTACAAAGACAAGACCGGCTACACGGCAAAATGTCTACCAAAACCGGTAAGTCTCGTCCCTTTCATTGTTAAATATTCATTTGGAAAATAAAGGCATCATGAATATTAATTAGATAAATATTTATCTTGATAGAATTACACGGAATTGTTGCCTGAGCAAAACGGTAGATTCCGTTCCGTATAATTACATATGCAAGCTGACCCTAATTAACTCTATTGGCGCCAAATTCAACAGTGTCGTCTGCAATAATTTCTTCATATTAAATATAATTATATACTAAAAAATAAAGGTATATTAGTAAAACATTTGTTTTTGAAAACCGGTAAGCTTGGGCTAAAATAATACAGAAATCAGTTAAGTCCGCCTTGAAAAGGCGGCATCTGACCTGCACTGTTTTCAATGGTGTCAACAGGCGGCGACATTGGCGCCGGAATAGTTGACAAGTACATGATATTTTATCAGCAAGTATATTTTAACAAGCAAGTATTGAGGAGCAATCCATCACCCTCAACCGGGTGCTGCAGACAAATTTCGTGACAAACTTTTAATAAAATTGAGGTCAAGGTCAGTACCAAGGTCGTTAGAGATATCAAAGTATTATGTGACACGTACTCTGCTTTCCCCAAGATGCACTCATACAACAAATTTGGAAATCCTAACCCAAGAGGTTCAGGACATATCATCTGGTCAAATTTCAGACAATTTTTTACTACAACTGAGGCCAAACTCAAGGTCAAGGTAACACACTCCAAAGAAGTACGCGATTCCCCCTTCCCAAGATGCACTCACAAATAAATATGGAAATCCGAACCCAAAGGGTTGGTGATATATCTATCATCCAGACAATTTCAAGTCAAGGCCAAGGTCACAGAGACACCAAAGTAGTATGCGACACTCCGCCTTCCAAAAACGAAATTTGGAAACCCTAACACACATTGTTGAGGAGATATTGTTCGGACAAAACTTGAGTGTATGTGACTAATCTTTTGTTCAAATAGCTACCTAAAATGAAAATTAGCCACATAAAATCTATGAGAACAAAAGATAGTTTGTTCTCATAATCGCATAAACAGGAATCGTTAGCACGGACGGACGGACGGATGGAGTGCAAAGCTATAGTCCCCTCTGGGTGCCGTAGGGGGGATACTAATCGAGGACTTTCGTTGAAATTATGTCAGTAGTCAAGTGACTGCGCGAAAAGGAAACTCCAACAGACGAATGGACTGACGTAACGAAAGATGGGCAGACCAAGCGACATGGCGACTATAAGTTAAATAGGCAATCATTGTAGAGCCTGGTCATCCGCTGCACCTTTGAATGGTCTAGTCTGTAGTAATATGGTTGGCATTTGAAACAAAATCCCTGAGTGTACATTTTCTCCAGTCAAGATCATCACAGCAAACTTTTGGTACGAGGTTATAAAATTGCTGAGTCTCATTTCATTCTCAAGTATCTGATTGGTCAAGATTTTGAGCTTGCTCAAAATCTGACCAATTAGATACTTGAGAATGAGCTCAAGCAAAAGGTTTTGTAATATCGAAGGCTGCTCGTAGGAAGTTGTCACAAAAATGTTGTTTTTTCTCTTTTTTACCAGCTTTGCGATTCCGGGAAGAGACTTGCTGGTGCTGGTCAATGTTGGGAGTGCTGTAACAGTTACCTATGCAACGACAACTGCGCTGGTAGGTTTGAAATCGCTGTTCATAGTTACCTCCCTTATTATTCACACGTACTCTATGGTATTTTCAATTCATTACTCCGTGTAAAATAAGTTTGATAACAGCTCATGGGCCATAGTAGAATAGACCCAGATCTGAAGTCCCTATACTTTAGTCCGTTTGCAAAGGCGTAGAAAGGCGTATATTTATATGGAGTACAGGGTTAGCCTATTCCCCCATAATGACATCTTTTGACGCCTCTGTAAACGTCACTTTCTGAAACCATTGTGATAAATAGAGCATTTGCTGTATATGAGCAAATGCTCTATTTATCACAATGGTTTCAACACTACACAATTCTTAAAAAACCTTTCCTCTAGTAAATACTCCTTTTCGGTAGATATATTCAGAGAGGTAGGATCTAAAAATAGCCTAGGAGGTAATGGGTTATGTTCATACCTGATTTTAAACTATATTAATATTAACATTGACCGAATGCTATAAAATAGGCTTTTCGTAATTTTTGAAAACGAACATCCTTTATTTTAAATAAATTTATTTTTTCAATTGAACCATATTTACTTTCATTTTTTTCTAAGATATTAAGTATTTCTTCTAATTTCGGGACCCCAGTGGAAATAAGTCTTCGGACTTTTCTGGGCTTTCTCAGCATCGGCATACTCTTTCACGTCATGATCAAAGTCAACTTAGATCTATTTTTTATCATCATCACTTTAATATATTATACCATCTTATTGGGTCGAACCACACTACTGTAATATTTAAAAATTGCTTCTATGTAATATTTAAATATTTATATGGAAATCATTACAATTTTTTATTGTACCATATTTTATTAAATATGTCATTTTTATGTTTTAATACCTTGTAAACTGTATGTAAATCTCGATGCTAAATAAATCTATCTATCTATCTATGGAGTAATGGTTAAGATAAAATAAGCCTTTCTATGCATGTGCAAACAGAGTAGACCCAGATCAGACAGCCCCTGTAGAATGTAGAAATGTTAAATGTATGCACTGTTTGCCATTCAAAATCGTTCTGAAAATTTAATTCCCACAAACCGAATTAATCATTTTGTTAAATTAACTCCAGGACCGTATACGCCTTTCTTTACGCCTTTGCAAACAGAGTAGACCCAGATCAGACGGCTCCTATGTGAGCCGTCTGATTAGCGTCTGCTCATTTTACTTATGATATAATATAGATATGATTTTACAGTTTCTACCATAGCCAAAAGTTAGTGTCCACGTGCTATTAAAACTAGAAAATTGTGCCTGTAAGACACAGTAATGCCCCCGTGGCGGTGCTTGCCTAGCTGCATGTTAAGTTCCTAAGTCATTTGACCTTGACTTTGGGCTTGCATGCAACACGAGCTGGATGCGCAATGATAAAAAGGATGTGTTTTATGTGTATATGCAATTCCATGCCAATAGCTATAGTGGTTAGTGAGATATAAAACAATAAAAACAAGGGCATGTTGTATTGCTATGCAAGACATGAGTCCCCCACCGGACTGAAAAAAACCTCCACTCTCCCCACCCCACCCACCCATGGTGTGGTTGACCATGGTATATACATGACCACCTGAATGGTATTAATACCTACTTTCATACATTGAATCAGTAAATAAAAAGTTATTGTCCCGACAAGAAAATATGAAAAAGGGGAGTAACTCCAAAAATATTGATGCTAGAGTTATTGCCCTTGTGCATGACACTACTTCTCATCACGCTTGTTCCATATGAGAAGTTTCAAATCAATTGAACCAGTACATGAAGAGTTATTAACTGGACAAGAAAATATGAAAAGGGGAATAACTCCAACAATATAGATGCTAGAGTTATGGCCCTTGTGCATGACACTACCCCTCATCATGATTGTTCCATATGTGAAGTTTCAAATCAATTGAACCAGTAGATAAAGAGTTATTGTCCGGACAAAAAAATATGTAAAAGGGGAATAACTCCAAAAATATTGGTGCTAGAATTATGGCCCTTGTGCATGACACTACTCCTGATCATGCTTCCTCAATGTGTGAATTTATAATGAATTTGGCCTAACTTTGTAGGAGAAATTGCCCGGACACGAAGTGTGACAGACGGACTGACAAGAAAATATGAAAAAGGGGAATAACTCCAAAAATATTGATGCTAGAGTTATGGCCCTTGTGTATGACACTACCCCTCATCATGATTGTTACATATGTGAAGTTTCAAATCAATTGAACCAGTAGATAAAGAGTTATTGTCCGGACAAAAAAATATGTAAAAGGGGAATAACTCCAAAAATATTGATGCTAGAGTTATGGCCCTTGTGTATGACACTACCCCTCATCATGATTGTTACATATGTGAAGTTTCAAATCAATTGAACCAGTAGATAAAGAGTTATTGTCCGGACAAAAAAATATGTAAAAGGGGAATAACTCCAAAAATATTGGCGCTAGAGTTATGACCCTTGTGAATGACACTAGCCCTCATCATGCTTCTTCAATGTGTGAAGTTATAATGAATTTGGCATAACATTGTAGGAGATATGGCCCGGACAAAAAGCGTGACAGACGGACAGACGGACGGACAGACGGACGGACAGACGGACGGACAGACGGACAGACGGACGGACAGACGGACAGACGGACAGACAGACGGAATCGAGCAAACCTATAGTCCCCCAACCGGTAACCGGTGGGGGACTAAAAACTGTGACAACCAACTCGAGGTACCAACTGCACGTAAAAGCGTGACGCACGGACGGACAGACGGACAGGTGCAAAACATAATGCCCCCTGACTATCGTCAACGGGGGCATAAAAAATAATCTAATTAATATTCATTAAGTTATTATTATTACTTATATGCTTATATGAATATTCATGGAGTAGAGGGTTAAACAGTAATGGGCCATTCCACTTTGAATATCTAATGAGTTAACACTCAGATGCCAACAACAGTCCGGCTTGTTTAAACCCATTAAGAATTACATCCTTGTGACTAGCAATAATGAAATGTGTACCAATAATCCATCTGGCATGTAGCGGTTTGAGTGTTGATGTCTTCAGATCAACACATAAGGGGTGATGTTCATCCTCGCTTACACCACCCATGGCAGTCACTTGTTTTTTGTACCAGGTCAGAAAGTGGCACTTCAGGATTTCCTTGTAGTCGTACTTTACACCGAGGTCCAGCGGCTGCAGTATGTCGGTGCATGTTGCTGGTACAAACAGCGGGGTGATTCTATTGTCCTCGAGTTTCTGTAACAGATTGGAAGCGTGATGAGCCTTAAAGATAGCAACAGCCTGTTGATCACGCTGCGTGAACGGCAGCGAATCACGTACACCATTCACGTACGGTATAAGCACTAGGTCAACGTAGCGGGTCAGGCTGTCCTCCGTGCTCCAGTGTAAATCTGTGTAGGTAACATCCCACGTGTCTGGAAACTCAACACCCTTGGGTGTACATTTCTCAGTCTTACCCGCGTAGATTAACTGAGGCGGAAGCAGGGCACCACTTTTCGTTATACTGAGAAGAACAGTGATCTGACGTTTATCTTCCAATCCTCTGCGAGAAACCTGCTGTGTACCATTCTCCTCCGTCCAGGCTCCCTTGGGAACCATCTGACAGCAAGTCTCGTCAAAGTTGATAACCAATGAGTCTGGGACGTTGTGCTTTTTTATCACATCTGTCACTTTAGTGACGAAATTTGTTTTTATACTCTGGAAGTCCACCGGGAGCCTGTTTACATCCTTGGTTCCCCTCTTTTTAATAAACCCCATACGACTCAAAATAGACCTTGCGAAATGCTTAGTGATTGACACGTTGCCTCCATGTTGCTCTAGTTTGTGTTTCGCATGTTTCGTCAGTATTGCCTCTACTCCAGCCATAACCACACTACAGTTGATGAAGCCACCAGTCTCTCGAATGCGACGAATCCACAATTGGACTTTACTCTCTAAGAATTCTCCGAGTATTGGGGGAGCACCCCTGGTTAAGTGAGGAAGTGTTGACACGTCATGTCCCTCTGAAAAAATAAACAAGAGATATGACAACACAATGAAAACAAGCTTCTGTCACAACGTAAACCTGTTTTTCCCTACGTTTTAGTATCAGCGACTTTGGTTATGCAATTCAAAGTTTTCACTACATGTTTCTATTAAAAATGACCACCCCTGGGGCAATGCTAATTTTGACCCCAGGGGCATAATTGATATAACGTTTGTAAAGGACCTGAACATGATGCTATGTGCCAAAAATGAAATCTGAGAACATACCAGCTTCAGAAGAAGATTTTCAAAGTTTTCACTATATGTTTCTATTGAAAACTGGCCACCCTTTGGGCGGGGCCAATTTTGACTCCAGGGGCATAACTTATATAACTTTTGTAGATGACAGAAACATGGTGCTACATGTATGTGCCAAATATGAACGCTGAGAACCCTGTAGATTCAGAGACAACCTCTCTAACAGATGACAGCAACTCAGTGTTATACCCTATCTGTGACTGCTGAGCATGACTTGACTGAATTTAACACATAGTTTGGATTCTGATCTGACACATATGTAACTTCATATGTGGTTTGTACAAGACAGTTAATTTACTCCTGAAGAGAGTTAATTGTAAGATTGATATGTATTAAAAACAGTGTGAACAAACTTAAAAAAGCAGACAAAAAATCCGAATGAATGAATGGTGTTTTACGGCCCATCGACACTGATGGTCATATAGAGCCGAATAAATAATGTAAATAAATCTACATGTATATGATGAAATCAACAATTCCGAAGCAGATAACATTACAGTACTGAAAGAATGGGTAGTGCATAGAACACTGCAACTTGTAGTAAGCTGAACTTCACAACAGATACACTGATAGGCTCTATATTGACAGCTGGCAGCTTAATGCAAGGCATAGGTTTGAAAAAAAGCTTTAAGAGCTTTCTGCATTTGAGAATTATCCAAATAGTTTTCTCAATCTAAAACGAGTGTGTGTTATTTTTCTAAACACAATTTCTACTCTAATGATCAGGCTAAAGGTGATTACATAAACGCTTATACTGGCTAGTCTCAGTCTGATTTTAAGGGGAACCTTTAAACTGTAGTTTCTGATTTGAAGAAGTCTATATACACAGGGCAGGGCTAGTTTTAACCTCAGAACTATGCTATTAATAAAACTTATAAAGCTATGCTAAGTAAATATATACAACAAATATCTAAACTCTGGGAAATGTAGTTTTTGACAAGAAGGTTTTTAAGTTTTTCCTATGCATAACTCGTGATCCCATGGGCTTGGGTGGGACCAATTTCTACCCTAGCGGCAAAATTTATATAACTTTTGTAGAAGACCTGAAGTTGAAGCTATGTGCCAAATATGAAAGCTGAGAACCTTCTAGTTTCAGAGGAGAAGAATTTCAAAGTTTTCACTATATGTTTCTATTGAAAACTGAACACCCCTTGGGCGGGGCCAATTTTGACTCCAGGGGCATAATTTATACAACTTTTGTAGAGGACCTTCAGATGATGCTATGTACCAAAGATGAAAGCCGAGAACCTTGTAGATACAGAGGAGAAGACTTTTAAAGGTTGAAATTGATGACGCACGACGACGAACGGCGGACACCATGCGATCAAAAAAGCTCACCCTGAGCACAAAAGTGCTCTGGTGAGCTAAAAAGGCTTCTCTTTGATAGGGACTTTTGAATGACAATCTAGAAACTGTCACTTACCCACTGAAATGTTGACAAACAGTGTAGAAATTGGCCAGACGCAGAGCATTAAACACGACTGCTTATCTGGTTCTACGCCGTGGTCTAACCCAATGGTCAGTAAACCCAAAGACAACAAGAGGGCCAAGATGGCCCTTAATCGCTCACCTGATTACCATTTAAGATTTTTGCTGGGTAGCCCATGGGTAGGGCCAATATTGACCTTAGGGACATTATTTGAACAATGTTGATAGTGGATCATGAGCAGTAGTTCTGCTGAACAAGATTTTCAAAGATTTAGTATATTGATTTTATCAAGATTGGGCTAAAAATGTGCCCTCTAGAGTAATTTTTCTAAGATTTGACCTAGTGACCTACTTTTTATTCCCATCCCACCCATGATCACACTCAACCTTGGTATCACCAAGACAAACACTCTGAGCAAGTTTGAGGAAGACTGGGCTAAAAATGTGGTAACTGGAGTGTAAACTAGATTTTTATTAGATATGACCCAGTGACCTACTTTTTGACCTCACATAACCCACTTTCAAACTTGTCCAAGATTGTATTAGGACACTCATTCTGGCCAATTTTCATGAAGATTTGGCTATAAATGTGACCTCTAGAGTGTTCACAAGGTTTTCTTACTATTTGACCTAGTGACCTATTTTTTAACTCCACATGACCCTCTTTCACGCTCCTTTGAGATTTTATCAAGACAATCATTAAGACCAAGTTTCATGAAGATTGGACTAAAGTTGTGACCACTAGAGTGTTCACAAGGTTTTTCTACTGTTTGACCTAGTGACCAAGTTTTTTACCACACGTAACCTACCTTTCAAACTACTCCTAGATTTTATCAAGACAATCATTCTGACCAAGTTTCATGAATATTGGGCTAAAATGTGACCTGTAGAGGGTTCACAATGTTTTCTACTATTTTACCTAGTGACCTAGTTTTTAACCCAACTTGACCCACTTTCGAACTCGTCCGAGATTTTATCAAGACATTCATTCTGACCAAGTTTCATGAAGCTTGGACAACAATTGTGACCACTAGAGTGTTCACAAGCAAATTGTTGACGACGCACGACGGACGACGGACATTCAAGTCTCCCAAAAGCTCACCCTGAGCTTTGCTCAGGTGAGCTAAAAATCATAAGAGAAAGTCAGATCTACATATTATGGATAAGGGTGCGTATCCAAATACTAAAATCGTAATTTCTCAACCAAACACTATAGTTTCACCAATCTTTAGAATCGTCTCTAAAATGAGGTCACAGTGTATGGTTTTGTGGAGAAATAGGAGTTGTTCTTGAAATTTTTTTAATTTACGCAGCTTATCTGGAGCTCTGGAAATTTCATCCAAGAAACTTATCTCACGGGTACCTTGTGCCTTGAGCTCGAGGTACTTGGACTTCATGTTTCTCACGGTGGATTCACTCAGTTTTCTTCCAAACTCCTCAGAAAACTTTCGGCAGGTTTTAGCAGTCCCGTTCTCGATAGCGTATCGAGCGATCTTCGCTCGCGTTTCTCCGTCATACTTCATATACTCTCCTCGTTTCCGTATCCGGGTTCCAAACATTATTGGATCAATGTCGATGTTATCTACCAGCTCTATCTGTACTATCTGTAAGAAACCACAAAAATTCTTTCTTTGTATATAAAAATGATATGCATAGACATGAGTAAACCCTAAGAATAACAAGATGTGTATGTGAAACACTTTGGCCCAGATATGACCATTGAACTTGATGTATGGCATTTACCTTAATAAGTCACTCCTAAAAATGTTTTCTCCCTAAGTTGCACATGCATGCCAACTTTGAAGTATGTATTGCACTTGCAAGTTGACAGGTTGAGGACAAATAAACCAACCAACAGACAGGCGGAGCAAAAACAATATGCATCATGGGGCATACAAAGTAAATACATTTATACTAGTTAATGCATGCTTTAATAAAAAAAAACCGCTATGCCCCGAAAGGAGCATGGATCTATAAATTTGACTTAAAAGTTTGACCTTGACATTGTAAAACTAAAACAGCTATCACAGAAAGTGAGTGTTACCCCCACCCACCACCTTCTCATAAGATCCAATTGACTTCTATACAAGAGGCAATAGCTCTATAATTCTTTCCAATCAGAGAATGACTCGCATGAAAATAATGGCACACCCATAGATCTACACATCATTATAATTGCATATGCAAACTGTGAGGTTCATTGGTTTACAGTTTGACTACACTAATTGAGAAGTTATCCTCCGGACAAAATTAATGCTCCTGAAAAGTAACTATGGGGAATCACTCCCTCAAAAATGAATTTAGAGTTACAATCCTTATTGACTGCACAACCTCCCATCACCCTTTATAATTTTTCACAGTTGTGTCTACAATACTTGAGAAGTTATGCTCCGAACAAACAAATGCCTCTGAAAAGTAACTAAGGGGGAAATTTGGGTTCAAACTGATTGAAATGAAATCAATGATTCATCTATAGAAGAGAAAATGAGTGCTCACTTCTGTGTAATATACAAGTGACTAATATCCTTTTGAGGATATAGGTTCTAATGGCTTTGGGCAAAATATGAAGTTAAAAAGGAGCATAATTCTGTCAAATGTTGTGCAAGAGTTATGAAACATGAAGACTGTCCCAACATAATACTTATAAAATAATTAAGTTTAAAGGTGGTATAAAAACAGTTTTCAAGAAATAAAAGCCAATGTCCCGGAAAAACGCGACGGACGGACGGACAAGGTGAGTCCTATATAGCCCAAAACACAGGTGGCCGGGTATAATTAATGGGATGAGTGTAATTATACACGCCTTATATGAAGTCTGCGTATCTAACAGACCAAAACTCATGGTAAGATTAATTTTCAGATATACCAACACATAAACATACTCACAGATAGACAGGACAAGAATAAACGTATCACAGTAGGTGAAAAATGCCCCTAAAGCAAATCACTGAAAATGAAATATGTTTTGTAGGAATGCCTTGTATGCAATTGCTAAATGAAATTAAACATTGCATAGTGTAACCAAAATTTGAACTTAAGTTACCTAAAACAAGAAACAACTAAGCAATGATGCTGATATATAGTAAAATAGTAAACCCATACCAATTTTAACTGTAAGTGTCTGAAGGTTTTTCTATCAGTTTCTATCCGGACAATACATTTCTATAGCAGAGGTCAAGGTAAAAGTGACCTGAAAATGGTACGCGACATTCCGCCATCCCAAGGTGCGCTCACACAAACCAACTTTGGCATTCCTATCTAAGAAATATAGGGGGTATATACTATGGACAAGCTTTTTATATAGCTGATGTCAAGGTCAAAGTGACCTGAGAGCGGTATGCGACACTAGTCCATCCAAAGAAATTATGAAATCATGTATAATATTTATTAACAAGAAAACCATTGATGCAAAGCATCAAAGGCGCGGTTTACTGAATAGTGAATAAAAAACAAACGGGTTTTATATAATATATATATTGTCAACAAAATGATTGTATTACCACCATGGCCTTAGAAACACAACACAATTATTCCGTTTCACCACAAAGGATCCTTGAAACACGGACACCTTGAGACATAATGAATATTTACATAATCGAATATGCACACAGATATCCGATTTCTGATCTGATCATTTTCACAAGTTGGTGTGCAGCTTATTGCATGTCAAAAGTTCGGACACTTTCACTTCCGTAAAGAATGTGATCTTTATCGTTTTCTCGATTATAGAATCAGCCAATCTCTTGTAAAAAGCAGCAATTTCAGTAGGAATCATTGCCATAGTAACCAACAAACGCTCTTCAGCTCCGTGACCCTGGTCCTTAAGAAACTGTCATTTTAGATGATTTTCCATCGGAATAGCTTTACTAATTAAGTCCCGCCCCTGATTTAAACGGTTGTCATAAGCGTACTGCTCCGAATGCGAAAGTTTTCGGTTCCGCAACATTTTAATCATTTCCTTGGCTGTTATCGTTGACGATCATTCCGTTGCGGTATTAATATTTTTATTAGCTGTGGCCTATGAGAAATAATTTTCTAATATTTTAATTTCCAAAATACAAACAATTCTACATTGAAAAAAAGTATGTCGACCTGTTTCCACCTATATAAAGTTGTATTACTGGCTCCCGCGCAATGCCTATTTAAAATGTTACATTGCGATTTTTTTCAATTTCACAGTTTCAAAGCAAACACAGAGGAAGAAGCCCTGATCAGTCGGTTTCTGGTTTGGGTCTATTCTGTTCGCAAAAAGAATGTTTTGATATGAGGAAAAGTTTAAAGAGGGTTTTCTGCTTACAAATTTTATGAAACATATGATTTTCAAATTATAACAGCTATTTTTATTTTATTTTTGTCTGCTTGTTTGATAAGGTGAGAGGTTCTTGCATTTTAATAAACTTGCTATTCGTAATCTTAACAAAGAAAGAATAATGAATATTTTGAAGTTTCTTATATGATTAATACTGTTGAACTTCGGTATCTCAAACTAAGATAGCTCGAACTTCGTGATAAGTCGAAGTAAACGCTCGGTCCTTCCAAAACTTACAATACAGAAGTTTTTGAAAACATTAATGTATCACTAAGCATATCTAGAAACACATGTGACACCTTAATGCAGGTCTAAGAGTAATGCTGACAGCTCCTACAGGAGCTTTCAGCATTACTTTAAACCTGTATCAAGCTGGGAATTTAAAAACAATTGTTCAGATAAGAAATCTCCCTTATCTCGAGGTAATTTGTATTGTCCCTTTATGTTCGAGTTATCGGAGTTTAATTGTATAATTAATCAAAATACCCTGAACAACAACCCTTAACCTCTAAAACGTTACCTGGTTGCCATTTGCTAACACATTCAACCTAGATATTAGACGCCGAGTAACTCTGCGTCTCACCAGGACCAAAGCTGGTTGACACCAGTTTAGAAGTTACTCAAAAAACGTGTATGAATTGAAATTAAACATGCGCCAAAATCAGAGTTTGAGCGAGCATTTGTTTCAGTATGATGAGGATCAATTAACACTTGACTTCATGAATATTCATTTAAAAAATATAAAGACCATCAGGAATATATTTTTCTTTTATAAATCAAATAACTGTTAAAATAGCACATGTACACAGGAAAATTTGGCCATGGCAGAAACTGTAGAATCATATCTATATTATGTCATAAGCAAACAGAGCAGACCCTGATCAGACGGCTCCTACAGGAGCCGTCTGATCTGGGTCTACTCTGTTTGCAAAAGCGTAAAAAGGCGTATTTATGAAGTCAATGATTAATATGGTTCGCTATAATTCTGTTTCCAGCATCTGCCGTGAAACAGTGCCAAGACAAGCCATCATGCGCTACCATGTTGGCCACAGGATATAACGTATGTAATAACACGCTGATGGCCGTCGACATGTGTAGGAAGCACTGCCATGTGTGCTGATAAGCCCTCCTCTATTACCGCATGACATGGAAGTTCAGTGGTGACGTATAATGCATTGGTTGAACACTTATAGAGAACTCGGATACAACGAAATCTGATATAACGAACTTTGAACTTTGATATAACGAAATCTGATACAACGAAATCTGATGTAACGAACTTTGAACGAACTCCGATATACTTAGTAACAAATCAATGCTTACAGTGGAACCTGTCTTAAGCGGTCATCGAAGAGATGTATGACCGCTTAGGACAGGTTATGCTATAGTACAAACTACAAAGTAAAATTAATTCCCCAATATCTACATTCTACATGTATTTAAATATATGTGCATATAACGAAATTTGGACGTAGCAAATTAGATCATAATTTCCACCGTCACCCCAAGAATGGTCACCCCAAGAATGCGTAGTTATAAGTATGTTTCACTGTATTATGAACTTATTCCTGTAATGTTGAAATAAAAATCACGGTTCACAAAACATGATCTTCAACCAATTTTACAGTTTACCTTCGATATCTCAAACTCGAGTGAGTCGAACTTTGGGATAATTCGGAAGTAAAAGTTTGTTTTTTTCCAAACTTTACAACACAGACTTGTTATAAATTGAATCATTACACATACAATATAAACATATATGACAGCTTAATGCAGGTCGACAGTAATGCTGAAAGCTCCGGTTGGAGCTTTCAGCATTATTTTAGACCTGCATTAAGCTGTGAACTTGAGAAATTGTCCAGAGTAGAACTCATATGACTCGAACTTCTGTTATCTCGAAGTAATTTGTATGGTCCCTTGACATTCGAGATATCGATGTTCAACTGTATTTAAAAAACAAACAAATCCACTCCGACCCACCTTTATTTACGAGTCCCAAGAGTAACCCTTATCCGGCTATCCACAACCTGACCTACATTTGCAAACATGGGTCCATGCTTATAAAGCTTTTAGTTGAGTCTGAGATCGTTCTCAAGCTTTTGATTGGTCAGATTTGAGCCTTTGGCTCAAATCTGACCAATCAAAAGCTTGAGAACTCAAATCTGACCAATCAAAAGCTTGAGAACGAAACTCAGACTCAACTAAAAGCTTTATAAGCATGGACCCTGGTTTCAACACTTTGCCTGATATATCAGCTTTTTTCACGCCTTTGTAAACAGGTTAGACCATGATCAGACGGATCTGATCAGGGCCTGCTCTATTTACGTACGGAACTAAAAACCTGAAATCAAGGACACATCTCTATAGATACTGATCTGATTCAACCCAAAAACCATGGGCGTCTTCCTCTGATGATACTAAGCATATGCCCTTAATATGAAACAAATATGTGAAGTACTGTTTGAGTTATCGCATCACATCAAATGTGTTAACGGACGGACGGACGGACGGACAGAAAATGTGATTCCTATAGGGATTCTGCATTTTCAATGCAGGGTCCTAATAACAATATATATGATTCTACAGATTCTGCAAACTAGTTCCTTTCTGCATGCTATTATAAAAAGTAATCCCATTCATATTCTAAAGGTTGTTATTTCATACATGAATATTAATGAGGTTAAGCGTAAGAGGAAACAATTTGTCTACATCTTACAGACCAAATCAGAGTTGACATAAATCTAGGTTTCGGTTATTACGGTCAAACTACATAAAATAAAGCCAGTGGTCGTGTGACTGTTATTTTCGTAAGTTTTAATACAGTAAAATCCCTCTAAACCTGAATTCTAGTACAGAAGATTTTAGATACTTTTAGGTAGGTGGCTGCTTAATGCAGTGTGAAAGTAATGCAGAAAGCTCCTCGCTGGCATTAAGCTACCACATGTCTCCCAAGACCAATATTTATACTAAATTTAACGCCCTGTTTCGGGTTTTTTACTGCATATGACGATAGCAACTCCTAGTTGCGATCGTAATATTGGAACTTACGATGATTTCTGTCGAGCGAAGTTAGAATAAATTGTGGTGTGCTAGAATATGTGATAATTATTGAAGGCCGAAAATAAAAGCTTACAAGCTTTCGTAAAACGAGAACCACGTTATCACGAATTCGCCCGAAGTGTTGTCCAGCGGTCCCCGAAATGTAAAAATAGTCAGCAAGGAAGAGAAAGTTGTTCTAATTACAACCACCTCTCATACCACTTCTATTGTTGTACGACAGACCCCCAGCAAAGCTATTGAAAAAGTGTCCTGATAACGGTTGTAAGTGGACACTTTTGTACGCACGTGATTTTTGTGGTTAAAACCTATCTACCTAGGATCGAGCCCGTGCATTTGGAAGTATCGCCCAATGTCACGTGCTCCATGCTGTGTAGTAACGGGTCTGCTAAGCATGTCGTCTGCAGCTTTCTTTAACGCCTCCACATGTATAAATGCAGACTAAACATGAACTATCTAACTGCTTAGAGCCAGCTCAGAAGCCGAATCGCTCAACATCTGATCTGGGTTAAGCAGGTGTAATGAACAGTTTTGATAAATGTTGGGACAAAAGTTAACGCATATCGACTGCTGTTGTTCTGCGGAAATGGTCGTCTGCTTAAAAGTATTTAACACAAATTACGGGTCACGATTTACTCGTGCAGGGTACTGCTCGAGCCACTATGTGGCCGGTGCCTATTTAGAGATCAACGACCGGCTTCTTTGTAATTTGAATTGGGTGAACCAAGGGGAAAACATTTTGTACTCATTTGTGAAATATTCAGTTTTATTCATTTTTAATCAAAATTAAAAGTCTACAACGTACTGTCGTACAAGTAAGATTCATGTACTCGTCTTACTACCAAAGTGTCTTCTTACAACCGTTATCAGGGCAGTTTGTTCGCATGACCGAAGACACGTGTCCGAGGCGTAGGTAGTAAGACTCGTACTGTATCTATTACATAGAACTATCACTAAATGTGATGAATACCCCAACACGACAGCCTTGATAGCAAACCCAAGGTCTGATATCCCCTGTATGTTAAATACCGAACAATGTATGCGATGCACGTCTACACTTCAGAGAGACAATGTGTATCAACTTTCATTGATTTATGTTTAAAACTGTAGAAGACGTTCACTCAACAAACTTAATTTGCCAGCAACACATTTGGTACAAATCCATGGGCATATAACTCCTGTATGAATACATAACAGTAAACCACGGCATCCAAATTCAAGGGTGGGTAACTCCATATTCATATAGTCTGGGGAGAGGCAAAATAAAACAAGACCATTTGATTATACTCCTTCAAACTTTGTTTCCGGGTAATACTAACTTTCAAATTGAAGGAGGAATTCATTTCATCGACTAGCCTACCTATGTTAAATGTTCATATGGGAAATATATCAAATTTCAAGGGGGATTTACCTCTGCAATGTCAAGCGCCAACACCACATGCAAATTACATCTTGCACATCTGCTATTCGTGGTTACTATGCAAGACAAATATAAGTTCAATATATTTGAAATTGAAGGAGTTTGCGACACCAACTACCCAAAAATAATTACTCAAAGTTCAAGGGACAATAATTCTGCAATGCCTGGCGCAAACAACACTTGCACACCTGCTATTCTCATATTACTCTCTCTAAATGGTGAAAATAAGAAATATCAATACCGGTACAATTATCTAAAGATTTAATTCAGATATCATTTAACCAACTTGATCATGATCCATAAATGTACACATTTTCAAAAGATTTAACCCATTACCTCATAGGCTATTTTTAGATCCAACCACTGAATAAATCTAAAAGGAAAATTTTAGAACTTTGTAGTTTGAAACCATTGTGATAAATAGAGCATTTGCTCCTATAGGAGCAAATGCTCTATTTATCACAATGGTTTTACAAAGTGACTTTTACAGTAATCAAAAGTCGTCAATATGAGGGAATGGGTTTAAACACAATAGTAAAACATGTCTTAATTAGCGGTCATTCATTTACTGAACATAGGAGTCTTAAAACCAGGTGGTTGCTTAACACATTGCACCCTAGTGACGCATTTTTGGCCTCTATAAAATTCACATTGTGAAATCATTGTGGTAAATAGAGCCTATAGGAGCAAATGCTCTATTTATCACTATGGTTTCAAATTACAAAATTCTAAACATTTCAATTTCTCTAGTTAGCGCTCTTTTTCGGTAGATAAATTCAAAAAGGTTGGATCTAAAAAAAAAGCCTAGGAGAAAATGAGTTAATGGTGGGCAAAAGTAATGCAGAAAGCTCCTATTGGAGTTTTTGCATTTCTTTAGACCTGCATTAAGCTACCACCGGCCTTACAGGCCAATAATTAGACCTCTTTTTGACGGTCACTTAAAACAGGAGCTACCGTAGAAATATTAGTTAACTACTGTACATGCGGTGTTTTTCACTCACTTTGAATCGAGATTTCTTGTATTTCTTATCCGATTGAGCGCATTAATATAAATCTTCTGTATCATCGTTTTTAAGTAATTCTAGTGTTCTGGCTTCCCTTGAATCCATCTTTAAATATAGAATTTGGACCTAAAAACAATGTATACCCATTGAAAACATCTTCATTTCAAATTGTCGAAGAAATGCGTGGAGTGGAGCGTTTGATTTTTCCGAGGGTTTGTATAGCTCTTAGAAAGTTGACATGTGGCGGCAATTTACACAGAAACAGCTGATCGAATTAGCAATTAAGCATTTCGAAAATGCATTTTCAACGTTTTCTTCCTTGTTATATAGCATAGAAAAGGACTGTTCCTAAAAAGGATTGAATGAGCTATATCAAAGTTAACATAAAACGGCATAATTTTGTTAACAAAAAAAACAAGGCTTTACAGAGTTATGGCCCTTTGTCAGATAATGAGTTTGTAGCCCTTGTGAGGATGAACAAGTGTGAGAAGTTTTAAAAGGTTTGCCTAGATAGTAGAGAAGTTATAGCCAGTTTTTCCGGATGACACCGATTAACGACAACGAAGATGCCGGAGTTATGACAAAAATCAGGTCGAAAATCAGACGAGCTAAAAATCTCGATTCAAATTGAAAGACAAAAATGAGGGGAAAAGCACATTAAATTCAATGGGCTAATTCAACATACTATTCACAATCACATACTATTTACAATCAGGTTAGACTACGGTAAGACCACAAGCATAGGCTTTGGTCATATCCTAAAGGGGCATGCCCAGAAACAGAAATACTTTTAACTCTTTCCCTGTTCTATGTTTATTACAAATTTAAATGCCTAATAAATATTCATGGACAAAATAGTAATAATGAAATATGGAAGGTAAACCATTGTAGCCATGTTAGAAAGTATAGAAACAGATCTATCAAATCCCATTAGCAAACAGAGCAGACCCTGATCAGACGGCTCCTATAGGAGCCCTCTGATCTGGGTCTACTCTGTTTGCAGATGCGGGAAAACACGTTTAGATGAGGGAAAGGGTTAAACAGACGTTTTTAGTGGTTACAATTATCAAAATATGACATTACTCTAAATGAAAAGATAGATCTATTTAATTTGAACATATACTCCTATTCCTCAGCAGACTTAACAATTTTACTGGAGACCAATTATTATACATGTATCCATTTAACTAAAATGAACAAAAGAAAACTAAATAATACCACATACAAAAACTAAGATATTTTATGCTTTAATACAAGCCTTTGAAATACATAGTGGCAAAAGATAATCAACCTGACACATTTGAACACACATGGTCAAAATATCATTATTCATTTGAAAGGGAATAATGTAAACAAGAGGGCCAGAATGGCCCTGAAGCGCTCACCAGACAATCAGAGGAGAAGATTTTCAAAGTTTTCACTATATGTTTCTATAGAAAACTAGCTGGCCCTGGGGCAGTCCGATTTTGACCCCAGGGGCGTAATATATATAACTTTTGTACAGGACTTGAACATGATGCTATGAGCCAAATATTAAAGCTGAGAACCTTTCAGTTTCAGAGGAGAAGATTTTCAAAGTTTTCTCTATATATTTCTGCTGAAAAATACTCACCCCTGGGGCGGGGCCAATTTTGACCCCAAGGCCATAATTCATATAACTTTTGTAGAGGACCTATACATGATGCTATGTGCCAAATATGAAAGCTGAGAACTTTCCAGATTCAGAGAAGAAGATTTTCAAAGTTTTCACTATTTGTTTCTATTGAAAACTGCCCACCCCTGGGGCGGGGAGAATTTTGACCCCAGGGCAATAATTAATACAACTTTTGTAGAGGACCTGAACATGATGCTATGTGCCAAATATGAAAGCTGAGCGCCTTCCAGTTTCAGAGGAGAAGATTTTCAAAGATTTCACTATTTTTTTCTATTGAAAACTTCCCAACCCTGGGGCGGGGCCAATTTTGACCCCAGGGGCATAATTAATATAACTTTTGTAGAGGACCTGAACATGATGCTATGTGCCAAATATGAAAGCTGAGAAACTTCTGATTTCAAAGGAGAAGATTTTCAAAGGTTTACTATATGATTCTATTGAAAACTTCCCACCCCTGGGGTGGCCCCAATTTTGACCCCAGGGGCATAATTTATATAACTTTTGTAGAGGACATGAACATGATGATCTGTGCCAAATATGAAAGCTAAGTGCCTTCCAGTTTCAGAGGAGAAGATTTTCAAAGATTTCACTATTTGTTTCCATTGAAAACTGCCCACCCCTGGGGCGGGGCTAATTTTAACCCCAGGGCCATAATTTATATAACTTTTGTAGAGGACCTGAACATGATGCTAAATGCCAAATATGAAAGCTGAGAACCTTCTAGTTTCAGAGGAGAAGATTTTCAAAGTTTTCACTATATATTTCTATTGGAAACTGCCCACCCCTGGGGCGGGGCCAATTTTGACCCCAGGGCCTTAATTTATATAACTTTTGTAGAGGACCTGAATATGCTGCTCTGTGCCAAATATGAAAGATGAGAGCCTTTCAGTTTCACAGAAGAAGATTTTCAAAGATTTCATTATTTGTTTCTATTGAAAACTGCCCACCCCTGGGGCGGGGCCAATTTTGACCCCAGGGTCATAATTTATATAACTTTTGTAGAGGACCTGAACATGATGCTTTGTGCCAAATATGAAAGCTAATTACCTTCTGGTTTCAGAGGAGAAGATTTTCAAAGTTTTACTATATGTTTCTATTGAAAACTTCCCACCCCTGGGGCGGGGCCAATTTTGACCCCAGGGGCATAATTTATATAACTTTTGTAGAGGACCTATTGGTGATGCTATGTACCAAAGATGAAAGCTGAGAACCCTGTAGATTCAGAGGAGAAGATTTTTAAAGGTTCAAATTGTTGACGCCCGACGACGGACGACGCACGCCGACGGACGACAGACATCTGGCGATCACAAAAGCTCACCCTGAGCACTTTGTGCTCTGATGAGCTAAAAAACAACAATTAAGATTGTTTTAAAAAAGACCCTGGCAAATCAAATTGAGTTAATAAATATAAATAAAAGCAAAACACCAGTTTAAAATAAATAACATGAGAGAACCCCAATCAATATTCTTTTGTCTCCCTCTATATTTCTTTTTTTCTCTCTATCCCTATATTTTTCATTTTTCCATATGTAATTCCACAAGCAATCGGACCAAACAGTGATAAAACGACTCATTTCGGGACCTACTCTGTTTGCAGTGAGTGGTGTGAAAATTGTTAACCTTTTGATGCCTTAGCAAACAGAGTAGACCCAGATCAGACGGTTCCTTCAGGAGCCTTCTGCTTATGAAGTGATGATAATCTGACTGTACAGCTTCTTCTATGGTAAACATTCCATGGTGCTTTTACAAAATCAAGCTTACTAATAATCATACATTCATTATTTTTCACATAAATATTAATGAGGGAAAGCATTAACACTTTAATAATGACATAATGAATATTTATTAGCTGAATTTCTATAATGTAAACTTTTGAAGGTAATGTTTTTCTAAAATCAGATCTTTATATTGCCAACAGCAAACAGAGCATGGTCTGATCAGGAGCTGTCTGATCTGAGTCTACTCTGTTTGCAAATTCGAGAAAAGATGTTAATATGGGGAAAGGGTTAACCCTTTCCTCCATAAATATGACTTTTTACGCCTCTGTAAAATCACCTATTGAAACCATTGTGATAAATAGAGCATTTGCTCCTATAGGAGCAAATGCTCTATTTATCACAATGGTTTTAAACTAAAAATTTCTAAAAGTTTCCTTTTCTCTAATTAATGCTCCTTTTGGTACATTTATTCAAAGAGGTTGGATCTAAAAATAGCCTAATATAGGGAAATGGGTTAACCCTTTCCACCATAAATACGACTTTCTACGCCTCTGTAAAAATCACCTATTGCAACCATTGTGATGAATAGAGCATTTGCTCCCATAGGAGCAAATGCTCTATTTATCACAATGGTTTCAAACTAAAAAATTCTAAAAGTTTCCTTTTCTCTAATTAATGCTCCTTTTCGGTACATTTATTCAAAGAGATGGATCTAAACATAGCCTATGAGGGTATGGGTTAAACTGTGTCTCCATTATATACGATAGACTAAATCAATATCCTGCATCTGCATTTATGTCGAGACAGCATGGATCTAGATGGTTACTCAGACTCTCATCAGGATCCAACCCGTTTAACCCTTTACTCCATGAATATTCATGAAATAAACAATGCCATCACGAATAGCAATTAGATTAATATAAATTTTATGATGGCGCATGGACCTGGGAATGTTTAGCCACAAATGAAGCTGTAGAGTCACATCTGCTATATCATAAGCAAACAGAGCAGACCCTGATCAGACGGCTCCTATGGGAGCAGTCTGATCTTGGTCTACTCTGTTTGCAAAGACATAGAAAAGCTTTAACCAAATGGAAGCAGGTTAAACATTACCACAGATCTATGTTGTGGTGCAGTCAACCCTTAGCCTGCTAAGCACAACCAAACTGACATTTGCAAACAGCTTGGATCCAGATGAGACGCTGAGTAACATGCAGTCTCATCAGGATGCAAGCTGTTTGACACTCTGTCAATAGTATCTCAAAAGCTTGAATGAATCAGAAGTAAGTGACGATGGCAACAGATCGGAGCTAAAGCAGCTCTCATTTTCAAAGCAGGATAAGGGTTAAGTCCTCATAACATTAACCCTTTCCCTCATAGGCTATTTTTAGACCTAACCAGTCTTTGAATAAATCTACAGAAAAGGAGCATTAACTAGAGAAAAGGAAAATGATAGAATTGTGTAGTATTGAAACCATTGTGATAAATAGAGCATTAATTTGCTCCTTAGGAGCAAATGCTCTATTTATCACAATGGTTTCAACTAAGGAGCAAATGCACTATTAATCAAAATGATTTCACGAAGTGACTATTAAAGAGGCGTAGAAAGGCGTATTTATGGATTTTAAGGATACATGTATTTTAATGACAATTAATCCTTTATGTGAATATTTATACAAAAATTAAAGAACTTAATGTATATTAATTAGATGAGTTTATCCCATTCCCTCATATTGACGCCTTTTGATGCCTCTGCAAAAGTCACCTGTTGAAACAATTGTGATAAATAGAACATTTGCTCCTATAGGAGCAAATGCTCTTTTTATCATAATTGTTTCAAACTACAAAATTCAAAATTTTTCCTTTTCTCCAATTAATGCTCCTTTTCGGTAGAATCTAAAAACAGCCTATGAGGGAATGGGTTAAAATTCAAAATTATGACTTATTTTTTGGCAACAGCAGAAACCGTAGAATCAGATCTATATATAATTCCATAAGCAAACAGGACAGACCCTGATCAAGCGACTCCTACAGGACCTGGTGTTGACTGATCTGGGTATACTCTGTTTGCAAAGATGTGAAAAGGCATCTAGTTTGCAAAGATGTGAAAAGGCATCTAAAGTACAGCCTCTCAGTCACCATAGGGGCCAATGCTCTTTCTATCACAATGGCTTCAAAACTACATAATTCTAAAAGTTTCCTTTTCTATAGTAAATGCTCCTTTTTGGTAGATTTATTTCACCCTTTCCTCCATCAATACACCTTTCTACGTCTCTGTAAAAGTCGCTATTTGAAACCATTGTGATAAAATGAGCATTTGTTTCTTGTTACACTAAACATGTAAGATACATGTTTTTATACAGCTTGAAGAGTTTGAACTTACACGCATAGCATTCCTTCTAGTTGACTGTGTGTGTATAAGTGTAATCTTTTTAACACTTTACTCCCATGTTTTACTGATGTAAAAATAATGATATTAAGAACATCAATTAGATTGTTATAAAAGCACATGGACACATAATTTTTTGGCCATGGCAGAAACTATAATTATATCTATCTGTATCATAAGCAAACAGAGCAGACCCCAATCAGACAGATCCTACAGGGGTCATCTGATCTGAGTCTACTCTGTCTGCAAAGGCAGAGACAGGAGTATTTATGGAGTAAAGGGTTAACCCCATTCTTCATAAAAACGTGCTTTCACACATTTGCAAACAGAGTAGACCCAGATCAGATGGCTCCTAGAGCAGCCGTCTGATCAGGCTCTGGTCTGTTTGGTAGTGGAATTTGAAAGATCCGTCTCTTTACTTTCTAAAATGGCTACAATGTTCCATCTTCCATTATAACTGTTTGTCCACGAATATTCAGTAGGTATTGAAATTTGGAATAAACACAGACACGGAAAGGGTTAAGATATGCTTTTTTTAAATTTTTGCAGACCGTATCGTCTTTTGAACCTTGTGTACCACCCTGGTGACGCCTTAAACTCAACATAGTTGTACACTGGTGACCGAGCATAGTCAATGGCCTGTTGTATAACTTCACTTTTCGTTATGGCCCTTCCGTTTTCACTTTCCTGTACAATCCAGTTATATAATTCAGTCTCTAGCCCCTCGTATATTGTTGCTCCTTTCCCGTATGTGACGAGGCGTTTATTGTTTATCTTGTCCTTAGAAGCATGTAGAAGTTTTACCTTCATCTTTCTCCAATCTCGAATAATCTTTTCGGAGCAGCCATACTTCCTCCCAGCAGCACAGTTATTGTGCGACTCCGCAAATTTCACTGCCTCAATTTTGCTGGCGATTGTGTAATTTTTCCTCGTGTCCTTTTGACATGTATTCTCCACTATGGTTATGGTTATTTTCTGAAGAAGTGTAAATTAGAATGCAAGAATAATCATGAACAAATAAAGAAAGAAATGTGTCCATATGACATTGTTGGCCCACCTTATATACCACTGTATAATCATGGTTCAGCCAATGATAAGGGCTATAACTCTAGTGTTAACCCATTACCTCATAGGTTATTTTCAGATCCAACCTCTTTAAATAAAGCTACATAAAAGAAGCATTAACTCAAGGAAAAGGAAAATATTAGAAGTGTGCTGTTTAGAAACCATTGTGATAAATAGAGCATTTGCTCCTATGGAGCAGATGCTATATTTTTCACAATGATTTCAAAAAGCGGACTTTACAGAGGCGTCAAAAGGCGTCTCAATATGAGGCCGGGAATGGGTTAATGTATATATACAATAACCACATGACTTGTACATATTCACAGTATGAGCAACCTTACTACAAACTTTTCATGACTCAAATATATTTACAGATATATAAATCCCATATCTCCCTTTAACTCTTTCCTTCATCTAAACATGTATTCACACATCTGCAAACAGAGTAAATCCAGATCAGACGGCTCAGGTTCTGCTAGGTTTGATAATGGAATATGAAAGATATATCTGCTTCTTTACTTTATAAAATGGCTACAGGGTTCAACATTATTTCGTTGTAAAGTTCTATATTTTCTATGAATATTCAGTAGGTATTGAATTTTGGAATAAACATGGAACAGGGATAGGATTAAAAGTGGGGCATAAAACTGCAGTAATTTATCATGATATTGAAATTAGGATTTATATATATGATATAACAGGCAGGCGATCCCACATCAAAATCCATAGAAAAACCAGATTCCAGAAGCACACACATATATACAAGCAGGTTTCACAGAACTATAGGAGCCATCTGATCTGGGTTTTCTCTGTTCGCAAATGCGTAAAAATGCATTTATATGAAGAAAAGGGTTAAACCAATACTCAACTAAAACTCAATCAAACTCAAGACAACTTTTAATTGACATTGGCAGAGCCATAGATAAGTCATGTATTTTAAATACAATAAAATCTTGACTAAAATATGCATTATTATCGATATTTAATTCTTTCCCTGTTCTATGTTTATTTCAAATTTCAATACCTACTGAATATTCAGACAAAATAGCCATAATGAAACATGGAAGGTGGAACAATGTAGCCATTTTAGAATGTAAAGCAACATATCTTTCAAATTCAATAAGTAAACTGAGTAGACCCTGATCAGATGGCTCCTCTAGGAGCCGTCTGATCTTGGTCTGCTCTGTTTGCAAATGCGTGAAAAGGCATTTATATGAGGGAAAGGGTTAAGACAGGTGGCAGCTTAATGCAAGGTGAAAGTCATGCAGAAAGCTCCTCTAGGAGCTTTCTGCATGACTTTCACCATGCATTAAGCAGCCATCTGCCTAAAAGGATCTAAATTCTTCTATACAGAACATTCGAATAGTCGAGATTCTACTATACTTACATCGTCATTTCTCATGACTATGATACTCTATTGTGATGAAGAAACAATTTTAACCCTAAAATTACTCCATAAATAAGCCTTAGCCTTTCTACACCTTTGCTAAAAGAGCAGACCAGATTAGACGGCTCTTGTAGGAGCCGTGGGATCAGAGTCTGCTCTTTTTGCAATTGACATAATATTGATATGATTCTACAGCTTCTACTATGGCCAAATATTCCTGTGTTCATGTGCTTTTTATATAAGTTAAAATAATATTCATGATATCATTATTAATTACGTAAATATACATGGGTTAAAGAGGTGTCACACAATGTCTTGGAATACTAAACTAGCTATATGGTTTGGTTTGGTTTCATCGGGTTTTTACGTCGCTTTAATGGTTTAATGGTCATATCATGACGTCCAGCTAATTACAGGTGGACGAAGACCCCAGAGGCTCTTCCGTTCATGGAACAAGTAGCATTGTTTCGTGCACAAAAGAACATCCGGGTAGAACCAGTGACCTACTGCAAGCCAGCTGGAAGGCTTCCTCACATGAAAAATTAAAATGCCCAGATCGGGATTCAAACCACAGCGGTGAGGGGCTAAGTGATTGCCTGTCTAACACCATAACCACTCAGCCACAGAGGCCCCAAAGAAGCTATGGATGACAAAAGCTTAGAGTTATGCATCCCATTTATATGTTAATGTACTGGATATACAAATCATGTGTACAAACAATTTTGCATGCACCTCTAATCTATTGAGTTATTAACATTTATTTTATCTTACTTTTTTATTTTAATGCACCAAAAGCTTGTTAGAGTGTTCTATAGTATTCATGTAGGTGTTAAGTTTTCCCTGAAAATGTTTTGTTACGAAGATATGGGCATAATTTCATTCAACAAAAATGACGAATATTTTTAATGTATGCCCATATCTTCATAAATAAACAGTTCAAACTACAACTATCACAAAAGGTGATGGAATACCCCCACACGCCCAGCCTTGATTGCAAATCCAAATACCCATGTTTCAAGCCAAAATGACAAAAAATACTCAAAGTTCAAGGTGAGATAATTCTGCAATGCTCAGCGGTAAACCCATGAAAATTGCGTCTTGCACATCTACTATTCGTGGTTATTACATATACCAAATATAAAGTCAATAACTTTAACCCTTCGCTTGCTAATCACGTCAATATACGTACCTGTAAATAGTGAAGACCCAGATGAGACAGCTCCTGCAGGAGCTGTCTCATCAGGGTCTGCACTATTTACAAGTTGATTGTGCAACGAGTGCACTCCACAGCAGTGATTGCACAGCGAAATACTTGTACACAGTGAAGATACATGTAATTATACAACAGGGCATGGGTAAAGAAGGAGAAATGTATTTTAAAATTCAGCAAGCGAAGGGTTAAAACTTAAAACTCAAGGAGGAGTTTGCAGCCACAACTGCCCGACCGACCGACCACCACCGGACAGGTGATTCCAGTATAGTCATTAAAAACCAAGCATCAACAATGTATATTATATCACTAGCAATGCTGAGTTTTCAAATGGACTATTCCAAAATTCAAACAGGTGTAACATGACAAACAGTGTAGACCCCGGTGAGAGGGCTCCTTTAGGATCTGGGTCTGAACTGTTTGCAAAGGACAACAGTGATTTGTGTCCCACACAGTAAGGGTTAAGAAGCTTGGTCAACACTATTAACATTTCAACATTCCAATGGGAATGCCAAAATCTTTTGTTTTACCTAACATTGTATTAACCCTTTTCCTGTTCTATATTTAGTCCAAATTCCAATACCTAATGAATATTCATAGACTGAATATTCATAGACAAAATAGTTATCAAGAAATATGGAAGGTGAAAAATTAAAGCCATTTTAGTTCTTTCAAATTCCATTAGCAAACAGAGTAGACCCTGACCAGGCGGCTCCTATAGGAGCCATCTGATCTGGGTCTACTCTGGTTGCAAATGCGCGAAAACATATTAATTTTATATGTGGGAAAGGGTTAATAAGAGATTTGAGAACCCATATTGGTCAGTTTGCATCATTTCAGCATACCTATTGTTTATAAGTGTTTTAACCTTTTCCCTGTTGCATATTCAGTGTTTTGAAGAATAATGGCATCATGAATATTATAATATTATTTGTTATGATAGCATTTTAGCTGCGGCAGAAACTGTAGAATCAGATCTATGTTATACCATTAGCAAACACTTTTACAGCAGACTGGGTCTACTCTGTTTGCAAGTGTGTAAAAATGTGTTTACATGAAAGAAATAAGACAACTATTTTAGACACTGAAAACATGACTCATCATTGTTAAACATTCCTGACATTGACAGCCTCCTTAATGTATTTATAACAAAGTTACAGAACAGTTCTGAGCTTCGAATTTGTTCACAGATAAAAGGACACACAAATAGATGGACAAATTGAGTGTCATAAAATTATACATCAGACTCTTTGGCCAACAAGAAACATTACTTGGATCTAAGCTAAAATGGCTGAAGAAAACAATGACTGACTTGATCATAGAGCAGAGCTCCAGATAAGATGCGTAAATTAAAATATTTTCAAACATAACTTCTTTTTTCTCCACCAAACCCTATGTTGTGACCACTCTTTAGAATCGTCTCGAAGAGACGATTCTAAAGTGTGGTCACAGCATAGGGTTTGGTGGAGAAATGGCGAGTTTATAATTTATTAATCTGTAGCTCTGATAGAGTACATGCATTAATAAAACAGAGGTCCAGATAAGATATGTAAATTAACACTTTCCTCCATAAATAGCTACATACGCCTTTCTACACCCCTGTATTAGTCACTTCTTGAAACAATTGTGATAAATAGAGCATTTGCTCCTATGGAGCAAATGCTCTATTTATCACAATGGTTTCAAAACTACGCAATTCTAAAAATTTTCCTTTTCTCTAGTAAATGTTCTTTTTTGGGTAAATAGCCTATGAACATTTTCAGGAATAACTTTGTATTTCTCCACCAAACCATATGGTGTGACCACTGTATAGAATCATCACGAAGGGGTTTAGGTGAGAAAGGACAATTTTAGTATTTGAATTTTGAGTACTCATCGCTATCGGTTGCTTTGACAAAATATTTCTTTTACATCTTACCAAACTATATGATGTGATAACTCATTAGAATCAACTCGCTGAGACATTTCCAATGAGCATTACACAATAAGGTTTGATTTGGGAAAGGGAAACACGGTTTAAAACAGATCATGTTACTCAATGTTGTCAACAGCCCTGAAACCAGCTGTTCATTTCCCATAACAGTGACATTTCATATGCGCTTTCAAACTTGATCGCCAAGCAAACTGCAGGCCACAATGATCACATCCATATTCTGGAGGTTGGTGCTTCCCCTTCTTGTGGTATGAAAGGCTGTACTTTTTTGCAAAACTTGCTGGACACTGGTCACACTTATACAATTCCGACGGTGCAGTACATGTTTTAAGGTGATGCCCTATGGAATCATGTGAGGATTCCTTTTTGCACTGTGGATATTTATCCATGTCCTCTTTCAGATGCCTTGAGCAGTGATACTTGTACTGTACGGTTTGATTGAACTTTTTGCCACACGTAGAGCATTCATGTTTATACTGCTGGTTATGCTTGTTTTTCACGTGCAGTGAAAGTCCATAACCTGTCCGATACTTCAGTCCACACTTTTCACAAACAAAGTTAAAACCATTATTATTAACTGGGGCTCTGGTGGCGCTTTTGGTCGGTGCAGTCCCGCACCTTTTCTTGTGTTTGTTATAGTTACTTTTGTTTAGTGTTGCATAGCCACAATTACATACGTGTACATACTTGTTGCGAATGCTCTTCTCAATACCAGAAGTATCTACTTTGTCCATGGTTTTCTGAAATAAAAAATGAACCATGGTAAAACGATAATGAACTCCAGATACATTCCTCCCAATTCCTGGTACCCATAAGTGGTTGGCCTGAAGAACTAAACCTATAACCCTTTCCTTCATATAGATGCCTTTTAACCCTTCGCTTGCTATTCACGTCAATATACCTACCTGTAAATAGTGAAGACCCTGATGAGATAAAATTAAAGTTTAGCTACCTTGCAAGCATTTTGCTGTCTTCATAACAGCAAATATAGTGCTAAACGCCTTACACCTCAGAAGCTATTTGCTATATAACACATTTACCTGTTCGCCATACACAAAACCTGCTTTTCTTTTTATCAAATTCAACGCAAATTTCGCTCGTATTCTGCTATCATTGCTGGCATAGGCGTTGATACATTATATGATGACATCAAATATGCAAAACATGTGTGACAGAGGTTAGAATGGTGATTGCAAATACGTTTTCGTTTTTAGAATTATGTGCCGAAAATGATTTCCATACAGTAATTTGCAAATCAAACCTGCTGGTTGTACCATGGACAGACATCACATTGTGCCCAGGACAGACAAACCAACCGACTGACCAACACACTGACTCTATATACCCCTTCTCAAACTTCCTTTACAGGGGTATATAAATGGCTACTACAGTAAAACCTCTCTATAACGGCCACTAAATTGTGTTCATTGGTTGGTATTTAGGGCAGGTGGCTGCTTAAAGCAAGGTGAAAGTAAAACAGAACGCTCCTATAGGAGCATTGTTTTACTTTCACCTTGCTTTAGGCAGCCACCTGCATTTAACACAAAATACTTGATGTAATTTAGCGGCCGTTATAGAGAGGTTTTACTGTAGTAATTTTAAAATATGCAATGCTAGATATGTCCCATTTATCATACATAATATCTATTACTAACCTGCCAGTGTATCAATCATCAGCTTTCTTTCGCTTTGCCTGGTAACTATTTCCGGTGTCATTGATAGATGGTGGGAGTATCGCGTACCGTTTCAGGTCATTGTGACCTTGACTTTGACCTCTGAGTGGGCTCTGACCTCAGCTAAAGAAAATCTTGTCCAGTGCACATCTATATTACTTGAGGTAGGAATGTCATATTTGGTGTGTGTACATCCTGGGATGACAGTGTCGCATACTGTTTTCAGGTAACTAAGACCTTGACCTCAACTACAGAAAAAACTTGTCTGGATCTAATCTCTTGTAATGCTTGAGGCGGAAAAAATTGTTTTGTGAATACATCTTGGGATGGTGGTGGTAGTGTCGAATGCCGTTTTCAGGTAAGTATGACATTGACCTGTGACTTCAGCAAGAGCAAAATCTTGTCCTGAGCATATCTACTATAACACATGAAGTAGGAAAGTCAAATTTGATGTGTGAGTACGTCTTGGGAGTGTCTTGTACCATGTACATTCAGGTCACTTCTGACCTTGACCTCAGTTATATAAAAACATTGTCCGAAGCATATCTTCTATACTACTTGATGTAGGAATGCCAAGCATGGTACATCTTTAAATAATAAAGTGTCACATACCATTTTAGGTGGCTGTGGCCTTGACCTCTGACCTCAGCTATAGAAAAACTTGTCTGGTTCATATCTCCTAGATATTACTAGGAAACTCGAGGGAGGAAAGTCAAATTTGGTGTATCAGTACATCTTGGGAAAGTGGAGTGTCGCATACCATTTAAAGGTCACTGTTACCTTGACCTCTGACCTCAGCTATTAAAAAACCTTTTCCAGAACATATCTTCTATATTTGAAAGAATATTTATAAGAAATTGCCAACATTAGTGTGTGAGTATATCTAGGGATGGCAGAGAGCTGATTACAATTTTCAGGTCACTGTAACTTTGACCTTTGATCTCATGGTAATAAAATCCTTCATACCTACAGTAAAAATTTTCCTATGAAAACTGACAAGTCCTAGGGCAGGTCCATTTTTGGTCCGGGGGTCACAATTTGAACAATCTTTGTAGAGGACCATTAGATCATGCTACATACCAAATATCAAAGCTCTAGGCTTTGGGGTTTCAGAGAAGATGTTTAAGTAAATTATTGATGCATGCATGACGCACATAGACGGACGACAGACACAGGATCATCCCAATAGTTCACCTTTGCACTTTGTGCTAGGTGAGCTAAAAAATTATAAATGCATTTATGTCTTATAAATATAAATACTAAAGTTACTAACAGGTAGAATACTACATGGTCTTGTTCTTAAAGCAAAGGTAACCCTTTACTCCATGAATATTCATGTAAGAAATAATGACATCATGAATATTAATTAGATTCATTTTTATAATGGCATAATGAACACAGGAAATTTGGTAATGGCAGAAACTGTAGAGTCATCTATATTATTTCATAGGCAGAGTAGACCCTGATAATAAACATAGACTAACTTGTACATAAATAAACCATTACACGTTTATGAATGCAAGACCATAATGAGGCTGCGTTATATGACCAGCTGTCTTATATGACCTTATTAGCCGCGTCCCATCGAAGGTCGTATAAGTACAGTAAAACTCTCTATAATGGTCTCTAAATTGTGTTCAGATAGTTGGTTATTTAGGGCAGGTGGCTGCTAAAAGCAAGATGAAAGTAAAACAGAACACTCCTATAGGAGCGTTCTGTTTTACTTTCACCTTGCTTTAAGCAGCCACCTGCCTTTAACACTAAACATGTTAAGTAATTTAGAGGCCGTTATAGAGAGGTTTTACTGTAGCTGCATCACTAACAGAGGTACTTTGACAATGGCAGAATTGTAGAATCAGATCAGTATTATTTAGTAAACGCTCTGAGCAGACCATGAATAGCCCGCTCATACAGAGGCTCTCTGGTCTGGATCTACTCTCTAGAAATATGCCTCTATCTGGTAAAGTATCGAAGAGGTCTGGAGTTTCTAAATTCAAATTTATGTAGAATGAAATTCTGAAGGTACTACAGTAGGATATCCTTTAAAGCATTAAGCACCAATGCAAAAAGAGAAAATTGCATATTGATTTTTATTGAGTCTGTTCATGAACACTACTCACACCCCATAATAATTCTGTTCTGCACTATTAACCCTTTCCCTGTTCTATGTTTATTTCAAATTCCAATACCTACTGTTTATTCATTGACATAATAGTAATAACGAAATATTGCAGGTGAAACATTGTAGCCATTTTAGAAAGTAAAGAAACAAATCTTTCAAATTCCATTAGCAAATAGAGCAGACCCTGATCAGACGGCTCCTGTAGGAGCCGTCTGATCTGGGTCTACTCTGTTTGCCAATGCGTGAAAACACGTTTATATGAGGGAAAGGGTTAAATAGCTAGTCAAAAGGCACTTTCAAAATACAGAGTCCTATTCTTTCATTAGAGACAGGATTCTGGAGCTGATCTGGGTCATTATTTATTTACATGTACATTGTATTTAACGACCAACATTTATTGAAAACTTGTCACTTGAAACAATAATAGTTTGAAATACAGGAAAAGCTGATTTTGTAACATTTCAACATTAAAGGTGCACAACTCTATAGAGCATCCGATGTCAACTGGCTGATTATCTAACTTTGCAAAGATAATTTTTTCAATGAACTCATTCCTTCATATAAATGCATTTTGCATGTACAGTGAAAACCCTCTAAACCGGATGCTAAATTTAGTGTAAATATCAGTCTTGGAGACAGGTGGTAGCTTAATGCAGGGTGAAAGTCATGCAGAAAGGAGCTTTCTGCATGACTTTCACCCTGCATTAAGCAGCCACCTGCCTACAGGTATCCAAATTCTTCTCTACTAGAATTCCGGTTAAGAGGGATTTTACTGTATTTGCAAACACAGTAGATCCAGATCAGATGGTTTCTATAGGAGCCACCTGATCAGGATCTGCTTTTGACATGATACAGATCAGATTCTACAGTTTTTGTCAAAGCAAGAACATTTACATGAAAAGTTTACATTTTAAAACTTCAGCTAAGAAATTTTCATGATGTCATTATTTCTTATGTGAAAACTGAACAAGGAAATGGTTAAAACTGTGATCCAGTTTGGCAGTGGTCGCATAAGAAATTTAATTAACCCATCCCCTCATATTCATGCCTTTTGACGCCTCTGTAAAATCACCGTTTGAAACCATTGTGATAAATAGAGCATTTGCTCCTATAGGAGTTTCCTCTATATGGTTTCAAAACTACACAGTCCTAAAAGTGTCCCTTTCTCTAGTTAATGCTCCTTTTTGGTAGATTCATTCAAGGAGGTTGGGTCTAAAAATCGCCTATGAGGTATTTGGTTAACAGAGCATAAAGTACATATTGTCCAAATATAAGGGCTAACTCCAGTCCCCTGAGCTACAGTCATGCAGTACTCGACAGTGTGTAGAGTGATACCAATACTATACATTGAATGATTCTGACTTAACCCCAGGTCTAGATTAAAGATGCATAAACTAGAACTATCACTAAAGGTGATTAATACCCCCACACGGCAGCCTTGACTGCAAATCCAAGTTTTGAACATGTAACAGGACCAAATAACAAAAATACCCAAAGTTCAAATAGAGAAAATTCTGTAATTTATGCCAAGTATCAAGTGAATCAGGTTGAAATTGAAGGAGGAGTTCAAAGTACAAGATTTTGCCTGCCAATTTCAAGGCCAAAGGTCAAGGTCAAGGTCACAGAGACCTGAAATTTGTGTCTTGCACATGTACTACTCCTGAGTAACATTTATGCCAAGTATCAAGTAAATCAGGTTGAAAGTGAAGGAGGAGTTCGCCGTACAAGATTTTGCCTGCCAATTTTAAGACCAATTTCAAGGCCAAAGGTCAAGGTCACAGAGATTTTAAATTTGTGTCTTGCACATCTACTACTCCTGAGTAACATTTATGCCAAGTATCAAGTGAATCAGGTTGAAAGTGAAGGAGGAGTTCAAAGTACAAGATTTTGCCTGCCAATTTTAAGACCAATTTCGAGGCCAACGGTCAAGGTCAAGGTCACAGAGACCTGAAATCTATGTCTCGCACATATACTACTCCTGAGTAACATTTATGCCAAGTATCAAGTGAATCAGGTTGAAATTGAAGGAGGAGTTCAAAGTACAAGATTTTGCCTGCCAATATCATCACCAATTTCAAGGCCAAATGTCAAGGTCAAGGTCAAGGTCACAGAGACCTGAAATTTGTGTCTTGCACATCTACTACTCCTGAGTAACATTTATGCCAAGTATCAAATGAAGCAGGTTGAAAGAGAAGGAGGAGTTCAAAGTACAAGATTTTGCTTGCCAATTTCAAGACCAATTTCAAGGCCAAAGGTCAAGGTCAAGGTCACAGAGACCTGAAATTTGTGTCTTGCACATCTACTACTCCTGATTAACAATTATGCCAAGTGTCAAGTGAATCGGGTTGAAACTGAAGGAGAAGTTCGCCGTACAAGATTTTGCAGACCGACCGACAGACCGACCGACCGACCGACCAACCGCCCGACCGACCGACGGACGACCGACCGACAGGCTGATTCCAGTATACCCCCCTCAAACTCTGTTTGTGGGGGTATAATTAAAACATTTTCAAGAGTAACTTCTTTATTTCTCCACCAAACCCCGTTGTGACCACTCTTTAAAATTGTCTTTGAGTACTAAATACATGCACCATTATAACTGTTGCTCTGTAAATAAATGTAATCTTAATTTGAAAAACATTTTTTTATATTAACCCATTCCCTCATATTGACGACTTTTGACAACTCTGTAAAAGTCGCTTTGTGAAACCATTGTGATAAATAAGGCATTTGCTCCTATTGGAGCAAATGCTCTATTTATCACAATGGTTTCAAACTACAGAATTCTAAATAATTTCTTTCTCTAGCTAATGCTCCTTTTCGGTAAGTTCATTCAAAGAGGTTGTATCTGAAAATAGACTATGGGGTAATGGCTTAAATTCCTCCACAAACCCCCGTCTTGCTACAGCTCATTAGTCACCCGTTCCGAGGCCATTCTCAGAAATTGCAGAAAGACCGTGAGGGTCTGACATCTAGAAATGAGAGATTTGGACAAATCAGTGTGCACCTATCTACAGGACATGCTCCTGTTTTATGAAAGACTGTATGACCAAAATTATTGCAAGACTTCTACGATTCTAGCATGTGACAATTTCAATTAATCGCACGACAGACATATGACGATGGCAACAGCAACTTGCCCTATGTTAGAATTTACAATAATTTCAGGCATACAGCCTTTCTTAAAATAGACCCCAGGTCATTACGGAGAAGTTTTACAGCATTTTGCATGTTACTCTCTTAAACTGGTGAAAATAAAGACCTGTCAATACTGGTATAGTTATTTTAATATTTAATTCATACAAACTTGATCCATCAATATACATGTACATACATTTCTATTTTCAAATGATTTAAACACATTTTTCTGACCCTTACTCTATGAATATTCATGCAAGAAATACATGTAATGGCATAAAAAATATTGGGTCTTTTTGTCAATGGCATAGCAAGGTGTATTTACGGAGTAAAGGGCAAAGCTACAGATAAACGCGCATACTAAAGTACTAAAAATGTCATTTCTCCACCAAACCCTATTTTATGACCACTCTTTAGAATCGTCTCAAAGAGACGATTCTAAAGAGTGGTCACAACAAAGGGTTTGGTGGAGAAACATAGAAGTTGTTCTTGAAAATGTTTCAATTTAGTAAATTTACGCACCTTATCTGGATCTCTGGGACTAAGGGCTAAAAGTAAACCACTGTACATACATTCATTGAACAACTTAACCATGATATGGACTCTGCTAAGACACCAAGTGGCCCTGTGTTGATAATCAAATTTGACACCCTGATCTTGATTTTGAAAAAACGCTTAAAATATACTAAGAAATGAGGAAGACAATTTTAAAATCACTTCTAGATTTATCTAATCCTTTAAGTTTAACCCTTTCCTCCATGAATATTCATGTAAGAAATAATCATATCATGAATTTCATAAGATTAATTTCTTATAATAACACATGGAAACAGGACTTTTTTGGCAATGGCAGGAATTGTAGAATCATATCTATAGTATATCATTTAGCAAACAGAGCAGATCCTGATCAGACGGCTCCTACTGTGTTTGCAAAGTTGCAGTATGGCGTATTTATGGAGTAAAGGATTAATCTAATGAATAGTCATGTATGAAATCATGAATATCTATTATGACCTATGAACAACTCCTATAGGAGCCACCTGACCTGGGTCTACAATTTGAAAATGCGCTCACATCAGATATATATATTTAGCATAAATCCGTACTCAGTTGAGCTCAACCTCCTTACCTACATTAGTAAAATAACATGGATCTAGGTCACTCAGCCTCTCATTCAGATCTAAGCCCAGATTAGTACAGGAGCCGCCTGATCAGGGTCTGCTCCGTTAGCATATTACATTATTATAGACCAAATTCTAGTTTCTACCAATACAGTACAACCCCTCTAACCCATTCCCTCATAGTCATAGGCTATTTTTAGATCCAACCTTTTTGAATAAATCTACCAAAAAGGAGCATTAACTAGAGAAAAGGATTTTTTTTAGAATTGTGTAGTTCTGAAACCATTGTGATAAATAGAGCATTTGCTCCTCAGGAGGAAATGCTCTATTTATCACAATGGTTTCAAAAAGTGACTTTTCCAGAGGCATCAAAAGGCGTCAATATGAGGGAATGGGTTAACTGGAATTCTTAAGTAGGGAAAAAATTAGATACTTAGAGGCAGGTGGCTGCTTAATTTAAAATGAAAGTCATGCAGAAAGCTCCCAGGCTCCTACAGGAGCCTACTCCGCAAAGGCATGAAAAGGCATCTCTATCAGGTTAAAGTTGAACATATGCACACAAAAGTAAAAGAAATACGCAAAAAATGAATACTGTACTCATATAAGTATTAACCCTTTCCCTGTTCTATGTTTATTCCAAAGTTCAATACCTAATATGATGAAATATGGAAGGTGGAACACTGAAGCCATTTTAGGAACTAAAGAAACAGATCTATTAAATTCCAATAGCAACCAGAGCAGACCCTGATCAGATGGCTCCTCTAGGAGCCATCTGATCTGGGTCTACTCAGTTTGCAGATGCATGAAAAGGCATTTATATGAAGGAAAGGGTCAATCCTTCTACTTCACTCAATATAACCAGTTTTCTTAAATTTCGGCAGACTGTATCGTGCTTTAAAAGCCAAGTACCAGCCTGAAGATGCCTTAAACTCATCATAGTTGTACACTGGTGACCGAGCATAGTCAATGGCCTGTTGTATAATTTCACCTTTCGTTAGAGCCTTTCCACTTTCACTTTCCTGCAAGATCCAGTTATACAGTTCATTCTCTAGTCCCTCGTATACCGTAGCTCCTTTTCCTGATGTGATAATACGTTTACTGTTTTGCTTGTTTTTAGAAAACTCCAGAAGTTGTCCTTTTGCTTTTCTCCAATACCGAACATTCTTCTCAGGGCAGCCATACCTCCTCCCAGCAGCACGGTTGCCATGTGTCTCTGCAAATTTCACTATCTCAACTTTCTTTGCCAGTGTGTAATTCTTCCTCGAGCTCCTTCTACCCATCACTAAGTTTATTTTCTGAAGAAGTGTAAATCAGAATGCAGGAATTGTCATGAACAAATCTAGAAATGTTTCCATACATGTATAGTGTGGTAAACAATAACCACATGTCGGGTATAATGCTCAAATTATGAGCGAATGCTCGCTACTGCGAACACAGGATTTATTAAGCCCAACTACAAAATAGTACTCCATAAATACACCTTTCTATGCTTTTGCAAACAGAGATGACCCAGATCAGACGGCTCCTATAGGAGCCATCTGGTCAGGGTCTACTCTGTTTGCTTATATTATATAGATCATATACATGTATATGATTCTACAGTCCTGTCATGGCCAGTATTTCCTGTGTTCAGGTGGCATTTTTGAAATTAATCTAATTAATATTCATGATGTCATTATTTCTTACATGAATATTCATGAAGCAAAGGGTAAACATAGGAGTCTTGTAAAACAAGTGGTTGCTTAATGCAGGGCAAAAGTTATGCAGAAAGCTTTCTGAAAAAAAATTCTCTACTGAATATTCATGGACAAAATAGTTATACAAAATATGGAAGGTGGAACAATTAATTTGTAGCCATTTTAGAAAGTAGAGAAACAGATCTATCAATTCCAATTTAGCAAACAGAGCAGACCCTGATTAGATGACTCCTATATGAGCTGTCTGATCTGGGTCTACATTGTTTGCAAATTTATGAGCGAAAAGGCATTTATAGTATGGCTGCATATCAGATAAAGGGAAAAAGTAACATCCGTCACTTTTATTTTTATTTTCTGTTACTCTGTAACATCTAATTGATAGCTTTGTATGTGTAGAGGTAGTTAACATATTCCCTTTTGATGCTTCTGTAGGTTACTTGTTGAAACCATTGTCATACACAGACCATTTGCTCTATTTATCACAATGGTTTCAAAAGTAAACTATTCTAAAAGCTCTAGTTCTCCTTTCTCTAGTAAGTGCTCCTTTTAGGTAGATATATTCAAAGAGGTTGGGACTAAAAATAGCCTATGAAGGAATGGGTTAATGTGTCAAAGAGATAGCTATAATAAAACCTGCTTAAAGGTTATTTTATATGTAACACAATTTTAATTTTGGTGGGAATCGTCATTCTTTTTATCCTCTCTTATAACGAGTGTTAGACGGTGTCTGTCAAAACAGGCGAGATCTCGACCACCTTAAAAGATTGCATGTTTTGATACATTTTGAGAAGCTGAATAACTTTTATTTTATATATATATTTAGTGATTCTTGTGAGTATGTATAAAGCATGTTTTCGACGATTTTATATAGAAAACAAAGGTGCCATGTGCCGGTTACGCTGTCGGTCAAACCCACGGCACTTTTGCCGAAACAATGCAAGAGCGTTCGAAGGAACACATGTGTCACCTGCGAACAGGTGACACAAAAATTGTTAATCCGCTGGAGTGCGAAAATCTGAACAAAGGGGAACAACTCAAAAAAGTATTGCATGTAGGGTGACGATCCTTCAGTTACATCAATGGTCCTCAAAGAGAGGAAGACACATTTGAAATTTGAAAGCTCTATCATGATCAGTTTAACAAGATGTGTTTGTGAGACACTATGCCCCCGCCCAATTTGACCTTTGAACCTGAAGTATGACCTCGACATGTCATCCCGCAAAATGTGCAGCTTCATGCGATACACACGCATGCCAAATATCAAGTCTCTATCTCTACTGGTTCAAAAGTTATGGCCAATGTTAAAGTCAGTGATTTTACCTATATATTTGACCTGACCATGAAGGATGATCTTAACATGGCACCCCTCAAAATGTGCGGCTTTATGAGATGCATATGCATGCCAAATACAAATGTCTCTATCTGAACTAGCTCAAAAGTTATGACCAATGTTAAAGGTGGTGACAGACAGACAGACAGGGCAAAAACAATATGCCCCCCCAGATCTGATCTGGGGGCATATAAATGACGGCAAAAAGCAAGTGTGAGGGACAGACAGACAGACGACGGAAAAGTGATACCTATGTGACACACTGCCTCTAGGCAGGTGACCTAAAAAACTGAGAACCAACTGCGCATACAAGCGTGACACACAGACAGACAGACGAATGGACAGACATAAACATAATGCCCCCTGACTATCGTCAACGAGGGCATAAAAATTCATGGTGCCATTTATATGATTATGTTTTACATGAATGTCCATTAGGTAAAGGATTTAACTCATTCTCTCCAAGGCTATTTTTGGACACAACCTCTTTGAATAAAACTACCGAAAAGGAGCATTAACTATAGAAAAGGAGAGTTTTAGAATTATGAAGTATTGAAACCATTGTGGTAAATAGAGCATTTGCTCCTATGGAGCAAATGCTCTATTTATCACAATGGTTTCAAAATGTGAATTTTATAGAGGCGAAAATATGCATCACTAGGGGACAATGTGTTAACTGTAATTCTATCAAGCACGGTACATCAGCAACACATTCTATCCACAGAGCCAGACAATACAGTTTAGATCTCAAAAAGTCATAACATACAACAAATATAATGCAAACTTCTTTATATTGTAAAACAGCAAAATATTAAAAACTGAATACAAACATCTGCTCAGTATTTGTGTACAAATGACTTCTACGACCACTTGAGACAGAGCTTAATCATGAGCTTACAGGTTTATTGTGTTTTATAATTGTTCATGCAAGTTATGTGCTTTTTTGACTTCTGGTGTGCAGCAAGAGAATCCCGTCGTTTGATACGCTTGCCTGTGTACAAGACAGAGGTACGGTCGGCGATCTCTGGATACTGGCGACACACATAGCAATAGCAAATATTATCCTCCTCTCTCAGCCATTCAAAAGCCTTCAACCAATGAGATTGGAATGTTCGGGTTCTTTTACTTGCTTCGTAGACACGACTTTGCTCCAGCCTCCAGGTTAGTCCTTTGGTCTGAAATCAGCCAAGACCAATGTACATTGAGCAACTGGACAATCCCTACTGCTTACTGTGCAAACTGTATCAATGTACTTCAATATACACCTATAGCTATAAATTAGGTAGTTTGTCTGACACGATCAATAATCTGTCAACCTACCACAGCTCAGTTGAAAATATCTGTACATGTATATACATACACATCTCGCTGTCTGAAAACCAATTGATCAAAACAGAGTCCACCATTCAGTTACTACCGCAATCTTTTTTTATAAAAAGCAAAAAGTGGGATGCACATCTGCACAAAACTAATGTTCCTGTGATTTAGTTCCATTAGAATCAGACTATTACTTACAGAGAAATGTGTCCGACAAGTTAATGGCCAAAGAAGAATCAAAAGAAAGAATGATAATAATATGAAGAAAAGAGAGTAAACACAATATGTCCTCACACTTCGTTTTGAGGGCATAATAATTAGCCACCACAAAACTCCATTGAGATGATGTTTGCCAATTAAACAAGTATTTCTTGATTACTTAATGCGTTGTTCTTAACCAAGCTACAATTTTATATAATCTAACACTTTTGATAATGACCAAGAGTTTTCCTAGCCACTGTCTTCGTATCGAGAACACATCTGTTCAGATCGATGGAAATTTCTATACAGGTCCATGTCCCTATCATGATATTATTGTTATTTAACCCTTCCTTTCATATAAACACCTTTTTTGTCATTGCAAACAGAGTAGACCCAGATCAGATGCCTCCTTTAGGCGTGGTCTGATCAGGGTTTGCTCTGTTTGCTTATGATATTATAATACAGTGTAACCTGGTTTATCCGACATCCATTCTGACTGTCTGAATTTGTCGCATACATCAGTGTGTCGGGAAAGTCAGGGTCAGACGACCAACCATCACAAAACCAGAAGTTCAGATACAGAAGTGAAATATATGACAAAGATAAAAACATTGCCTCTTCATGTTTATTCACACTCGATAGGAATGCTGAATCAAATGTTTATGCATGCAATACGTACAGTACAGACATCGCGGAAATTTGAAATTCGCGATACCATGATGGTCATTTTGCATTTTGCGTGGCAAATCATCAAGATGTGTTCGTGATTCGCCTTCGTGATCACTGTACTATTAGGTTTTTATCGCGGTCAGTCTGTGACCCCCATGGAGTTGCTTTTGGAGATTGGGGCCATCTCGTCTTATCGTAAACACAATGGGCCATCACAATTTACAGGTACGGTACACTTTTTAAGTCCATCAGTTGGGAAGAATTCTGGAATTAGCATGTCTTAATTGTTAAATTATTTGAAAATAATCATGTTTCGGTATAAAAATTAACGTGTTTACTTGAATAAAAAGTTGTATTTGCCACACCATGTTGTTTTGATGCATTATTTTGCACATGAAACCAATTCAATTTTTTCGAAGATACAGTGAAAACCATCTGAATGCATAGCGACAGAAGCTGTGAACTAGTAACCTACAGTACACATTTTATAGCTTGCAACTCTTTTTTATTTATTGTATAATATTGATTGTAAAAACTAGATCTAGTGGGTGATCGATTGATACAGGTAAGACGGGTAAGTATACATACTGTAATAATCGCGGACAGTTTAATAAGTATTAATAGCTGTTTTATTTATCTTAGTAAAATTTTGCTGACCTGGCAAATTATCGTAGATGACGCCATGTAAAGAATTAACCCTATAAAGCGAACGACATGTTTAATATCAAGGATAGAGCTAATATCATATTTAATAGCAAAATAAATTTAAATTTCTTTCAGAAACATGAGTTCACGTGTATGAATTTCCTATATTGACATTCTTTCTCCCTTTGTTTGGGGTGTCCTCAGTGGAAATTGAATCGTAGAATCAACCCTGACCAGATCATCTCAAGATATCACAGAAACAAACCATTAGTCTGCTGACGAGACTTGTGATAAAACCGAGTCTGCATTTGTATTACTGGTTTTGCTTTCGAAGGATCTCTTACTTCTAGTACATTTTTATGCATTTACAAACAGATTGGATCCAGATGAGATATTTTATTCTTTATAACAGGCCCAGTAGAGTCGAAGTATCAGAATGAAAGCTTATTACAGGAGCCGTCTGATACAGGTCTACTCTGTTTGCAAATACGTGAAAAGACATTTTTATAAATATGAGGGAAAGTGTTAATAAAACTTCACTTGAACCGAACCAACTGTTAAGGACTAATCACTAATGGACAGAATCACTAATGGACGAACAGTGCCTTAACAATTACATGTACATCTGCGGTATCACCGAGTCCAATCGTTCAGTATGGATCGCAGGAGGAGAAATCAGATAGATGGAATTTTAAGGAGGAAAACAGATACTGTGGTAAGAAAATTGTCTCGCATATTTCTTTGATAATGCATATATCATAAAGATATGGCCCACAATGATCTCCTATGATAACTTTACCCGGTGGTCATCTCACATTCGCCAAAGTTTCGTTAACTTCTTAGATCATTCTTGTCAACTGCACTAGAAAATCCTAAAAATCGACAAACTCGCTGACAAAGTGTCAATATTTTGACAAGGATACAAAGTTCTGAGGATTTGGTTTGTCCTATAGGTCCGTTTAAAACATGAATTCATGCGCCAAAAGCCTCCACTATTTCTGGACCGTATTTTGGGGAGTTAAATTCCATTTTAGAGAAGTTTAGTATGAACACATGGGTAGAACTTTTCATAAGTTTTTCATCCATTTGCAAACTGAACACATGGGCAGGAGGCATTTTTGAAAACCCCGTTTTTTCATGGATATCTCGTATAAAAATCGATCATTTGACCGTAACTATTCCGAATATTTATTCCAAATGTCTAAGAGCTTACAGATTAGTCCCCACTTTAGTATCCAAACAACGTATTGCTAATAAGCAGAGTACTATATCTACTTGGTAAAATCAACTTCAACTTGTCAATTGTTGTAATTATTCATCATGCAAACAAAACTATTGACATATAAGAATAACTCCTATTCTTCCCATGACAAATCATTGCTCCGTTCTAGATGTAAAATAATACATTCCCATACAAAAAAACCTGGGAGTTTGGCATGTTAACCCGACATGAACGTGGCATGCCTAACTAATGCTTAATTCATGTCAAAACAAGCAAATGAGCTAGTCTGGTATACTAGTGTGGCAGTAATTAAGCATTTTAACATGAACGTTCCTATTGTGCTGGTTAAGATTGCATTTACACCTTTTCATGTGCTCTTTCAATTGCATGAAGTACTTGCTACACTTCGGACATTGCTGCTTCTCCTGATTGTGTGATGCAACATGTTGTTCTAGTTTATGTCTCTGTCCAAACCTTGCGCTACACACATCACACACATATTTCTTTGTGTGTGTTCTCATATGATCATTCAAAGCTTTCTTAGTTTTGCATTGTTTGCCACATATATCACATATAGTCTGATCTCCACTTCTCTCAGCACTATGCGAGTGGGTATTTCTTTCACGTGCAATAAGATTGTCCTCTCTTGTAAAGACACATTCACAAACTGTACACTGAAGATCCTCTCTTTCCTTAAGGACTCGAAAGTGTCTACTCAGATTGTCCTTCCTCGAAAAGGCTTTCTCACATATCTGGCACACATGTTTGTCCTGTGATACTGTAAATAGAAATGAGATTAGGGTCTTTAAAATGTGTGATGATTTCTTATATTAGAATCTTTACCAGGAAGATAATTATCAGATTGTATGAAATCTGTATTCTAAACATAAAAAATCATCGAAAACCGGTATTTTGAAAGTTAACAAGGCAGTCTGAAGGACACCTGTAATCCCCACGCTGTGGCAGAATAGTGAAATATTAAATTGTAAAAATTTAAGATATTTTTACTTCTGAATAATTCATGTTTATGAAGAAATAAATTCCTTCAAGGGGAATAGGTGATATGGAACGGACACAAAATGAGAGGGTTCAAACCTTTGACGTTCAAGTGTGACATTGACCCCGAGCCGGCACGGCCAGGACATGGGTTCTGTAAATTGGCGTAATAAGGTGAACATTTGACCGAAGTTTCATTAAAATCCTTCAAGGGGTATAGGAGGTATGGAGCGGATACGAAATGTATGGGTTCAAACCTCTGACCTTCAAGTGTGACCTTGACCGAGCCAGCGTGACTGGGGCATGGGTTCTGCACACCAACAAAATGTAGGCAATATGGCGACTTTCCAGCTTTAATGGTGGAGGAAGACCCCAGGTGCCCCTTTGGACATTATTTCAGTCCCAAGTGGGCACCTAGGTGGAACCACCGACCTTCCACAAGCCAGCTGGGTGGCTTCCTCACATGAAAGACTCTATGTCCCCAATAGGGATTCGAACCCAAAGCGGTGAGGGGCAAGTGATCTGAAGTCAGTGACTGTAACAACTCGACCAGAGGTTCCGTGAATATTTAAGGTCATTATGTACATGTTATCATGATTTGATATTGTATCTATATATTGCGTAAATGTTTTCCTTTTCATTGGTATATATCCGCTTTCTTTGCAGATTGAAACAAATTGTGATAGGTGATGTCACAGTATTTGTGTTTCTCGACCTTAACCCTTTCTCTCATATAAACATGTTTTTACGCATTTGCAAACAGAGTAGACCCAGATTAGACGGCTCCTATAGGAGCCGTCTGATCAGGGTCTGCTCTGTTTACTAATGGAATTTGAATGGTCTGCTTCTTGACTTTCTAAAATGGCAACAATGTTTTTCCCTCCATATTTCATTGTACCTATTTTTCCCATGAATATTCAGTAGGTATTGAAATTTGGAATAAACATAGAACTGGGAAAGGGTTAAATGACAAGGTTACGGTCCCGATAGAAAAGTTAAGATATATAATTTAAGGGTACCACCCCCACTCCCCCTTGAATACAGAATACATTTTATTTTGGTCCCTGAATACAGAACACATGTTCTTAAATACTAGAGAAATCGCATTTTTTGACTGAAAAAATCTCAAAATTGAAAATCTTTAATACAAAATGCTCTGAAAGTTCTGAGAGTACTGTATTCAAGCAGTTGGGGACAGAATACAACTTAAAATGGGCTTGAATACTGCATACAAAAAAGGGGATGGCACCCTCGTAATTACTAACAGACATTATCAATTATCATAAAGCCCTTATTATATAAAAAAGAAAGGTTATAACAAACCTTCTGCTCCCATAGCTGGCACTGGTAATTCTAACGACCCTCTACAGCTCTTGTCACTTCGTCTCCCATATTCAAGTTCTGTAATATTAATAAAACTTTATTTTGAGTGATAGAATTGAGATCATTGTACAAACACAATAGGATTAAAGTAAATTGCAAGGGTCAACTCACTTCTACGTAAGATTTAACTCTTTATACAGTTTAAATGCAAATTCTTAAGTTTAAATGCAACTATAGTGTGCATGTGCAGTTTAATCATTTTAACAATGCCTTAAGCATTTTAACATTGAACAGAACATTGTTCTGATTCTTTAAGCATCAAAGTAGCATTAATTTAGTTCTAAATATTTTAAAACGCATTCTATTGCTAAGTTATACCATATATACATGACCTGTAGCATATTTTAATTTAAAATTGATTATGAAAAGCACTAGTATGTTATTTATCCTTTCAGTGATTCCATAAATGTTTATTTTAAATACAACAAATGGCAGAGAATACAAACGAGCTGTCTGCAGACAGCGCAATCCACTTTCTTTATTGCTGGATAGTCTAGTGGAAGTCTAAGTCAGAAAGGGGAGATAACTATAGCAAACATAATTTTAGGGTTACCTGCCCTGTGAAATGTGTCCCCCTTGTAATAGTTAATATGTATACCAAAGTTGAACCAATATCTTGGGACAGTTTCTGAGACATGGACCTGAACATAAAACTTATCCAACAATGAAAAATCTAAGTCGAACAAGATGTGTTTGTGAAACACTATGCTCCCTCATATATTTGACCTCTGACCTTGACCTCTGACCTTGACCTTGACATGTCACCCCTCAAAATGTGCAGCCTCATGAGATACACAAGCATGCCAAATATCAAGTCTCTATCTCTACTGGTTCAAAAGTTATGGCCAATGTTAAAGTCGGCGATTTGACCCATATATTTGACCTCTGACCTTGAAAGATGACCTTGACCTTGACACGTCACCCCTCAAAATGTGCGGCTTCATGAGATACATATGTATGCCAAATATCAAGTCTCTATCTAAACTGGCTCAAAAGTTATGACCAATGTTAAAGTTGCTGACAAACAAACAGACAAACAGACAAACAGACAGACAGACAGGGCAAAAACAATATGCCCCCCGACTATCGTCTATGGGGACATAAAAAGGGGCATAAATATGGCAAAGTTAATTTTAGGGTTACCTACCCTTGTGAAATGGGTTCCCCTTGTGATAGTAAACCAACATACCAAATATGAACCAAATATCTTTGATGGTTTCTGAGAAAAGGACCTTAACAAAACGGTTAACCGACGCCGACACCGACGAGAGGGTCATGACAATAGCTCCACTTTTTGAAAAAGTGGAGCTAAAAAGGGAGTCAGTCATACAGTGGCAATACACTAACTGTCCTTTCAAGTTAAAAATCGCTGTTTGTGTGTCAATATCAACAGCAATGATTTGTCATGGAAAGAATAGCAGTTATTCTTATATGTCAATAGTTTCGTTTGCATGATGAATAATTACAACAATTGACAAGTTGAAGTTGATTTTACCAAGTAGATATAGTTCTCTGCTTATTAGCAATACGTCCGGTCGTTTGGATACTTAAGTGGGGACTAATCTGTAAGCTTTTAGACATTTGAAACGAATATTCAGAATATTTACGGTCAAATGATCGATTTTATACGAGATATTCATGAAACAAGAGGGCCATTGGCCCTATATCGCTCACCTGAGTTACAGTAATACATGTATATTGACATGTTAATTTTTCAGTGGAAAACAATCTAGCAGATGAAATAAGCTTAGTGCACTGCTTTCACCCTTTCACTGCTGAATAAACTTGAACTGGATTCAGAACTAATACCAAGTGAATGGTTGACCAAGATCTAAACTGTTTACAACTTGTGCCATTTTTGCCTTAGCTCAAAATGCCTAAAACTGGTCTTTGAGAAATTCAAATGACTTTTATAAAGCTATGCAATTAATGCAATTATACCTTGACCCAGGTATATAGGCAAATAAAGTGCTAGGCAGTACATAATGCCAGTTTTTGTGTGAAATGACCAATAAGAATATCTTTAAAAATCGTTTAACCCTTTCCCTCATATAAAGCTGTTTTCATGCATTAGCAAACTGAGTAGACTCAGATCAGACGACTCCTACGGAAGCTGTCTGATCTGGGTCTTCTCTGTTTCTTTTGACACAATATAGATCGGATTCTACAGTTTTTGTCAAAGCAAAAACTTCTCTTCAGAGAAATAATGTGTTTTACACATTAAAAATAAGAGTAGACTAGATCAGAAGGCTGCTATAGAAGCTGTCTGATCAGGGTCTGCTCTGTTTACATTTGACAAGATATAGATTTGATTTTACAGTTTTTTTCAAAGCTAAAACTTCTATTTATGGCAATAACAATTTTTTAAGCATTAGCAAACAAGAGTAGTCCCAGATCAATTTTTGTCAAAGCAAATAGGTTAAGGGTTAATAGGTGTTTAGAAATAATTCTAGATCTAGGTGTGAATATCTCATGATAATTCAATTAAACGGGTCATTAGTATTTTTAACAATTGAAATTGAGAAGAGTTACGTCTATTGTTATAATTAAGTTATATTTACTCAGTTATTTCATTAATATCATACAAAATTCAGACATTTTAGGACTTTTTAATGTGTTGTCATCAAATTTTATATAAAAATGTTATATTTAAGATGCTTTTTTGGGCAGCAGTAGTAATTTTAACACCTATCATTGTTAGGGGGGCAAATGCATTATCATGTTTTCTTAAGAATTACCATGACTTATATCAGTTGGGCCATTGCATAATCATGTTTTCACAGTTTTCTTAAACATTACCATGACTGTCAGTTGGGTTTGGACCCAGATCAAAAGTCTAGATGGTGATCATTTTCCTTGATTGGCTGAATTGTTACTTTCCAATATCTCTCACATCTAATTTGAGAGACATTGGAAGACACCATGTAACATCTAGCTATCACTAACACTACACACTGGGGTTAATAGGTCAAAATGCCTTTAATGTTTCGTCTGCAACAAAAAGTTATTGTCATCTGCTTCAATTCTTAAATTAAACTTACTTTCTTTTTATTGCAAAAATATGGTTAAGATGACAAACAGTTTGGATCCTGATGAGACGCTGCAGTATGCGGCCTCTCATCTGGATCCAAACTGTTTGCATAGGTAATCACAGTTTCACCACTAGCATGCAAAGAGTTAAGAGTCATGCATTGACCTGGAGAGATTTTACTGCCGAGCGCTGTAACCTTTGAACTGAAGGATCTGGAGTTGTTCATTTAACCCTTAATTTCCCTCATATAAACTTGTTTCCATGCATCTGCAAACAGAGTAGACCCAGATAAGGTGGCTCCTGTAGGATCAGTGTCTGTTATTTGCTAATGGAATTTGACAGATCTGTTTCTATGCCTTCTAAAACAGCTACACTGATTCACCTTCAACATTTTATCATAAATAGATATAAATAGAATGACACTGGAACTCCAATGCAGTTATCTCCCTTTGTCCCTTATGGCTATGCTGATGGGACAAGGGAAATAACTGTGAGGAAATTACCTTTTAAGTGTTACAGATTCAGATGTTAAGTAGCATAAAACCCCAGGGTGAGACCATTTTTGGCCCAGGGGTCATTATTTGAACACACCTGATAGTGGTATATTAGGTGATGCTTCATACCAAATATCTTAGCTCTAGATTATGTGGTTTCAGACAAAAAGATTTTTAAAGGTTTCCCTATATAAGTCTATGTAAAAACTACAAGCCCAAGGGCAGGGCCATTTTTGGCCCGGGGGTCATCATTTTAACAAACTTGGTAAAGGACCATTAGATGATGCTATATACCAAATATCAAAGCTCTAGAAATTGTGGTTTCAGAGAAGAAGATTTTTAAAGATTTAAAAAAAAAACCTGTAAAAGTAGTGGGGCGGGGCCATTTTTTGCCCGGGGGTCATGATTTTAACAAAACTGATAGAGGACACCCTAAGGTACATTTCTGTGAAATTTGGTTGAAATCCTCCCAGTGGTTTAGGAGAAGAAGTCATTTGAAATAAAAGTGAACGGACAGACGGACGGACAGACGGACAGACGGACAGACGGACGACGGACGACAGGCGGTCACAATAGCTCACCTTGAGCCTTTGGCTCAGGTGAGCTAAAAACAGGGTTTCAAAAATGCCTCCTGCCCATGTGTTCAGTTTGCAAACCGATGAAAACTTATGAATAGTTCATATTAAAACTTCTCTAAAATGGTATCAAACTCCCAAAAATACGGTCCAGAAAAAGTGGAGGCTTTTGGCGTATGAAGACATGTTTTAAACGGACCTATAGGACGAACCAAATCCATATTAAAACTTCTCTAAAATGGTATCTGACTCCCCAAAATACGGTCCAGAAATAGTGGAGGCTTTTGGCGTATGACGACATGTTTTAAACGGACCTATAGGACGAACCAAATCCATATTAAAACTTCTCTAAAATGGTATCTAACTCCCCAAAATACGGTCCAGAAATAGTGGAGGCTTTTGGCGTATGAGAACATGTTTATAATGGACCTATAGGACGAACCAAATCCATATTAAAACTTCTCTAAAATGGTATCTAACTCCCCAAAATACGGTCCAGAAATAGTGGAGGCTTTTGGCGTATGAGGACATGTTTTAAACGGACCAATAGGACGAACCAAATCCTCAGAACTTTGTATCCTTGTCAAAATATTGACACTTAAACAGCGAGTTTGTCGATTTTTGGGATTTTCTAGTGCACAGTTGTCGAGAATGATCTAAGAAGTTAATGAAACTTTGGCGAATGTGAGATGACCATTGGGTAAAGTTATCATAGGAGATTTTCATGGGCCATATCTTTATCTGATCATATTATATGCATTATCAAAGAAATGCGAGACGATTTTCTTACCACAGTACCTGTTTTCCTCCTTAAAATTCTGTCTTTCTATGCGTTCTCCTCCTGCGATCCATACTGAACAATTGGACTCGGTGGGTATGCGGGGAAATAAAAATACTGACGGGATCTGTGTCAATTTATACATTATTGTCATTGTATTCTTATTTCGGACAAAATTACAGTTTTGGATCCAGATGGGATCTGAAAAATTGGGTGTCACTTCGCCAAAACGGTTAATCAAATACAGATTGCATATACAAAATGTATATAGGCCTATATCTTTTAACCCTTTTCTCCATAAATACGCCTTACAAACATTGTAGACCACATCAGCCGGCTCCTACATGAGTCGTCTGTTCAGGGTCTGCTCTGTTTGCTTATGGAATAACATCTATATATATCAGATTCTTTACTTTCTTCCATGGCCATAATTCCCTGTGTTCATGTGATTGTATAAAAAAATATTCAACTGATATACGTGATAGCATTATTTCTTACATGAATATTCATGGAGTAAAGGGCTAAATTCATTATTCCAAGTGAAGTTTTTTTAATCCTTTCCATTGTTATCAATAGTCGGGATTAACGGTACGGCTAGGTATGAAATCTTGACCATTTAATGAAAAAGGGACCGACTGGAAAACTGTGAAAACAAATAAAATTAATGATCGAGGCTACATCAAACCTTACCTGCACTACTCTAAGTCTTGGAACAAATTACGACATACGACTTTTGTTATTCAATCAACAGCAATTAAAAATCCATTTTATTTCTTAACCTGTATGAGGCTGACACAAACACACACACACACACACAAATTATCTGCTCATAGATTTTGAAATCTTGTCCATATTTCCCTTAATCCTGGTGAATGATTGTTAACAGAAGCTATTTGCATGTGGAATCACAGCCGCACTTGGGATGATCAGGGAGTGACCAGAGTTAAAATTTGCAACATCCTGTAACCCTTTACCAGTTACGAAAGTTTGCACAATGTCATGTGATATTCGCTGATATATTTCTTGTAGAAATGTTGATCGAGTGTCAAACATTTTGGATCCATATCAGTCTCCGAGTTACTCTGCGTCTCCTCCGGATCCAATTTGTTTGCATAGCTTACATCACGGCACAACACTTGCGACCAGCAGATTAAGGTTTAAAACCTGGCTAGAAATGCCACATAGTAAAAATGTATCAAGTATCAAATTCTTTCCTTTTAAGAATATTGGCCAATGATAATCTGTCAATTCCAAACTTCAACAACAACTGGGACTGCGTCATTAAACCACTTTCAGACTGATTCAGACATTATTAAGACAATTATATTTCTCATTTGTATGATCAAAACGATAATTACCTGTAGTTATGGATTTAGCCTGTCCTCAAAACGACACGGCCGCGATAACAGCTCAATCAATCAGAATGAGCAGACGCCAAACGCTCAGCCATGTGTGATCCCAATTAAAAACTGTGTCGGATGTATACGCAGGTGTAAAAAAACGCTGCATTTATCACATTTGGACCGCCAAACAGTGTCAGATAACGGATACGGCAGGTTCAGTTAAATTTCAAAAGCAGGTTTTAAGCATATAGAATAAAGAAGGAAATTTTCGGGACCAAAGCGTGCTGTCGGATTATCCATATATCAGGTTGTCGGTAAAGCCAGGTACCGGATAACCCAAGTTATACTGTAGATCTGAATTTATATATGTAGATCATAAAGCGAGATAAATATCAGTATCAACACTTCTCCCTGAAGCCCACCTTTCTACTCCATCTTCGGATTATAGTCTGAGCTCTGTATAATTTCTGTTGAACCCTTAACCCTTTGCTTGCTATTCACGTCAATATACCTACCTGTAAATAGTGAAGACCCAAATGAGACAGCTCCTGCAGGAGCTGTCTCATCAGGGTCTGCACTATTTACAAGTTGATTGTGCCACCAGTGCACTCCACAGCAGTGATTGCACAGCCAAATACTTGTACACAGTGAAGATATATGTAATTATACAACAGGGCATGGGTAAAGAAGGAGAATTCAGCAAGAGATGGGTTAAAAGGCTTTCCTTTATACAAACGCTTTTTCAGCCATTTGCAAACAGAGTAGACCTAAATCAGACTACTCCTGATCAGGGTCAGTTCTGTTTACTTATATAAATGAAACTATAATAGATCTGACTCTACAGTTTCTACCAACACCAAAACTGCATGTGTACATGTACATAAACAATTATTCCAATTATAACAATTCAGCTAATAAATATTCATGATGTCATTATTTCTCACATGAATATGCTACAGCAAAAGTGTTAAACACTTTAAAAGTGTCAAATTAATGCTTTACTCCATAAATACACCTTTCTACACCTTTACAAATTCAGCAGACCAAGATCAGGAAACCCCAGTAGAAAAGTAACAAAGGGGAATAACTCCCTTAAAAATGAATTTTATAGTTACAACCCTTGATGACTGCACATCCTCTTATCACCCTTATCCATAAAGTTTCGCAGTTGTGACTACAATACTTGAGAAGTTACGCTCAGGTCATACATAGCAAGTTGGGTCACATGTCCTTCCTTGTCAATGTTATTACCTAAATTTTTTTAACCATTTGCGGGTGGCGGTGGTCTAGACCAAAGACCAAAAGACCAAAACTGTTCTTTATACATGTATATAAAATTCTGATTTAGAGGAGTTTTACTGTATATGCATATCAGATGTAAGTAAGATTATTTCTCAGATAAATCCCCACTAGTTTAATTGACTTTCATTATGCATAGATTAGATCTCTTTCTATATGCATAAATTGTAAAATTATTTTCCATTTGAAGACCTGTGTTTGACAAACCAGCTTTGATGGCATTCATGTATGTACTGTCTTGTGCAGCTTCAGCAGCCTCTAAAGTTTCTCTAAATATCGCAAGATAGTCAAATGACAGCGACTCAGTCACTCACAGGGCCTTTTTTCAAGTGATTTTATTGCCGCTATGGGCTATGGCAAAAAGTGAAAAATTCCCAATTCGGAAGTTAAAATGTTCAGCCAGAAAATCCAGTCAGACTAAAACTTCTAAAATTCATAAACAAACAGCAGACCCAGGTCTGACAGGAGCTGTCTGATCTGTGTCTGTTGTTCGTTTATGAATTTATGAGGTTTTAACCTGACTGGGTCTATTGTGTTTGCAGCGGACATTTGTAGGAGGGAAGTCATTGAAATCTTACAGCAAAAAAATTCCCAAACCAGACAAAATTCCCAATTTAACCCTTTCCCTCATATAAACGTGTTTTCACGCATTTCCAAACAGAGTAGACCCAGATCAGACGGCTCCTGAAATATGAAATACACATAGAACAGGGAAAGGGTTAAGAGGTATGGGCCATCTTCCAAAAATGGTGAATAAAAGCCTCAGCTGACTCCAGAACATTTTGAAACATATCTGTTCAATGAATACTGACCTGGGCCCGTATTCACAAAGCGCTGAGTCTGAAATCTAGACTCAAAACTGAAACTGAATATGCCCAAATCTTAACAATGACTCGGCAAAATGGAATGAAAATTGCCATAAATAATTCTTTTACAGCCTTTATTGGCATAGTCATTTTTTTAAGTTGATCAAAGAAATATTATTTAAGTTGTGGTAGTTTCCATTCCGAGTCCTGAGTCTGAGTTTCAGACTCGGTGTTTCGTGAATACAGACCCAGTACAAAAACACTTCAAATTGACACAATTGGCGCACTGGTAGTCTGGTGTGAGGAGTCTTGTGGAGAGGTGTTTGTAAAAAATTGTACCTATGAGCTTTCAATGTCTTTTTGTCATTGCATGATTTCCCTCACTGCGTGCAATTGTGACGGAATTTCCCTACATGTACAGTAGATAAGTTCTGAAAGTAAGAGATCCTTGGAAAGCAAAAGTAGCAATGCGAAAAGAGAAAATTGCAGATTCAGTTTTCTTGAGACTGTTCATTAGTATGTGTAGTAATTAAAAATGCAACACTACTAACGCCTCCTAGCACCGGTTCAAGCGGTATTCAATTTCCATAACTAAAAGCATTGAAATTCATGATCCCGGTTACATGTAAATGCCTTTTTATGAATTTGCAAACAGAGAAGACTCAGATCAGATGGCTCCTAGAGCCGTCTGATCTGGGTCAGCTGTTTGCTTTTGGAATTTGATAGATTAGTTTCTTTAATTTCTAAAATGGCTAGAATGTCCCCCCTTCCATATTTTATTATAAATATTATGTACATGAATATGCATGCAGTAGGTATTGAAATTTGGACTAAACTGTAAACATAGAATAGGGAACCGTCTATAATGGCAATATGTGAAGATAATTTGATTCAGTGAAGATATTTGAGTCAGATTTGAACTCGCTATTGAAGATATTTATTTTGATACTCATTGCCTCACTCCTTTCCTCCATGAATATTCATGTAAGAATAATGACATCATGAATATTAATTAGATCAATTTTTATTATTAGGCAGTGGCAGATAGAATCAGATCTGTATAATTCCATAAGTAAACAGAGCAGACCTTGATCAGACGGTTCCTACATTGTACAGGAGTAGCTTGATCTCAATCTTTAGGCATTATAAGGCATAGTTATCGAGAAAAGGGGTAACTTTTGAAAGCTGTAAACACATCAAATGGAATTTCAGAGCAACAGATAAACATCTTCGAGACTATTCTATTTAGACTGGTCACAACATTGGGGTTGGTAAAGAAATAAAGAATTTATTCCTGAAAATATTTACATTTATGCATTTAATCTGGAGCTCTGCAATTTGCATTTACCGGTACTATGTCTGGCTGCCTAGAGAGATGAAAAGTTGGACAACAGTTTAGTCTTTGGCACTTTCTTAAATTATTTCAACAATTTATCATGCCATACAATGCACACTGTTACAAAAAATAATACATGTACATGTACCCCTTTCTAAACTATGGACAAACTTGGTACAATCTCTGAAACCTGTCTGAATCCAAACAATTGACACTTTTATGGTGTTTTTTGCAAAGAAATGGAAGAAAAATGCAATTTGAGAACTAAAAGAGAAAACATTTTTGCAGACTAAAGACACTTTGATTTCAAAAGGTTAACCCTTTCCCTCATATAAATGGTTTTTCTAGCCTTTGCAAACAGGGTACACCCAGATCAAATGGTTCCTGGAGAAGCAGTCAGATCAGAATTTGATGTTTGCTAATTAATGGAATAATATAGATCTCATTCTACAATTTTTGCCACTGTCAAAGATTCTCTTGTTAGTAATGCTGTTAAAAAGACTAAAGTGTCTAATTAATATTCACATGGTCTATTTCTTGCATATATAGAGGATCTTACATGAGTGTTCATTACGAATTGTTTTTATGAAATGAGTTTACTATAATAATATTACACAAGCTTTAGCGAGTGTCATATTCATTATGTAAACTTATTTCATAAAACCAATTTGTAATGGACACAAATGCAAGATTCTTTTTATCACACAACCCTGAAAAAAGCCATAGAAAGTGAGCTAAAACAGGCTATAGCTGACGCCATTGTTTACAGCAAATGCAGCGCTACAATTGGCTAACAATTACATGATGTCATGCATTGGTTCCAGTTCTCTTGAAGATTCATTATCGGCCGGATTCAAACTGCTCATTTGAATAAACAAGAGGGTCATGATGCCCCTGATATTGCTCACCAAACAATCAGGAGAAGGTTTTCAAAGTTTTCACTATAAGTTTCTATAGAAAACTGGTCACCCCTGGAACAGGGCCAATTTTGACCCAAAGGAAATAATTTATATAACTTTTGTAAAGGACCTACAGATGATGCTATACATGTGCAAAAGATGAAAGCTGAGAACCCTGTAAATTCAGAGGAGAAGGTTTTTAAAGTTTCGAATTGTTGACCACTGACGACAGACGACACACACCTACATGTAATACTGACGTAAATCAGGCGATCATAAAACGCACCCTAAACACTTTGTGCTATGGTAAGCCAAAAATACATTAGTGCATTTTATGGATGCCTTTAATGCATTACCTCATTGACTATTTTTAGACACACCCAGGGTTCGAAATTAAGTGGCAAGTGGCAGTTTTGCCACCAGAAATGTCCAACTTGCCCCCTGATCTGAATGTTAGTCAGTGGTAAAATCTTGCCACCAGAAACAATTGGGTGGAAATCAAAACAATCAGAATCATACTTCAAGAATTATCAGACCACAGTTTGTTTTTCTTGCTTGTTGAAAATTTCCATACATATAGCTTTCAATTTCCTATTTTGCCACCAGGTAAGAGCATTTTGCCACCAACTTTCAGTCTCAGATCAGGTGGCAAGTACTTGCCACCATGGTAAAAAAGTTAAATTCAACCACTGTCCCCCACATGATTCATCATAGGCTAGTTTTAAACCCAACCTCTGAATGAATGTACTAAGAAGGCGATTCTAAAGAGTCGTCACATCATAGGGTTTGGTGGAGAAATGACGAATTTAGTATTTGAGTATGCATCGTGAGTGGTTGTTGTAAAGAGATTCTACTGTATAAACTGATTTAGTGCATAACAGTGCAGTATACATGTTGCCACACCCTTTACTCCATGATATTCATGTAAGAAATACTGTATTAACTGAAATCATGAATATGAATAAAGAGTAATTCTTATAATGACTCTTGTTTGATAAACACAATAATTTAGCCGTCACAGAAACTGAAGAATCAGACAGTTAAATATATTATATCATAAGCATTTGCGGAGCAAATCCTGATCAGACGGCTCCTACAGGAACGATCCGATCTGAATCTACTCTGTTTGCATAGGCACAGAAAGTCATATAAATTTATGGAGTAAAGGGTTAACCATTTCCCTGTTTAAAATTCATGTAATAAATGACATCATGAATATTAATTTCAAGGCTGATTTTTTTATCATGAGTATAGACATAGGATTTTTAGGTCTTTGTAGAAACTGTAGTTACATCTATAATAATTTTATAAGCAGAACAAACCCTGATCAGACAGTTCCTACAGAAGCCGTCTGAGCTGGGTCATCTCAGTTTGCAAAGGCGTGAAAAGGTGTTCACATGAAGGAAAGGGTTAATCTTCTACTTGTAAAAGACACGCATTTGAAAACAGAGAAAACCCAGATCCAACAGCTCCAATAGAAGCTGTCTGATCAGGGTCTGCTCAGGGATCCAGATAAGATGCGTAAATTACAATACATTTGAGTATGCACAGTAATCTGTAACTCTGCTGCTGTTTGCTATATATGAAAATAGTGTATATATATCTGATTCTACAATTGCTACCGTGACCAAAATACAGAATTAATTTAATTCAATACTCCAGATTTCATTATTTCTAACTTGAAGATTCATCAGGTAAAGGGTTAATCCTTACTCCATAAAAAATATACCTTTACAAACAGATTTGACCCAGATTAGACTGTAGGAGCCATCTGACTGTCTGGTCAGGGTCTTCTCTGTTTGCTCATGAAATAATATTATAGATATGCTTGTACAGTTTATGCCATGGCCAAATATTCCTATGATCATGAGCCATTATGATTATAAAAAAAAGAATTTTATTAATATTCATGATGTCATAATTTTTTACATGAATATTCATCTGGGAAAGGGTTAAGGCTGTGTTTGTATGGTCACTTACTGGTTTTTTGTCTGTTTTCATGTCAGCACCCTCACCACAAGCAGCTGTTGATGAACTATGCACAGTCTGCCACTCACTGTGTTCTGTATCAGTGTCACTCATTGAGTCCTGATCATCACTTTCACAATAGTCTTTGTCTGGCATAATATCAACATACACACCTGACTCTTTCTTAGTTTTCACTTTGTCCAGATCAGCTATATGTGTACCTTTCGTACCTTCTGACATTGTGTCTTTTTTGTCTGATTCACTATGTTCAATTTTGTTAGTTTTTGATTTTTCTAATATAGATGTGCCTGGACGTACTACAGAAAATATGCGTGGGTCAGTTGAAGATGGCGAGACGGACTCTACTGACATCACTAATGGTAACATGTCAGCATTGTCTTCTAAATTGGTTTCCATTCGTTCTTGTTTCACAGTGATAGTTACAGGTGTATAAGATGAAGTCTCTGATGAAGATTGAGGCCCTGAACCACTAATTGATGCCTTGGCACTAGATGAAGATGTCTGAACAGAACATTCTTCCGACACCTGTGACACAGTCGATGAAGAAGATTGTTTTCTCTTTGACTTACTTGCACTAGTTTCTTTCTTTTGCTTTGCACCATGCTCTAGGTCTTTACAAGGGTCCTTCCTAGGCCTGCCCCTTTTTCTAGTTTGATTGCTAGGGGTCTCTGGTGGATCTTGATTTCCATTGTTCCCTGGAGGACCAATTTCTTCTGTGGTCTTGGACAAGTCTGGAAATTTTTACAACTAACACTTAAGCGCTTTCTGTAGAATTCAGTCAGTAGTAAAGATGAAATTTGCTAGAATGACAAATAGTACAGACAGAGCTCAAGATAAGATGCATAAATTAATGATTTTCAGAAATAACTTCTTTATTTCTCCACCAAACACTATACTGTGACCACTCTTTAGAATCGTCTCGAAGAGAAGATTCTAAAGAGTGGTCATAGTATAGGGTTTGGTGGAGAAATGATGGGTTTTATTATTTTGGTACGCACTGTTATCTGTAGCTCTGGTACAGAACTTGATCATTGGGCTCCTTTCAAGAGTTAGTACCTTTATCCACATCAAACCCTAAAGAATGGTTACAACATAGGGTTGGACCGAGAAATTACACACAACATAGGGTTGGATCGAGAAATGACAATTTCAGTTTTTGAATATGAGTTTTTATCTGCTGCTCTAAATTAAGTACAGTAAAACCCTCCTAAACTGGAATTCTAGAAGAGAAGAGTTCAGATACTTTAAGGTAGGCGGCTGCAACTTTCCTTCATCATTAAACTGCCACCTGTCTCAAGGACTGATATTTATACTAAATTGAATGTCTGGTCAAGAGGGGTTTCCCGTACTTACAAGATAGGATTTGGTAAAAAATTTAGAACATATTACCTACTTTCAAAAATACCTTAGAATAAACATAAAGCCTGTAGATGATCCAGATAAATTAATACCATATTTCACAAAAATAAGCATGTTGACACCAACCATTTTACTGAGCAATGGTAAATGGAAAAATAGACAATCTTAAATTCTGAAATGGTCCGATTCTGTGAATATCAGATCAGATTCAGTAAATATCCGATCCGGTCCGATTCGTGAGACCGCTGAAAACATGACCAAGAGAAAATTGTTAACTGACTGTACCGATACAAATTTTATGTACCTTAGTTTAAACATATTTTAACTTTTATAATTAACAACAAGCTTATAAAATATACATATCCACATCAACCAAAGCTTATTCAAATCCTTTCCTCCTCTCTCTACATACCTTGCTTACAGTACAACCAGCCCTGACTGAAGAAAAGCTCTTTGACAGCTTTTTCCTGCTCTAGAGTAATATACATCATCATCAAATATGACCCCATAATGCCCAGGAGTCTCTGACCATAGCAACTGGTCCTGTCAATAAAACAAAATATGCTTGTTTTAATCATTTACAAGTTACATGTAAGCATAATTAATTAATGACATCATGCATAATGATTTAGATTTGGCCGGTTCTATTGACACTTCGAAAAGTGTCGCTAGCAAGGCTTGCTAGTGCCACTTCGCACATAATAATCAACTTTTCGTGAGAATCACCCCCAACCCAAGAAAGTTTCCGCCCTATATTTACAGAAAGTCTAGTTATGGAAAAAATAAATATATGTTAAGATTATATTATGCTTTTAAAGTATGAATTAATAAAAATAAGGTAAGTTAGTATATAAAATGCGAAAAATGGAGAATATTTGGACAATAATTGAGAGTTGTGTTAATGTCACGTAATTAGAGCTAGACCTTGCTAGTGCCACTTGTTTACATTGAGACCTGATTTTATACAGTTTTGCTTCAGATTTCCTAACAAACTGAGTTGTATTTTAAACCCATATATATGAACAAGATGTTACAATGAAAAACATACTGATAAGTTTGAAAATACGGGAGAAATCACAGAAAGAGGCAGCAAAGGATCGATAATCTACCATGATCTCATAGAATATGTCCCTTTGTTTCACTTGCTAGTGACACTTGTTTTCTTTGACAACGCATTTGATACCATTTTGCTCTAGATTTCCTAAAAAACTAATTAGTATTTGAAACCCTAATATATGCACAATATTTTACAATGAAAAATATACTGATAAGTCTGAAAATACGGGATAAATCACAGAAAGTGGCAGCAAAGGAACGATAACCTACTCCGACATAATAGAATTTTCAGCGATGATCTCCCTTTGGAGAACTTGCTAGTGACACTTTTTTTTGTTTTACAACACATTTGATACCATTTAGCTCCAGATTGTCGAACAAACTACATTTTATTTTAAACCCTAATATATGAATAAGATTTTACAATTTAATGATAAATATTAAAATATGGGAGAAATCACAGAAAGTAGCAGCAAATGTAACCATCTCTACAGTATATAAGACTATTTAGCCTAGATACCAGTTAAATGTTTAAGATACAATGGCATAATGACTTTCTTTGATAAAATGTTGTTTCAATTTATCATATTGATCATCCTTTAACCCCTCATATTAACGCGTTTTCACGAATCTGCAAACAGAGTAGACCCTGATCAGACGGCTCCACTAGGAGCCGTCTGATCTGGGTCATCTCTGTTTGCTTACAGAATTTCAAAGATCTGTCTTTACTTTCTAAAATGGCTACAATGCTCCACCTTCCATATTTCATAAACCTTTTTGTCCATGAATATTCAGTAGGTATTGAAATTTGTAATAAACATAGAACAGGGAAAGAGTTAAAAACAATAGAACATTCCTCAACTCGAACTATATCGACCTTGTGTGTAACTTATATAAAAACGTATATAATAAAATATTTATTATTATTATGTAGACATATGCCAAATATGACTGCAGCCAGTGCTTCAGAAGAATAGTTTTTGTATCGTGAGAAACAGAATATTCGATGAAATTCGATTTCTTTGCAGCTTATATAGGTACATGCATCTGTCAATCGGCGTGGTCAAAATTTGCTCCATAGTAAGCTAGCTTGTTGTTAGATGTTTAAAGGTGTGAATGAGTAACACCAATTAATGTGTTTGTCCGCTTACCAACGCTCCCAGACACAATTCAACTGTCGCACGCGTGCTGTTTGGTGTTTGTATTGCAAACAACTTGTAATAACCGACTCTGAAGTTTGTGTATCAAAGCTGACATTAACTCGGCTTGCACTCTGAGTTTTCAATCCACTCTGAATCTGATATTCTATTCAATATTTCATGGACATTTTGGGAAAGCGCTCGCATGTGATATACGAGGGATATTTTAATATTCGTGAAATATATATTTGGATTTATGTGAATGTGTAATTTCTTATTAGTTGTTATTTGGATTAATTACATACAGATCAACAATGAGGTGGTCCAATATCTATTTAACTTGTACAATTGCTTCATTCATCAATTTCAAGGGTTTCCGGGATGACGGTAGTCTACTATCGGAATTATGGCCATATTGTGTAATTCTCACGATGCGTGTGATTTTTACCCTTGCACCGGTTTAGAAAAAAAGTGGCAATAGACACTCCGTTTAGATTTACTTTTTATAATGGCATATTACCTTATACATGAACACAGTATAGGTGTAACAATAGGTCAAACTAATGATATATCCATATAGTCAAGCTTCCAATAGTAATCGTTCGATAGAAATTCTGACTAGTTATCGAGAACTGTCGCCAATATTTAACTATTTAATTATTAAATTAACAATCTATAGTTCTTATAGTTTTCTTGACTGGAGTACAGTGGGAACGCTTCAAATAGTATTGATCAGATGAAAAGTAAACACCTGTCTCTAATTTGGGTATATTTAATACATGTATTATGAGAAATGATTTATTTTGGATGTTAGGGTAAAATCTTGGGGCGATAATAACTTGGGGCAAAACGCCTTGCACTCAAGAAATGCGGGCCCCAAGAAATGTGAATAAAGTGTCACTATTATAATTAGGGATATTAGACTAAGAAACATTTTAAGGGTCACAAATTTACATACGGCACCTTGAATTGTCTACCAATAGTTTTACTTATGCACCAATGTTACTGAAAAAAAAAAACATTTTTCAAGAGAAGATGAAATGTCGGGTGGTGGGGTGTGAAAAAAATCGCGGCTACTTTATGGCGTGAAAAAATTAGCGGCTACTTATGGCATCTTTTCAGCAACGGTCAAATATTTACCAAGTCGTTAAAATATTAAATAATGCAGGTAACTCTCGATACACTCTCTTGGGTTTACTTCAATCCTCCTTTGTTTACCGCTATTCGCACGTTATTAAAACCGCACAATTTTTGAATGGGTATAAAACACGGATCCATCTGAACCGAACGGCCAAATCAGACACATTTATCGTATAGTTACGGTAATTATTAGGAGTGTGTGCCGGACTATATATACAGTATAACCTGTTATGAACATAGTCAACATGCATTAATATACTGACAAAAGGAGTCCAAAAAAGCAGATGGTTGCTAATTAATGCAGGTCAAAAGTAGATCTAATGCAGAAAGCTGAGGACTATAAGCTATCTGCAATTACTTTTGACATGCACTAAGCTACCACTTGCCTAAAATCAAATTCCCTTAGTTAGAACACTATTTGATGGCCACGTAATAAGTTTCTAAAGCATACGGTTACATTTAGTGATGTTATTTTTCTTTTGGTACCTATATTAGCCAGGCTATAATTTCAATTATCAATAAATGCGATCATACTTATATATAGACAGAACGTTTTTAGACCATATATGGATAATCCATAACCTGATGAATGAGCATGTGAGAAATATAATTTCATTTTTAGTATTTTTACCACAACAGAAACTGCAGAATCAGATCTATAGTATTCCACAAACAATAAAGGCATGGCACGATAAGACAACCCCTACAGAAGTCTTCTCTGGGTTTACACAATTTGCATTGAATTTAACAAACATAGGTCCAGATAAGATGCGTAAATCATGATTAATGTATACTTTTTCAAATAAAATATGTTTAAACTATTAAACTAAATCAAAAAAAATTAAGAATAACTCCTTTACTTCTCGATCAAACCCTATAGTTTGACCATTCTTCAAAATCACGTTCATTTCACTTGACCTTTTTGGCGCCAAATTTCTAATTGTCGTCTGCAAACCAATTTTGTTCAATCATTCGGACGGAAAACAATGAAAATAGATAAATAAATGCAAATTTCAAGGGAATAAGGCACGGATATAAAGATATTGTTTGAGACAAAAAAATGTATTCCCCGATTAGACGCCGCCTTGAAAAGTCGGCGTCTGTTGTGGCACTTGCACACGTCTGTTGTGGCACTGCACTATATTGTGCCGTGGTGCATTTTTGCGACATTGGCGGTGAAAGGGTTAATAGACCTATCCAAGAAGCTGTAAACATGATTATGTACATGTATATGTTTCGATGTAAAGGCATACTTTCCCGAATTTTTATTTTCAAATGACCTGGCTTATTCTCGTAATACTTTAGCCAGTTTGTAAATTTAAAGTCAGGTCAATCCTGTCTAAACAAATGGGAATCGGAAAACCTCGTCTCATTCCGGCAAGGTCGATCAGACAGACAGGTGTGACTAAGCTGACATTGCCGAGGGGCGCCGCTTGAGCAGAAATGTTCAAATGTTTAATCGACTGCGCAGAAACTGGGATATTGTCGACTGATTTCCCATTTTGACGTATATCACAGTAAGCCACCGTACACCGGTAATGCGTGCGAGTAGCCGTTGTAAACTTGAACCCCTAACTTGAAAGAGATGCCTTTTCCACACATTTGCAAACAGAGAAGACCCACACCAGATAACTCTCGTAAGATATAACATGTATACACATTTTGACGCCTTTGCAAACAGAGTTGAACGACAGAAGCTCCTGTATGAGCCGTCTAATCAGGGTCTCACTCTGCTCTGTTTGCTTATGAAATAATAAAGACGTGATTCTACAATTATGACAATTGCGAAAATAATCCCTAATTTTACCGGACGTTTAGACAGATGACTGCATAATGTAGGGTAAACGAATGGAGAAAGCTCCTTAGGAACATTTCTGCATGCATTTCACTCTGCATTAAGCTGCCACCATGCAGTAATGATGACTCATTGATATTAAGTTGAGATCCATGGTTAACCCATTTCCCCATATGCTATTTTTACACCCAGACTCTTTGAATAAATATACCGAAAAGGGGCATTTACAAGAGAAAAGGAACATGATGGAATTGTGTAGTTTTGAAACCATTGTGATAAATGGAGCAGTTGCTCCTATGGAACAACTGCTCTATTTATCATAATGGTTTCAGGAAGTGACTTTATAGAGACGTAGAAAGGCGTATTTATGGAGGAAAGGGTGGGAGAGGTGTTACTGTAGTGTTGACTGTGTTTACATAACATTAAGGATACAACTAATACCTTACTTACGACAAAAACCTTTAACTCTTTACTCTGCAAACAGAGTCGACCCAAATCAGAAAGCTCCTGTAGGGGTCGTCTGATCACGGTCTGTGAAATAATATTCATTGTTCTACAGTTTAGGGCATGGCTAAACATCCATTATTCATCATAAAATCACATTCTTTAATTCATACATATATATAAAAAAAAATCTTAATGAACAGTCATTGACTGTTATATCATGCACTTAGGTACTGTACTATGCTGTATAACGCGCTTAGATATACAATGCACATAGGAATATAATGAAATTAGATATATAATGCACTTATGTATGTCATGCATTTCGGTATATCATGCACTTAGGTATATAATGAAATTAAGTATATACTACACTATGGCATAGATAATGCACTTAGATATATAATGTTCTTAGGTATGTAATGCATTTCATTATATAATGCATTATGATGAGTAAAGCACGTAGGTATATAATGCAGTTAGGTGTATAATGCATTTAATTATATAATACACTATGTTGTATAATGCACTTAGGTATATCATACACTTAATCATATAATGTACTTAGGTATTTAATGCATTTAGATAAATGCACTTAAAGGTATTTAATGCACTTAGACATATAATGCACTTATGTATATAATACACTTAGGTACATACACGTAGTTTTAAGTAAAGGAATGAATTATAGAATTCAGAATTATTCAGCCATTTACTCTGTAAGCGCAGTTTTTAATATATGTGCATGTCTTGGATTGAATCATGCCTGAGGCCTTGGATGAACACGAGGTAGCCGTAAGTAGTGGATGCAGAAACATTGATGGACTGGCAGAAACCTTGCAGGGACTTAACCATTCCCTTGACGCATCTTCAAACAGAGTATACCCAGACCAGGAGCCGTCTGATCAGGGTCTGCTGTGTTTGCTTATAGTGTAATATAGATCTGATTCTACAGCTTCTGCCTGAGCCAAAATGTCCTGTGTTCATATGCCATTATAAAAAATAATTTTATAAATATTCATGATGTCCTTATTTCCTACATGAATATTTATCAGGGCAAGGGTTAATGACTTAGTGCAATGCATGAGCCAAGCATTCACCGAGTTTGGGATGGGGATAGAAGCTGAGAAGACCAAGACCAAGCTCACGAGGAACACCACATAATACATTTGAGATGATATAAAGATCAAATGGACACAGGATCAAGACGGTCTCAACCTAGAAACTGTCATGATATAAAATTATGAAGGCTCTAAACCTGAAGTTTTAGCTGGAGCTGTTGCGTGTACAAACAGTAGCTGTTCTGAAGCCCGTTTCCGAACACGGAAGGACAGAAACAACATGAGAGAATACGAATACACACTCTTGTCGTTCAATGTTCCTGTATACTTATAAGATATGGATGTTGGGAGCGGAACTGCATGTTGGGAGCGGAACTGCAGAGCAGAATCCAATCCTTAGAGATGAGTTGCTACAGAAGCACCCTAAACATCTCTTACACGGACCATATTACAAATGAAAAGGTCCGCAGTCGGATTTTCGCGTTGATTGGCCCCAATGAAGGCCTAGGGCGTCTCACCATAGTAAAAAAAAAAAAGGAAGTTGTGATGGCATGGTCATGTCTCCCGCTCAACATGCCTCGCTAAGACAATTGTCCAGGGAACAGTTAATGGAACATAAAGACAAGCAAGACAAAGGAGGGATTGGGAAGATAACATAAAAAACTGCACAGGTTTGGGTTTTGCAACATCTCAGAGAGCAGTGGAAGACAGGACAAAGTGGGAAGCGATTGTTATAAAGTCCTATTGGAGCCGTCTAGTCAGGGTCTGATAGGTTCGCTTATGGAATAATATAAATATTAAACATCAAAATGCGTAAAGATGAAAGATATTTCGAATATACGTATACAGGTTGATTAAACCTCGAGTTATCTGAATCTATAACAGTTGACATTTTGAAACACCAAACGGGAAATTTATTGTAAAACATAACAAGTCGTAGCACCAAGTTCTGCCCCAACCATTGTGTCATCGCTCAGCTCTTCCATATCCGATTGACGGTTGTTCACATTGAATATTCTCCTCAGGCGACCAATTTCAAGCGCGTTTCTCTCGCGCTCACCGCGTTAGCTTCTGGCTACAATGATGTTATCGACCGTTAAAGTACGGATCAAAGCAAAACATTTGTGGGACTGCTAGACCGTTTTTTAGTACTTTCAAACTGACACGGTATTTGATTTATCTCAATATGTACTATTCGTTTATTAGTGCTTATCCCGCTATGCACGTCATGACTGACGGCTGAAAACAGCCTTTGATCCAGACGAGTAACTCGGCGTCTCGTTAGGATCAAAGCTGTTTGACACTCGGTCAGTATTTTCTCAAAGGCTTGAAAGATTCGGAAATAAGTAAAGTAGAACCTGTCTTAAGCGGCTATCGAACAGAGGTCTAATTACTGGTCTACAAGGCAGGTGGTTGGCTTAATGCAGGCCAAAAGTAATGCAGAAGCTCCTATAGGAGCATTCTGCATTACTTTTCATTACTTTTGCCCTGTAATAAGTAACCACCTGCTTTATAAGACACAATTATTCAATGAATGACCCTCCACTTAACCCATTCCCTCATAGGTTATTTTTAGATACAACCTCTTTGAATAAATCTACCGAAAAGGAACATTAACTAGAGAAAAAGAAATAAATAGAATTTTGTAGTTTGAAACCATTGTGATAAATTTATCACAATGGTTTCACAAAGTGACTTTTACAGAGTCTTCAAAAGTCGTCAATATGAGGGAATGGGTTAAGACATATTCTACAGTAAAAATTAAAGAGATTGCTGCTTTAGCACTTAGCAGAGACAATATTTATAGTGAGTATAAGGGTTAACCCTAGATAATCAACCGCTAAATCTAGAAATGGATGCAAGGTGTTTGTTTATATACCAACTATACACGTTTTGAAGTAGCAGTCCAATTAGTAGTTCTGATCTGTTGATCTCATAATTAAATACTAGATAGATGTACATGTATGACACTCTTACTCATAAACAATGTATCTATGGTATAGTTTGGGAACATGATCTTACTCTAGTTTGACCGAGTATATACTCAAGACTAATAGATACTATATACCATTTTAACCCTTTCCTTTTCATGCATTTGCAAACAGAGTAGACTCAGATCAGACGGTTTCTGATCAGGGTCTACTGTGTGTTATAAATCTGATTTTTCAGTTTCTGTAGATTCTATTGATTCTGTAAATGGATATTAATTGGGTGATATTATCTTGAACAAATGTTAGAAGGGGAAGAGGGGAAGAACTCTTTTGGCGCCGAATTTAAAAGTGTCGTCTGCAATAATAATTTCATATTAAATATAATTCTAAACTAAATAATAAATATATATTAGTAAAGCATTTTTTTTTTAAAAAAAACCCACACTGTATGCTTGGGCTAAAATAATACAGAAAACAGTGAAGACTGCACTGTTTTCAATGGTGCCAACAGGCGACATTGGCACCGAAAGAGTTAAAAGGAGCATGACCCTAGTTTTGCTAAGTGTCAGTTATAACTATTCCCGGGCACAACACTAATAGCTATTGTATAGCATGTTCAAAGGGTGATGGCTCTAGTTTAGTTTATTGAGCGTGGATCATAACAATACTGAAGCCATGGTGCGGCATGCTAAAAGAGTCATGGCTCTAGTTTTACTGAGTGTGTATAATAACCACACCAATGTGCATAATTCATATACAGTAGAACCCCTCTAATGCGACCACTTAATGAATAAACATGGGTGTCTTTATAAGCAGGTGGTTGCTTAATGCAGGGCAAAAGTAATGCAGAAAGCTCCTATAGGAGCTTTCTGCATTACTTTTATCCTGCATTAAGCTACCACCTGCATCTAGCACCCATAATTATACCTCTTTCAGGTGGTCGCATTAGCGGGGTTTTACTGTATATGGTATAGCATTTAAAAAGGGTCATGCATCTAGTCTGACTCGGTGTGTATCATAGTTATACTTAGGCACAGAACAAATATCTATGGTATATAGCATGTCCGAAGGGCCATGACTCTAGTTGTATTGAGTATGACGTATAATAACTATACGCAGAAACAGGACTCGTATCTATGTTCACATGGTCAGGAATCTAGATATCTTTAGTAACGAATATCTATAGTGAAACATGTCGAAAGGACCATGACTAGTTTTACTAAGTTTGAATCATAAATATACTCAGGCGCAGAACTACATGTAATATATATGGCATAGAATGTTCAAAGGGTCGTGTATCTGTTCAAAGGGCCGTGTATCTAGTTTTACCGAGTTTAGGCGCATAACAAATACCTATAGTAAAGCATGTCTAAATGACCATGTATCTAGCTTTATTGGGTGTTTATCATAACTATAGACAGGGGAAAATATAAAGTCTGTGGTATGGCATGTTAAAAGGGTTATGGCTCTATCTTTACTGACTGTACAACATAACACTACCCAGGTGCACACCTTTCATAAATTATACTAATCCTTCTACAAAATATCTAAGAACAATACATGTGGAGTTATGCACTCTAAACAGTGTGATGAACTAAGCCGTCCGACAAATGTAGATCTTAATGCACCCACTCTATCAAACTAGGGGTATAACTTTGTCATATCAGGTGAGTGTTTGTGTAGTATCAAGTTTTATGGGATGTTTTAGATTTGACGAGCAGCATACTGTTTTATCACCTAACTACGAGAATCATCTGTTCCTTTTCCGACATAAACAACTTCTATAGAAATCCAAACTACATGTACCTTATATTTCAATTTATCTAAATTACTTTCAAATAAAACAAAAAAATACAACAGAACCTGTCTTAAGCGGACATCAAAACGAGATATAATATTTGGTCTGTAAGGCAGGTGGTAACTTAATGCAGGTGAAAAGTAATGCAGTAGCTTTCAGCACTACTTCAAAACTCCTATGTTAAATAAATGAATAGACGCTTAAAACATTTTCTAATGTACATGTAATGTACAAAACCCATTTCGTTTGATATGAGCAAACTTTTGGCATAATATGATACTTCACTTCAATGTCCATTGAGATATCACCTCATAGAGGATTGGTTCATTCTTTATAGTCTGTACATGGAGAGAGAATGGCACCAGTGATTCAACCCTTGACCTATGGAATATTCATATAATTATGTAAAAAGGACTGTATGAATATTCATTAGCTTTTTATAATTATTTTAGTCAGATTCTGAGCTTGCTTGGGAATGCTTGAGAATGATCTCAGACTCAAGCAAAAACAATATAACATCGGGGCCAGGTTAGCGTGTGAGTAGTGCTTGGACTGGTTTATTTGGTCAGCAGTTTGGGATACACGTACATGCTTTTAATATCATCGGTATATTGTTTACATGCATATTTCTTCTAGACAGAAAACAAGAACAAATTCAAGCAAAAAACGAGTATTTTGCCACGAATCTTTGCATATTGAGCTATTTCTGTAAGAGTCATGGATGTGGAAGCCAAGGGAACACTGGAAAAGGTGTTGAACCAGTGATGGGATAAAGACAATTGCCGGTCTGGAAATGCCTCATCTAGGTACTTCCAGTCTGAGACCAACTATCGGGTATAGATTTCTTGGAGGGGATATACTGTAACAACGAGACTGTATAGGTATATAAACACTATATATAGACACTCATTACTGGGAATCTAGCTCTTTGGTGACACTTTAGGGAGCTAGCTCTTTGAGCGCCATAGATTGCAATTGGTACACGTTACAGTGTCTTTACATGCCACCAACTGATTCGGATGATATTATCACTAAACTGAATTAAACGGTACTAAACTGCAACATATGCAATAGATAACGTTTCATTGTCTCATATTAATTATATCATCTATAAGTGTCATGAAATAATGCGATACAGTACAAACGCACTAAGCTGAACATTAAAATAAGTGTCATTCTCGGTCTGTAAGGCAAGTGGCAGCTTAAGGCAGTGTGGAAGTCATACAGAAAGTTCTCATTGGAGATGCTCTACTTATCACAATGGTTTAAAAACTACACAATTCTAAACGTTTCCTTTTCTCTGATAAACGCTCCTTTCCGGTAGTTTATTCAAAAAGGTTGGATCAAAAGATAGCCTGTGAAGGAATGGGTTAAGTTACCCAAGAACTCTTAACTTTTCTGATTCTGCCAGCGAATGTGTTACACGCATGTTTGTGCAACCCAGTATAGCAACCTGATATTCATATAAATTAAACGCACCCAAATGGACATGGAGAACCCATCCCATTTTCATTCTTAGGGTAAACTGCAAAGGAAATATATGCTATGTAAGCCATTGTCATTTATATGTAAAGGAGTGAAAATTTCCGTATATGAATATTTACTATTTGCATAATTTATGTCCTATGTATAGGATCGCGGGATTTTATAGGCTAGGTTTGGAATTTAACTCGTTGTCGTCTGCCAACTTTGTCGTCCTTTTTATTTTTCTTCATTCTTGTTTAACAAACATTGTCACAGTAACACAGTAACTTGTTTGGCGGTTCTGAAAGTAAGATATCCTCCGAAAGCAAAAACAGAAATACGAAAAGAGACAATTCCAGACTCGGTTTTATTGAGTATGTTCATGAGCAATTATTTAAACTGCAAAACTACTCACGCCCCTAGCACCAGCTTAAGCGGTATTCAACTTGCATAACTAAATCCATTCAAACTGGTGATCCGGAAGGACCAGAACTGAGAATGAAGTACGGATGCCACACGAGCACTTAACACCTGCTGTTGGGAAGTATATGAATTCTGAAAACAGGAGGTCATTCGAAAGCAAAAGCAGCAATGTAAAGAGAGAAAATTGCAGACTCTGTTTGTTTGCATAGGTTAAAGCAGACTCGAAGTCGACAGCTAAAGAGTTCACTACTAGTTTTCTTAACTGTTTCTAAGGGCTACATATGTTTGATACTAGAATAAGATATCCAGATAAGATGAGTAAGTTAAAAAAAGACAAGAATACTTCCTTTCTCTACTTAACCCTATGTTGTAACGATTCTTTTGAATTGTTTCTTCGAGACGATACTAAAGAGTGGTCAAAGAATAGAGTTTGGTGGGATAAATTGCGATTTTAACGCTTGAGTATGCACCTTTATCTGTTGCTCTGCTAGTATTCATGATAGTGTTTTGTCCACCTGTAATCTAGACATTGTAGACATTCCCGAAGTATTAAGACTACCATAACAATGACATGTTTATAACAGACAATATGTTACGGGCAATTCACAGTGATAATTTGAACATGATAAAAGTACATGTATGAGTCATACAGGAAACACCGCATACACAACACACAACCGCCCAAACAGCACCACGACGGCAAACAGCAAATGTACATGTATATAAAAGACACAAAGAGACGCACAGGCATAACAAACAAACACTAGGGGGAAGATGGAAGTACCGCTTTGGAACGGTCAGCGACAAATGTCACTGGGGGGGGGGGGGGTTAAACCGGTTTCAGGGCGCCCAATCTCACACTTATTCCATCCCCACCCTAAAAGACAAACAGTGTAAATAAACGTACCCCTCTCCGACTAATCTACAACAACCGCGATGGCAAAAACAGTGGTAAATTGCATGTAAAACGAAAACATTTAAGTGAAATAATCTGTATCCACCTATCGCTAGTGTACTCAATGATTGAGCTGCAAACAGAGTAACTGTAGAAAAGAACCGCCCCGTTCTTCATCTATTATATTTTCTGGTCCTTTTGGATAATAAATTCCAACGCTTTTAGTTATGAAAATGGAATATCGCTTTAACCCTTTCGGTGCCAAATTTCTAATTGTCGTCTTCAATCCAATTTTGTCAGATCATTCGGTAAAATAAGGAAAGAAGATAAATAAATGCAAATTTCAAAGGAATAAAGCACATATATAGAAATACAAAAGTGAAATCCCTAATCAGACGCCGCCATGAAAAGGCGGCATCTGATCTGGGACTGCACTATTTGTTGTGGTGCATTTTTGCGACATTAGCGGAGAAATGGTTAATGCCGACGTTTGAGCGCAAGTCTCCTTTTATTTCATGTGTAGGTTCTGTAAGCGGTCCGTGGCAAATCTAATGGTTAAATAATAATGTTGCAAGTTAACAATAATGAAATGGTTTGGACAAACAGTCTCAGAAAATATAATTTCAGTGCGGCTGCTGTTAAAGTGTACATTGCTGTTAAAGATGGTTAAACACCACCTATTGAATTGAATATTATATAAAAGACGTTGAACAGTTGGGCACGTAAGTCCAGTTATTTCTTAAAATAATGACCTGAATACAATAAGACCTTGAACCCCTATCACTAACGGTCATTGACAATCAGCGAACGACACTGCAACAATACTACTACTACATGCAGAGATAGGGATGCCAAACATAAACGTGCCATTTTAATCTAACTTCCGATTCTTTGAAACTTTTGAGAAACTTTTTACCGCGTGTAATGTAACTTGGGTCCTGGCGGGACGCCGAGTTCAGGCATTTTTTCTGGCGTCTACACAAGTCCGTTCAAACGACTCATTCCCAATACAAAATAATTGAGAAAAAATATTCCTATAGATGTCAAGTTTTGATTAATCTGCTACAAAATGCAAAATAAGTTAAAGTGGGACCAAAGTGCTTTTTCAAATCATCGAGGTTTACTCGTGGAAAAAAATCCCAATTATTAAAATGCATTTTCCCGAACTTGCCAGAAAAGACATGGAGTTATCCTGTGTCTCATCTGGATCCAATATGTTTGAAAATGCAAGTCAGATCACTACTGACATGATGAGGGTAATACTCTTTTAAGCTTATATCTATCTTATTTCTCATTAGTTTATCTATCGATGATATCAAGCGCGCTAATGAGATATATCGTCCAGGCGTTGCTACATTAATTATGCAAATTCTTGGTACCGCAGAGACGATAAACAAATGACGTCACGTTGGACCTATAAAACGTCCCCGGCTTGTCTGCGTTAGTAAGTTGCTGCCGCAAGGTCTACAGGTGAGTACTTATCTTTTGATATATATTTTCATAAACCAGAGGTCCACATAAGATGCGTGAATTAAAACATTTTCAAGAATAACTTCTTTATTTCTCCACCAAAACCCTATGTTGTGACCACTCTGTAGAATCGTCTCGACGAGACGATTCTAAAGAGTGGTCACAACATGGGGTTCGGTGGAGGAATGGCGATTTTAGTATTTTATACTTTCAGAACTTATGTAGGCCTACTAAACTACAGCAGGTGTTAAGTGCTAGTATGGCGGCCGTAAAAAGTCGCCCATACTTCACTCTCAGTGTTGTTATATCTTCTGGTGCTTTGGGATAAATAGTTTCGATGTTAATAGTTTTTAAAGATTGAATACCGCTTAAGCCGGTGCTAGGAGGCGTGAGTATTCTTGCACTTTTCATAACTGCTCATGAACCGACTCAATCAAACCGAATCTGCAACGTTCTCGTTTTGCAATGCTGCTTTTGCTTTCGAAGGGTCTCCTACTATCAGAACTTTTGAGTACGCACCTTTATCAGTTGCTCTGTAATCACAGACAGTACATTAACGAAATTCTAAAACAATTAGTTAAGGCGATCTTACAGCAATGTCTCTCTGTTGACAAAATGAGTTTTAAAGGACGCAATTCAATTAGGTATAGCTAGGCTTAACCATTAACTCCACAAAAAAGCCTTTTACGCGTTTGCAAACAGACCCAGATCAGACGACATCTCTTTTTAGAGTGTAATTACAGTAAAATATCGATTATTCGAACACTAAAATACGTATTATTATAGATCTTGAAGACAGGTGGTAGCTTAATGCATGGTGAAAGTCATGCAGAAAAGCTCCCCTGTGTGACTTTTACCATGCATTAAGCAGTCACCTGGCTAAAAGGGTCTAAATTCCTCCATACAGAAAATTCGAATAATCGAGGTTTTGCTGTATGTAATAAAACATAATGAATAATGATGCCATAAGCGGTTTTCAATTTTCATAACTAAAATCACTGAAACTGAAGATCCCAAAGTACGAGAAAATATAACAGCACTGCGAATTAGGTATGGGGCGACTTTTCTGCGGCTGCCACGCGAGCACTTAACACCTGTTGTGAAGTATATAGATTCTGAAAGTAGGAGATCCTTCTAAATAAAACACAGCAATACCAAATATGAAAATCGCACACTCGGTTTTGTTGAGTTTGTTCATAAACCATTATAAATATTCAGCTTTTAGATATTAACTATATCATCATTACTTACATGAATGTTCATTTAACCCTTTCTGTGCCATATTTCTAATTGTCGTCTGCAATCCAAGTTAGTTAAACCATTCAGTAAAATAAGGAAATGAGATAAAATAAAATGCAAATTTCAAAGGAATAAAGAACAGATATAGAAATAGAGATTGAGACAAAAAGTGAAGTCCCTGAAAAGGCGGCGTCTGATCTGGGACTGCACTATTTTTCGTGGTGCATTTGTGCGACATTGGCGGTGAAAGGGTTAAGTAAAGTTTTTATCTTTATGTATGTAGTACAAGCACGCGGTTATACAAACGGCGGTATTACATGGTTGATAAGTTTCTACAGTATACATTATTTCATTGAAGAAAACATGATTTGATTTTGTATATGTTTATTAAAATGTGTTGTTTTCTGTCACACCAGAGGTTTGATTTTTTAATAAAGAGACTCACAACTAAATAAATGGTAGTTTTAAATGATGTGTATAATACATGTAAACAAAATATTCATTTGTGAACACTGATTTACAGAAATAAATGCATTCGTTTTACAAGTCAGAAATTGTCACCGTACAATGGCGTACATAAACACAGTTATTATTTATAATTCAAGACTCTTTCTAACAATGAGATAACACACAAATCTGAACAATTAGCTTTACAATTTCGTGGAGAGGGGAGATTAGGTGCACCAATACTTGGGTGATTAAATAACTTTAGTGACGAAAACACACACCCCACGTCGCCACATTGTCAGAGAAAAAACGTAGTTCCCCATTACTGATTCCTCTGAAAATCGACCTAATCCAAGCTTTAGTTCATGACAATTCTTAAAACAAATTTGACATAAATTGGTCAAGAAATGAAAGTGCTAGATAAGTTTTATGATACACGGACGGACTGACGGCGGACGAACAGACGGACGGATGGGTCAAAAACTATTAACCTGTCTTAACCCTTCGCTTGCTATTCGCGTCAATATACCTACCTGTAAATAATGAAGACCCAGATGAGACAGCTCCTGCAGGAGCTGTCTCATCAGGGTCTGCACTATTTACAAGTTGATTGTGCAACCAATGAAACTCCAAAGCAGTGATTGCACAGCGAAATAATGGTACACAGTGAAGACATATGTAATTATACAACAGGGCATGGGTAAAGAAGGAGAAATGTATTTTAAAATTCAGCAAGAGAAGGGTTAAGCGACCATCAAACAGAGGTCAAATCATGGGTATGTAAAGCAGGTAGTAGCTTATTGCAGGTCAAGAGTAATACAGAAAACTCCTATAGGCACTTCCCGAATTACCTTTGTCCTGCATTAAGCAACCACCTGTTTCTTAAGAAAAGTATATTCAATAAATGAATGACCACATTGCCACTAAGGACAGGCTATGCAGTATAGTGATGGTGGACTGTATGGCCATCATATATACAATAAAATCCCTCTAAAGCGACCACTTAATGAGAAGCCATTATGTCTTATTCTTGTTGATCGTTGACTTATTCTACTGCAGTAGAACCTGTCTTGAGCGGCCATTCATTTATTGAACAAAGGGTTGTTAAAATCAGGTTTGTACTTAATAAAGGAGCTTTCTGCACTACTCTTGGCATGTATTAATCTACCACCTGCCTTGCAGGCCAGTAATTAGACATTTTTTGATGGCCGCTTAAGACAGGTTCAACTGTATATACTTTCATTGATTATATAGCACATACCATATTGTTCCGGTAGCATTGTCGACAGCCATTTAAACACCCATAGTTATGAAATGTCAATTTAATTTTGTTCTAAGGTCTGCACATGCTGGAATGTTCTCCTAACTACCACTTATCCTTATCGTATAATCATTGTTTTATAGTTTTACGGAAATTCGTGTCCACATTTCTCTCCAATACAGACTTGGAACCTTACCGTGCATGTCTTCATATAAAACAAACACTATTTTAACATTCCCCTTTCTCGTTTAACCCTTTCGGCGCCAAATTTTTAATCGTCGCCTGCAAACCAATTTTGTTAAATCATTTGGTATAATTAGACAATGAGATAAATAAATTCAAATTTCAAAGGAATAAAGCACATATATAGTAATAGAGTTTGGGACAAAAAGTGAAGTCCCTGGTCAGACGTCGCCTTAAAAAGGCGGCGTCTGATCTGGGACTGCACTATTTGTCGTGGTGCATTTTTGGGACATTGGCGGTGAAAGGGTTAAAGTCAATCATTCATCACCGTGGGTATATTATGGCCTTGTCTGCATGGCCAATAACGAGAACTCCGATGTCATATAAAATAAACACTTAAAACTAATTCAACTTTTGTTACCCTGTTCAATTATATATTCCTCCAAACTGAAAATAATACGTTTATGCATGTCGAAATTTATTTTACGTGACAGTGCTCACATATTCCCGCAACGGACGGATGTACTTCCGGGGTGTTTGGTGACATGCGTACTGATTTATTAGTATGCATATTTACTTTGCGACCCACTGCCCTCATATTTCCGCTACAGACGACGTGCTTCTAGGAAATATATTGATATGTGTGCTAGTTGATCGGTATATATTTACTTTACGGGGCAATGCTCCAATATTCCCGCTGCGGACCTTGTGCTTCCAGGAAATTTATCGATATGTGTGCTAGTCGATTAGTATGCATATTTATTTTACGGGACAATACTCCCATATTCCCGCTGCGGACGATGTGCTTCCAGGATATTTACTGACCTGCGTGCAGGTCGAATATTTACGGGACAATGCCCCCTTAGTCCATACATATTTACTATATGGGTCAATGTTCCCATGCATATTACCGCAACTGACGACGGGCTTCCATGAATTCTTATTTTATCTGACCCGCGTGTGGGTCATTTAAAATTAATCCATTCATTCCCATATCATTTAATGAAAACCCGTCCAGATCTTATATTGGAACCCATCCATTTTTAATGCGGAGGGGCAATGTAAACACACTATTTACTGGAATAAACCATTTACATTAATGGGTTTTGAAAACTGTGCAGACCCTGTTCAGAGGGTGCCTTCAGGAGCCTTCTGATATGGGTCTGCACTATTTTCCTATGTCCTTTGAAGGGACATAGGGTAATGCTGCGTTAATCTTACTATTTTCGAAATTGCAATACGATTGATCTCGGAGAGAATACATTTTTACATTTGTATGCCCCCGTTGACGATAGTCAGGGGGCATTATGTTTTGCACATGTCCGTCCGTTTAGGTGCAGTTGGTTGTCACAGTTTTTCAAGTGTTATAAGTCAGTAATTTCTACACTTATACACATGAAACTTCACATACACATCAAGTACCATCTGTGCTATCATTTGGCACCCCACCCATGCTGCCCGCAAGCCCAAGGTCGAGGTCAAATGACTTGGAAATTTTACGTGCAGTTGGTTGTCACATTTACGTGCAGTTATTTGTCACAATTTTTTCATTGTCTTATATCTCCCTAACCACTGTAGCGCTTGCCATGGAATCGCATATACACATTAAACATCATCCATACTTTCATTGCACACACAGCCCATGCTGCCCGCAAGCCCAAGGTCAAGGTCAAATGACTTCGGAATTACTTGGAAATTGTACGTGCACTTTTTTCATCATCTTATATCTCCTTAACCACTGTAGTTATTCACATGGAAATGCATATACACATTAAATACCATATATACTATCATCGCACACCAAACCCATGCTGCCCGAAAGTCCAATGTCAAGGTCAAATGACTTAGAAATTGATGTGCAGTTGGTCGTCACAGTTTTTTCATAGTCTTATATCTCCCTAACCATTGTAGTTATTTGCATGGAATTGCATATACATATTAAATACCATTCATACTTTCATCAGACACCCGACCCATGCTGCCCGCAAGCCCAAGGTCAAGGTCAAATGACTTAGGAATTTTACGTGCAGTTGGTTGTTACAGTTTTTTCATTGTCTTATATCTCACTAACCGCTATAGCTATTGGCATGGAATTGCATATACACATTCAACACCATCTATACTTTCATTACGCACCTGGCTCATGCTGCCCGCAAGCCCAAGGTCAAGGTCAAATGACTTAGGAATTTTACGTGCAGCTAGGCAAGCACCTACACGGGTGCATCACTGTCTTACATACACAATTTTCTAGTTTCTACATGAAATTTATCATTCGATTCACGACAGAATAATTCGTTACCTGCATTATGTGTATTATTATTTGAAATAGGGGACAAACTGTATACCTTCATCTTTGTGGATGTCGATGTACATGTAGATGAAAATATCGTTTCGATTGTGCGATTTATATTTTAGGTACATGTACATAACACCATTGACAGCGGTGTAACTATCAAGCATTTTTAAACACGTCGGAGTCAAATAAATTCCACCTGCTAAGATCATCGTCTGCTTCAGATTTGAAAGTGACATTTCTTCAATTTCTTTTACAAAATATATGTGTCAAACAGTTTTGATCGTGAGGAAATGCCGAGTTACTCCGGATCTTGCAGACTGTTTACAAAGAATATCATTGGTTCGCCTATCGCAAAGTTCTAGTTATGGCATACTTGTTTTTGCTTGTCAATGTGTGATCATGTATTCTTTGTATGTTTTTTTTATCCTTGACTAGTGCGCTTATCTCCCTAAGCTTTTGTTTATTGCTTCAACAGCTGGCTACTTTAGATCGATCACTAGCATATCGCTCTGTAGATGGCATATGTATCAGCAATGGAGTCACTTAATGTTACATAAATATGCCAGTTCATTGGCAGGTATTAAAATGTTTTAAAATTGCACATGGAAATCTAAGATTTACAGCATGTGGCAATAAACATATGATCATAAGTATTCGGCCAGCTATCCGCCCGGAACTCACAGACAATTAACTTTGAACATTTTAGTTATGTTTACACTAAATGAAAAAAAAACCAAAAACAACAACAACAACAAAAGAACATGCATATCTGCATTTACTTTGTACCGTTTTTCGGGTCAGTGCTTCCATATTTTATACGTAATTTCGGATACCATTAAACATAATGTATATTATTTCACTGCTTTTACTACACGACGCTAGTGCTGTCCGTTCACTTGTTTGGATTTCCAATATGATAATCTAAAACATTCTACATACATTTTTATTCAACGTTAATTCCTTCCATGTTTTTTTTCACATGGCTACGGATAAAATTTATGGTTACATTATTAGAAACATGACCTATAGTAAAACTTGTCTTAACCCATTACCTCATATGCTATTTTTAGATCCAACCTCTTTGAATAAATCTACCGAAAAAGAGCATAAACTAGAGAAAAGGACACTTTTAGAATTTTGTAGTGTTGAAACCATTGTTATAAATAGAGCATTTGCTCCTATAGGAGCAAATGCTCTATTTATCACAATGTTTTCACAAAGTGACTTTTACATAGTCACCAACAGTCGTCAATAGCAGGGAATGGGTTAAGCGGTCATCAAAAGAGATCTTATTATTGGTCTGTAAGGCAGGTGGTAGCTTAATATAAGTCAATAGTAATGAAGAATGCTTCTATAGGAGCTGTCTGTATTACTTTTGTCTGTATTGTTGAACCACCTTGTATTTTAATAATTCTATGGTCAATACATGAATGACCATTTAAGACTTTTACAACTGTACTCTTTTGAGAGGCATCAAAATTTAAAATGCGTTGGCACAATATTTGGCAGGACAGGGAGGATGTGCGATGCGGTGGCCTGTCTTTATTTGTAGTTAAAGAGGAAGTCCCTACAATGATCGCATATGTTCAATAATATCATAAAACTTGGTATTTGTTATGCTCTATCATTATTATGAAGGTTCCCAATTTGAACTTATATCGAAAAATGCCCCTGTGCTACAAATAAACCGATTTCATCAATACTGATAATTTTTGTTCTACAACACAATATTATCGGCCTTTTCCGTTAAATTCTTCCGCGTTTTGCCGATGATCACCCGATCCCTCCATTGTTTACGTAATAGCTTTCTCGGAAGTCGTCGGAGAATCGCGAAAAGGGCGAACAGTTACGAAACTAAAACCCAACCCGAATAAAACTGAAACATCGGGGAGTAAAATCGGGATCGGCGATATCAAACACATGGATGTTTTGTCATTATAAACGCTAATTGAATGGGGTTTCTTGCGATATACCACTTTTCAGCATATATACATATCAGTTTTGTATATTTTAAGTCTTTTTGAAACGCAGACATCCCCTTTAATAACTGTCAAACCAAGTATGAAAAAGACATAGTGTAATGTGTTTTCAATAATGTGGAACACTCTTACATACTGTTTCAGATCCCTTTCGGTCACGTTATAAGGCCAGAAAGGTCACGTGGTCCATTACCAATCCATCGTACCATTAACAGTTCTAGTTTAGTCTTAAGTCGAGACATTTACAGAGTTTGGTTTATTTGCGAAAGGCATTGACCCCTTCAGTGTATTGAAGACGGGTCTGTCATGTCATATGAGCAAACAGTGTGTAGTCAAATGAGGCGCTGAGTAATTAAGATGCGTATCATCTTAACCCTTCTTTTGCTGAATTTTAAAATACATTTCTCCGTCTTTACCCATGCCCTGTTGTATAATTACATATATCTTCACTGTGTACACATATTTCGCTGTGCAATCACTGCTGTGGAGTGCACTGGTTGCAAATCAACTTGTAAATAGTGCAGACCCTGATGAGACAGCTCCCGCAGGAGCTGTCTCATCTGGGTCTTCACTATTTACAGGTAGGCATATTGACGTGAATAGCAAGCGAAGGGTTAATAAATGCCCCTGTGTGTATTTTTGACAGTGACATTCTTGCATGTTGCTTAATGCATAATGAAAGCAAGCAGAAAGCTCCTATGGAAGCTTTCTATATTGCTTCCAGTCTGCGTTGAGCTACAACATGTTTTAAACAGTAAGCTATATTTCTTCATTTAATTGTTATTATATCCGGTATAGTATTTTGTTGTTTTATTAAGCGCCAGCCCCCCCCCCCCCCCACCTACCCCACCACCTGAACTGAGAGTGCGATTATTAGGGTGGATGGCGTTTATTAGAACGAATAATGTTCTTTGTTTCAGCACTTATAGTACAGACAACCAAGTGAGCTACATTCTAGTCACATTCAGTCTTGTAATTGGACTCTTTGGTGCGAAGACATGAAGCTTGTGTTGGTGATTGTCGCCATTTTGGCCTTGATGGTGACGCCATCCCACACCTGTCCTGATGACGACACGAATCTGATAAGCTTTAATTCGCTCTACACCGGTCTAAATGTACGTAAGATAACGTATTGGGTTCTGTTTATAAGGTCATTATTCCAATCATTGAATAATTATTTGAAACTTCAAACTGCGAAATAGATTACAAAAATTGTAATGTTGTATTGTAATGAAAAAATCTTCTTAATGTTATTTAATACTATCTGCGTGAGTGAAGAATCTGGTATGAACTTTCATAGAGTTGATTGTTAATGAAATTCGAGGTTTTGGAAACAAGTGTTGAGATTAATATCTGCCAGTCGCATTGCAATAGGGATGCCTTACTGGACTACAGAACTACAGATATGATGCGTACATTTAAACATGGTTCAAGAATAGTTCCTCTATTTCTCCACCAAACCCTATGCTGTGACCACTCTTTAGAATCGTCTCGAGGAGACGATTCTAAAGAGTGGTCACAGTATAGGCTTTGGTGGAGAAATGACAGTTTAGTGTTTGGTTACGCACCTTTATCTGCAGCTCTGTAGAATATGCAATGTTTGCTATGTCGTATATACAGAATATGTGATATCATATGCAAACAATTTGAATCGAGATAAGGGTCGAGTAACATCAGGAAACAAACCATTTGACACTACAGTAAAACATTTCTTAACCGGAATTCTAGTAGAGAAGAATTTGAATACTTTTAGGCAGGTGGCTGCTTAATGCAGGGTTGAAAGTTATGCAGAAAGCTCCTAGAGAAGCTTTCTGCATGATTTTCAACCTGCATTAAGCTGTCACCTGTCTCCAAGATCGATATTTATACCATATTTAACGTCCGGTTTAGAAAAAGTTTTTTGTATATTTATCTTTTTATAAAGCAATTGAAGAAATGCCCGCTATAAAACTTGAAAATGTGTTCAGAAGACTACAATGTTGGCACTGAAAGGGTTACTACTGAGATCAGTTTTCTTAATCCATCGTACCCAGTGTCCCTTTAAAGGGACATATGCAAACAGTGTAGACCCAGATCAGAGGGCTCATGAAGGAGCCCTCTGATCAGGGTCTGCACTATTTGCTGAAACCATCCTATGCAAATGGCTTATTCAAGGCACTATTTTGATTGCTGTGCCCCCTCTACATAAATATTGGATGGGTTCCAAAGTAATGACTGGACGAGTTTTATCTAAATAATGTATATACATAAATACTTGAATAGCTCTGATCAGAGCTATTCAGGTAGTTATGTACATGTATTATATTAATTCCCTTTTTTGAATATTTTCTTCATTGTAACTAATATAGGGATAAGTTTTCTGAATCTTATGCCTGGTACAGCTGCCTTTTTACGCTTTTGCAGACAGAGAATGCATAGATCACATGGCTCCTATAATTCCGTAAGCAGACAAAGCAGATCCTAATCAAACAGCTCCTACGGCAGTAATCATTCTGTTCAGTGTCTACTCTGTTTGCAAATACATTAAAATGTATCCTGTAGGAACCATCAAATCAGAGTCTGCTTAGGAAATAATATACAGTTGAACTTCGATATCTCGAACTTCAAGGGGCCATACAAATTAGTTCAAAATAACAGGCATTCGAGTAATCCGATTTCTAATCTGACCAATATTTCAAAATCGCAGCTTAATGCAGGTCGAAAGTAATGCTGAAAGCTCCCGTGGGAGCTTTCAGCATTACCTTCGACCTACATCTAGCGGTCACATGTGATTTAAGATATGTGTAGGGATGCATATTAGAACGATTCTGTATTGTAAAGTTTGGAAGGACCGAACCTTTAGTCCGAGTTATCCCTGTTGCATTTGTTTTGAATTTCAAATAGTCTACACAAGCAACTCTCTTATAATTATCTAGTTTGCGTTTACAATACACGCAATTGTAAGGTTCAAAGGACCTTTCTCGCACTCGGGCTTGTCTATTACAGAGTAACACAGATATTGTTGTGAGTCAGGCCGTTCTTCTGGACGTGTCCCCGGTCCACGTAAACACGATTACAATCAACGGCATTGGGAAACTGGTGTTCAGCCGTAGTCTCAGCATCGTTCTCAGGACCAAAGGAATTCTCGTGAAAGACAATGCATCCTTGATCATAGGAAGTGAAGACTGTCGTCATGACGCCGATGTCAACATAATATTGGAAGGTAAAGAGAAGACAACTCCGATTGGCATGATTGATGAATATACAGCGGAGTATGTCCTTAAGCGACCATAAAACATAGACCTGACTATGGGTTTTAAAGACAGGTGGTAGCTTAATGCAGGTCAAAAGTAATACAGAAAACTCCAATAGGAGCTTCGTGTGTTGCTTTTGTCCTGCATTAAGCAACCATGTGCTGTTTGAGACTCTTATATTCAATAAACGAATGGCCGCTTAAGACAGGTTCCACTATAGTCATTCTTCTACGAAACAATGACGTCATCGATATCTATTGGCTTAACATTTTCCTCCATAAATACGCCTTTCTACGCCTCTGTAAAAATCATATGGCTCAAACCATTGTGATAAATAGAGCAGTTGCTCCTATATGAGCAAATGCTCTATTTATCACAATAGTTGCAAACTACAACATTATAAAAAGTTGCCTTTTCCTTAGTTAATGCTCCTTTTCGGTAGATTCATACAAAGAGGTTGGATCTTAAAATAGCCTATGGAGGAATGGATTAAGAGTTATAACGGTACATTAACATCAGAATGTTTGGCATGTGAAGAAACCGTTAAAAGAGACATGCACAAATCAGTATGCAAACAGAGCGTACCCTGGTCAGACGATTCCAGCAGAAGCCGTCTTATTCAGGTCTTCTTGGTTGTAAAGACAAAGAAAAGGCGTCTACAAATGTCAGAGAGTTTTGATCCTAAAGATACACCGATTGACTTGTCGACTCATATTTATTCCCAACTATTTGTTAACATAATCAAAAAGTCCTTGTTGCATGCTAAAAATAAAGCCATAGGTGCAACTATACGTAGCAGCAAGCGTAACCGTTATATAACTTACCCCACCTTCCCCGCCCCCAGTCTACCTGATTGAACTATTATTTTTCGATAGACTCATTCATCACTGCAATTCTAGGCAATGTTCACCTTGATCAGACGTCGTGGCAAATTTACTCGGCGACTCACATTTATCCCAGCTATTTATTAAGATAATCAGAAAGTTGCATGTTAAAGATAAAATCGTGAGTATAACTGCAGCAACAAACTTTATATAATTTTTCCCACCTTCTTCCCTCCCCAGCCTTCCTCGTTGAAATTATGTTTCAATAAATTCATTCATCACGGCAATTCATGTTCACCTTGATCAGGGTCCATGCTTATAAAACTTTTAGTTGAGTCTGAGTTCGTTCTCCAGTTTCTGATTGGTCAGATGTGAGCCTTTGGCTCACATCTGACCAATCAAAAGCTTGAGAACTCAAATCTGACCAATCAAAAGCTTGAGAACGAACTCAGACTCAACTTATGTGACAGTGATCAGACGTCTTATCTAGTCAGACAGTAATGACCCTCATATTATTACGAGGGGTGATTGATAAGTCTGTGGCCTGGGGTAGAAACAGATCACTTATAAACATACCATTTGATGTCCGTATAGAAAAGGTGTTGCAGAGACAGAAGGATTTTTTTTCTCTGTTGGTTGCCAGAATTTGATTCTCAAAGCTACTTACTATGAGTACTTCTAAGCAAATGGACAACATTGGCCATCGCGCGATTATTCAATACCTTGGCATCAAAGGATTATCACCTAAAGAGATTCATGAGGACATGGTAGCTACATTAGGGGAGCATGCCCCATGTAATAGCATGGTGAAAAAATGAGCCGCTGAATTTAAACGCGCTAGAGAGAGTCTTGAAGATGACCCCCGTCCTGGCAGGCCACCAACTGTCACCTCAAAGGACACCATCAATAAAATCCATGATATGATTATGGCAGATCGATGAATTACACAGCGGTACATTGCTACATAGCTGGGTATATCACAGGAACGAGTCCATGCAATTATCCATAATGATTTGCAAATGACAAAGGTTTCTGCCATATGGGTCCCAAAACTTCTGAGTCTCGATCAGAAACGAGTTCGGTGCAACATGTCCTGGGAAAACCGTGCCATGTTTGAGCGGGATCAGAAGTTTCTCAAGCAGTTTGTAACTGTTGGTGAAACATGGGTTCACCACTTCGAACCTGAGACAAAACAACAGTCAGAACAGTGGAAACACACAGGATCACCATCCCCGAAAAAAGCCAAATCTACAACATCCGCTGGGAAGGTGATGGCCACAGTTTTCTGGTATGCGAAAGGTGTGCTGCTAGTGGATTGTCTTGAAAGAAGTCACACTATAACCGCAAGGTATTATGCTGACCTCATGAGTCAGCTTCGTGAAAAAATCAAGGAGACAAGGCGTGGCAAGCTGTCATTAGGTGTGCTCTTCCATCAGGACAATGCTCGAGCACACAAATCCACTGTTGTCATGGCTGCCATTCAGATATGTGGTTTCCAAATGGTTGAGTATCCACCATATTCCCCTGATTTAGCACCCTCTGACTATTTCCTATTCCCCAAGATGAAAAAGGAACTCAGCGGCCGCCATTTTCGCACTGATGATGACGTCAAACAAGCTGTTAATGCATTTCTTGAGGCCCAAGATGCCACCTTCTGCAGGGAAGGTATCCAAATACTCCATCACCGTTGGACAAAGTGTGTAAGCTTGCAAGGTGACTTCGTTGAAAAATAAATGAAAATATTGAGGTCAAACTGCTGCTCCCTGTCTCAGGCAACGGACCTATCAATCAATCGTATGTAGCATTCATTCACACGTTTGCTAAACGAGTAGACCCAGATCAGACGGATCCTGTAGGAGTCGTCTTATCAGGATCTGCTCTGTTTGCTTATGAAAATCTATAGATCTAATTATGTCGTTTCTACAACAGTTCAATTTAACCATTTCGACGTCAAATTTCTAATTGTCGTCTGCAATCCAATTTTGTTAAACCATTCGGTAAAATAAGGAAATAAGATAAATAAACGCAAACTTCAAAAGAATAAAGCACAGATATAGAAATAGAGTTTGAGACAAATAGTGAAGTCCCTGATCAGATGTCGCCTTGAAAAGGCGGCGTCTGATCTGGGACTGCACTATTTGTCGTGGTGCATTTATGCGACATCGGCGGTGAAAGGGTTAGTCGATTCTGTTTATGAATATGCATGAGGTGGAGAAATCTTGAATACAAAACAGGGAAAGGGTTTAGAAACAGGTCTGCACTGCATTCATCTCTTCGGCTACTCATAAAGCAAATTGCTCTGTATTTCAGGTATCCGGACCACTAACCGCAGTAACGTTGGGCATGCAGGGGAGAAGTACATCGCCGTAGAAGACAATGCCAACATCCACATACACGGCAAGGAAAAGTTGCCCCATACCAAAGTAGTTGGTACCGTGCAGAGATTCGAGGCAGCGGACTCCACTAAAATCAAATTCCATCACAAGGTAATGTTTTCTAAGCTAATATATTATAGGATATAATTATAGTGGGCTCGCTCCTATCATGTTTGGCTACTTGAGTGCGACGAGGTGGGGACAGGGCGGCTAGGGGCCAGGGTACAGAGTAAATCCAGATCAGACGGCTTCTGCACCAGGACCTGCTCTGTTTGTTTATTAAATAACATAGATATAAATCTACAGTGTCTGCCATAGCCAAGGTTCCCTGTGTCCACGTGCTGTTATAACAAATAATTTAGAAATCGATATGAAAATGAAAAGTTTAGTTATAAAAATTGACATCATTAATATTTATTAACACAATTTTCATAATGGTATAAAACACATGGTATTTTTGCTTTGGCAGAAATTGTTGAATATATCTACAGTTGAACTTCGATATCTCAAACTCGGATAACTCGAACTTGGGATAACTCGAACTAAAAGTTCGGTCCATCCAAAATCTTACAATACAGAATTGTATCACTGCGCACACATTTCATAGCTTAATGCAAGCTTTCAGCATTACTGTAGACCTGCATTAAGCTATGGACTTGAGAAATTGTCCAGATTACAAATCGGATAACTCGAACTCGTGTTATCTCGAACTGATTGATATAGTCCCCCTTGACGTTCGAAATAGCCTATCGGAACTTTAAGCACTACTTTCGACCTGCATTAAGCTGCGAACTTGGGATAATGGTCAGATTGTAGATGACTCCAACCTCTGTTATTTCGAACTAATTTGTATGGATCCTTGCAGTTCGGTATATCGAAATTCAACTGTATATGATTCCATAAGCAAACAGGCAGACCCTAATATGACGTCTACTGATCATACGAACAAGGTCTACTACATGTATATTTGTAAAGGTGAGAAAGGGAGTTTCTATCAGGAAGAGAGCATTGTGAAATCACAACAGAATAATTTGGCAAGATTTGAACGGACTGAAAGCATGTTACCCTCTCCCTGATACACAGGCTTTGTCACACCTTTGCAAACAGAGTTGACCCAGATCATACGACTTCTGAAGGAGCCATCTGATCAGGGTCTGCTATGGAAGATTGTTTTTTTTTTACCAAATACGTTCCCTCCTTAACCCATTCCCTCATATAAACGTGTTTTTATGCATTTGTAAAACAGAGTAGACCCAGATCAGGGTCTGCTCTGTTTGCTAATAGAATTTGATCTGTTTCTTTGCTTTCTAAAATGTCTACAATTTTCCACCTTCAATATTTCTTTATAACTATTTGGTTAATGAATATTCAGTAGGTATTGAAATTTGGCCTAAATATAGAACAGGGAAAGGGTTAAATAAGGTATTATTATTGTTATTATTATTATTGTGTTTGCTGGTGAAATCATGATAGACCGGACTCTATAGTTGCTACCAATACCAAACTATTCTATGTACATACATCATTATAAAAAAACAGCTAATAAATATTCATGTCGTCATTACATGTATTTCTTACATGAATATTCCAACAGGAAGTTGTTGAAAGGCACAGCATATTAGAGTTTAAACCTCGTAAATGAAAAATGCTTGAATCGAATATTTTCTTCATGAACCATTAACTCCATGAATATTCATATGAGAACTAATGACATAATCAATATTGATTAGATTAATTGTTTTAATAGCACATGGATACAGCAAGTTTTGGCCATACCAGAAACTGTAGAATCAGATCAGTAAATATTATATCACAAGGAAGCAGAGAAGATCCTGATCAGACAGCTCCTACAAGAGCCGTTTGATCTGGGTCAGCTCTGTTAGCAAAGGCGCAGAAAGGCGTACTTATGGAATAAAGGGTTAAACAGTGCCCGAGGTTTAAAAAACTTCTTAGTTTGTGTCTGGGTTCATACGTATTTGATTGGTCCGATTTTGTGTTTCACTCAAAATCTAATCAATCCGACTCTTGCAAATGAGCTTAGAATCAGTCAACCTCTGATCCTGACTTCCATGTGCAGTAAAACCTCTCTATAACGACCACTAAATTACATCAAGTATTTTGCGTTAAAGGAAGGTGGATGCTTAAAGCAATGTGAAAGTAAAACAGAACGCTTCTATAGGAGCGTTCTGTTTTACTTTCACCTTGCTTTAAACAACCACCTGCCAAAAAACCTAATTAACACAATTTAGTGGTCGTTATAGAGAGGTTTTACTGTATATGTTTTACCATGACCAGACTTCAACCAGCGCAACCTACAGGAAAGGGAAAGATGGCGTGGCAATGCACGTTGTCAACACCAACCTGGAGGTAATTTCATTCGACGCCTTTGATTTGTACAACCCGGACGACGTCGCCAAGGAGCAAACCGAGGTCGACAGACTGAAGACTGCCATAAACGGTGAGTGTGAAGTATTTATTTATTTATTTATTTATTTATTATACCACATTTATATAGCGCTCTTTTCAAGTTTTCATACAGGTTATGTGCGTTCAAAAGCGCTTCACAAAGATACATTTTATGTACAATAATGCGTAAATTATAGAACATTTAAAATAAAAATATATTTAATACTTATATATAGATAAGAATAATAATAAAAATAATTTATTTAGGACATAGGTAAATCAACTACATCTTGTCCGTAAGTTTATCTGTCTGTGTACACCACTACATATAAAATATTGCCGGAAAATTGGGTAACAGAACAGATCAATTTGAAGTTCATGCATATAAACTAAGCAATACAAATAAACAACTGTTATATACGCGCACTATGCAACCCCTCCAGTCAAACACTATTCGACCCGCTATGGCAATGAGGGAGTACACAGCGGATCATATTTTAATAGAGTTGTAATAGGGTATATCCAAAAATTAATTACAGAATAAAATGTCTTATTATGGGAACCCAAAAAGCCCAGTCAAAGTAGAGCTAAAGAAGGTATCCCGTATACTGTTCCTACAACATATCCCACCGGCTGCAATGGCAAAGGAATCACATCGGATAAATCGAGACTGATTGAGACACGCGATGCTGCATTAGACCGTACAGGTTTAATCTGTCCGCTGCCCATATATTACACGACCCAGTTCACTGGTAAGCAAAAATAAGGAAACTGGGTTAGCTTAACAGGAATCCCTGGCACTGGTTGAGGGCAGGGTAGCAAGTCATGCCAGCAAGACTCCCAATGTACCAGCGCGGTATTACACCGTAGAGGGATGCCCTGTTCCACTACAGTGCTCCCTCCGGCATTGGAACTGGAGTTACCAGAGGTACCAAGCATATAGGGATGCCCCGTTTGACAACAGTACTCCCTCGGACACCACCACATCTGGACAGCAGAATCCCGCTGACACAACACCCGCACGTTCAACAGTAAGGGGATTCCCTAGAATTCCATAAAAATATGGAAGAGGTTTTTGTTATTCATTTATCTATTTTTCTACATTTGTGGAGCATTATATTTGAAAAAAGGGGTTTAAAAGTCCACAGTCATAAGGAAGTGGCAGGATCAACACTCTGTGGCCAATGCAGCAGTTCTGATAATCGACGATTAGCAGCTACGTTTTCTAAACTGCCCTAATAATATATGTTGAAGAAATGCGATTTTTTGAAACATGCCAGTGAGCTTGCATCTCTAATGCCTGATGGAAGAGCATTCCAGAGTTTGGGAGCTGCATGCATGAAACTTCTCTCACCGTATTTTACCTTACGACTTTTTGGTACAACCAACGACAAAGAACTACTTGCTGATCTTAATTCTCTGCGGGTCTGTACACGTCAAGCATGTCGACAATGTACTTGGCGGATTCATTGTGCATGGCTTTATACATAAGTGTCAGAATTTTGAATTCAATCCGATGCTGAACCGGAAGTCAGTGAAGTTCCTTCAAAACCGGCGTAATATGATTATATCGAGAAGTCCTTATTATGATGCGGGCTGCTGTGTTTTGCACTCTTTGAAGCTTCCGCAGTGTTTTGTTTGGAATTCCATGCAGCAATGAGTTGCAGTAGTCTATTTTTGATGTAACCAGAGAGTTCACCAAAGTCTTGGTGGCAGCAGGCGAGAGGTACTTTCTTATATGACCTATTCGTCGGAGCTGTGCATAACTAGACCTACACACGGAATTGATGTGTGATGTCATATCCATTTGTGAATCGAGCCATGCGCCGAGATTCTTTATACACAAAGATGGCTTAATTTCAGAGGGTCCTACTTGCACATGAATCTCTTCAGGTACTTCTGTGTTTTTAGTATGAAACAGAATAACCTCAGTTTTGTCAGTATTGAGCTTCAGCATGTTCTGGTGTATCCAAGACACTAGCTCCTTGAGACAGTTCTCAACTCGTGATAAAGCTTCCTGTTGACAGGAAATGTCCTTGGGCTTAAATGGTAGGTATAATTGTGAGTCATCGGCATAAAAATGGTGGTTGAGCCCATGGGTTTTGCAGATTGAGCCGACAGGTTTTGTGTACATGATGTAGTACTGTACAACCCCTCTAAACTGAACCTTAGAATTAGTCTCTGTGTCTGTCTTTCAGATAGATGGCAGCTTAACCCTTTTGCTGCCAAACTCTGTCGTCTGCTAACTTTGTCGTCTGCTACACATGTTCATTCTTTTGATTTTCTTCATTTTTGTTTCAAAAACATAGTAAAAGTAACAAACAGTTTGGATCCTGATGAGACTTGGTGTCTCATCTGGATCCAAACTGTTTGCATAGGTAATCACAGATCTGGCATTGGCAGCGAAAGGGTTAATTGTTAGGGTCACGTGGAATATTTGTTTGACCAAATGTGTTCCCTCGATAAATAAAGTCTTTAACATTATTATTAGCATTGTCATTATAACCCATTTCCCCCCAGTGTTCCTTAAAACCGACACAGGGAAACAGTGTAGACCAGATCAGAAGGTTCCTACAGGAGCCCTCTGATCAGGGTCTGTATTTCTTGCTGAATATATCGATGTCGATATCCCATTCCAGAAAATATTTTGTTTGCTGTATTCCCTCCGCATGAAAAATGAATGGGTTCCAAAGTAAGATTTGACAGCGGTTTTCCTTATATAATATGGGAATAAATTAATTAAATCAGGTTGAAAGTCATGCAGTAAGCTCCCAGAGCAGCTTTCTGCAAATTCCACCCTGCATATATACAGTTGAACTTCGATATCTCGAACTCGGATAACTCGAACTCCGGATAACTAGGACTAACAGTTCGGTCCTTGTAAAACTTACAATACAGACTTGCTCATAAATGTATCACTACGGATATCTAGAAACGTATGTGACAGCTTAATGTAGGTGTAAAGTAATGATGAAAGCTCCTGCAGAGCAAACAGCGCAGACCCAGATCAGATTGTTCTTATATAGGAGCCGTCTGATATGGGTCTACTCTGTTTGCAAAGGCATAGAAAATGCGTTTATATGGAGCAAATGGTTAAGTCGGCCTCTTAGAACTTATTTCTTTCGTTACAGGTGTAAGCGACGGTAACTTGGTAGCGCTTTCTATTCAGAACTTCCTCGATCACGATAGCAGTACCGACTTATCTGCACTCTTTGATGACATACACACCGCAGCTGGTTTGGGTTCGGATACTTTACTCATGCGTAGTTTGTACAAGTTTGATGCCTTCTCGATTGTGTTTGTAAAAGGTAAGGAAGTGTTTCGTCCTCTGCCTACCCATTCTAGGCTTGACAAAACGTAGTTCCCTAATTTGATTTTTTTAGTAAAGAAGAAATGAGAATCTTTTAGGCAGGTGGGTGTTTAACACTATCTGTTTTGTAAACGTGTTAAAATCGTGCATATGCAAACAAAGAAGACCCAGATCAGATGGTCCTATAGGAACCGTCTGACCAGAGTTTGCACTGTTCGCTTACGGGAACTGATAGATTTGTTTCTATACTTTCTAAAATGGCTACAAGGCGGCGTCTGATTAGGGACTTCACATTTTGTCTCAGTCTCTAGTTCTCGATCTGTGTTTTATTCTTTTGAATTCTGTATTTATTTATTCCATTTACTTATTTCACCGAATGATTTAACGAAATTGAGTTGCAGACGACAATTAGAAATTTGGCGCCGAAAGAGTTAATTAATGCAGGCCAAACGTAATGCAGGTATGGACGCTTTCAGCATTACTTTCAGCGTTCCATAATTAGAACTCTCTTCGATGGCCGTTTAAAGAGGAACTCCCGTCAACGATCGCATATTTTCAATAATATCATAAAACTATCAATATTATGAAGGTTCCCAATTTGAACTTATATCGAAAAATGCCCCTGTGATACAAATAAATCGATTTCATCAATACTGATAATTTTTGTTCTACAACACAATATTATCGGCCTTTTTCCGTTAAATTCTTCCGCGTTTTGCCGATGATCACCCGATCCCTCCTTTCTCGGAAGTGGTCGGAGAATCGCGAATAGGGCGAACAGTTACGAAACTAAAACCCAACCCGAATAAAACTGAAACTTCGGGTAGTGAAACCGGGATCGGCGATATCAAACACATGGATGTTTTGTCATTATAAACGGTAATTGGATGGGGCTTTTTGCGATATACTTCTTTTCAGCATATAAATAAATGAGTTTTGTATATTTTAAGTGTTTATGAAACGCGTCAAATGTAGGGACATCCCCTTTAAGACATATTCAACTGTAATTAAATAAATTGTCACCAGCAGAATAAAAATTAAAATGATAATTCTGTTTCCATTCCTTCCTGTCGAATGTGGCTGGATTCCTCGAAATTTAACCCTTCGCTTGCTATTCACGTCAATATACCTACCTGTAAATAGTGAAGACCCAGATGAGACAGCTCCTGCAGGAGCTGTCTCATCAGGGTTAAGAGTTATGATGGGGTTAAGAGTTACAACGGTACATTAGCATCAGAATGTTTGGCATGTGAAGAAACTTATTTACAAGTTGATTGTGCAACCAGTGCACTCCGCAGCAGTGATTGCACAGCGAAATACTTGTACACAGTGAAGATATATGTAATTATACAACAGGGCATAGGTAAAGAAGGAGAAATGGATTTGAAAATTCAGCAAGAGAAGGGTTAATCTAGATCTGATCCTACAGATGTTGCATAAGCCAGCGCTTCACTGTTAAGTTGTTTACTTTAAATCAAATTTATGAATAATCATGAAATTATCAATTCATTAATAATGTTCATTAGGGAAGGGTACATTTTATTTACAGGTGGTAGTACCTACAGCCAGTCTGTCGACGAGCTGATCAGCAAAAAGACCACGCAGTCGCTGGCCTCTATCGACTTCCATAGTTACAAGGCATCGGCCACGTCCTACATCGACCCCGATTCGAGGTCTAAGTCTGAAATTGACTTCCGAATTTTGCACTCGTCCATAGGATATCCTGAGATCACAGTCAGCAAGAGCATAGAATCCTGGAATGTAGGTAATGAGTGACTTATGTAAGTATGGACAGTTATATCATGACTGGCTGTATATAGGTATGTATATAATGTTATGTAGATATGAAATGACTGTCTATATGTAGGTATGACTAATTATATGATGACTGTCTGTGTGTTGGAATGGACAGATGTGTAATGCCTGTTTGTATGTAGGAAATATATATCATGACTATTTGTGTGTATGTGTGGACAGTTATGTAATGATTTTCTGTATGTAGGTATGGACAGTTGTATAATGACTGTCTGCATGTAGGTATGGACAGTTGTATAGTGACTGCTTGTATGCAAGTATAGACAGTTGTATCATGACTGTTTGTATTTAGGTATGGTCAGTTGTATCATGACTGTCTGTATGTAGGTATGGACAGTTGTATAATGACTGTCTGTATATAGGTATGGACAGTTGTATAATGACTGGTTTTATTTAGGTATGGACAGTTGTATAATGATTGTCTGTATGCAAGTATGGAGAGTTGTGATACAGTTATCTCCTATGTTTATCTTTTGTGTGATACAGTTATCTCACATGTTTATCTTTCATGTGGTACAGTTATCTCATATGTTTATCTTTCGTTTGATACAGTTTTCTCTTTTGTTTATATTTCATGTGATACATTTATCTCCTAAGTCTATCTTTCGTTCGATGGAGTTATCTCCAATGTTTATTTTTCGTGTGCTACAGTTATCTCCAATGTTTATCTTTCATGTTAAATGGTAAATCTCCTTTGTTTATCTTTCATGTACTACAGTTATCTCAAATGTTTATGTTTCAGTTTTACGATGTATTTATTTTTCATGTTATACAGTGATATATGTTTGACTTATACGCAATGTGTTAACTCGTATGTTCATCTGTGATTTGATATACAGTTGAACTTCGATATCTCGAACTCAGATAACTCGAACTTCAGGCTAACTCGAACTAAACTTCGATCCTTCCGAAATTTAAAATATGGGATTGTTCTAAAATGTATCATTACACACATCTAGAAACACATGTGACAGCTTAATGCAATTTAATGCAGGTCGAAAGTAATGCTGAAAGCTCCTACAGGAGCGTCCAGCATTACTTTAGACCTGCATTAAGCTGTGAACTTAAGAAATTATCCCGATCAGAAATCGGATAACTCGAACTTCTGTTATCTCAAACTACTTTGTGTGGTCCCTTGAAGCTCGAGATATCGAAGTTCAATTGTAGTTAACTAGTTTGTTTATGTTTGATGTGATACAGTTAATTCGCATGTTAATCTTACAGGTGATGAAATAGTGATTACGTCCACGGACTACAAGGCCTCCCACGCAGAAAAGCGGAAAATTAAAGCGAAACTCTCCTCAACATCCTTCCAATTGTCGGGTATGATTGTCTTATAATAATAGTTTCTAGCATTTTCGCTGCCAATGTCACATCATTGAGTAACTCAGGGTCTCATCATGATCCAAACTGTTTGTTACTGCGTTTATTTTGGCAATGCAATAGGAGTGAAATAGGCATAAACGACGCAGGCACATCAAAGTAATCTTAATTCTTTCGGCGTTGGATTTTCAAATGGATTATTTCAAATTTTAAACAGGTCTTGCTTACCTTGAATATTGAAGGAGTTTAACCCATTTGCCCCCCCCCCCGTTCCCATATATGGGATGTAGGCAAACAGTGTAGACTCTGATCAGATGCCGCATAATGCGTCGTCTGATCAGAGTCTACACTGTTTGCTGGTAGGAATTTCAATATAAAACAAAACGAAAATGAAAATTTAGACCGGGCATTCCTTAGATAAAAAAAGGACCAATCCAATATATAAACATGGAAGAATCCACTGGGAGCAAATGGGTTAAGGAAAAGTGTATCATGATAAACAACGCTTAACCAGATGAGAGGACTCCTTTAGGAGCCCTGAATCATTTGATAAGTCTGCTATGTTTGTTTCACAACAATACCGTCGAAATGCGATATGTCTAACTCGGATAGCTCGAACTTCGGGAAAACTCGTGGTAAATGTTCGGTCCTTCCAAAATTTACAATACAGAATTGTTCTTAAATGTAATACTATACATATCTAGAAACACGTGACAGCTAAATGCAGGTCGAAAGCAATGCTAAAATTTCCTACGGGAGCTTTCAGCCTTACTTAAGACCTACATTAAGCTGTTAACTTGGGATTTTTTGTTCATATTTGAAGTTGGATGACTCGAACCTCTGTTATCTGTAATTTATATGGTCCCTTGAGGTTCCAGATATCAAAGTTCAGCTACAATTTGCATATGCCACATTGACATAGACACAAACGATGCAGATACATCAAAGTAATTAAAGTTTGTAGACAATTATGCACAAAATGAAAAATACAGTTGAACTTCGATATCTCGAACTCTGATTACTCGGATAAAAGTTCGATCTTTCCAAAAAAATTCTAAAATGCATCACTATACGTATCTAGAAACACAGATAACAGCTAAATGCAAGTCTACAGTAATGCTGAAAGCTGGAGTTTTGTATCATTATTTAAGGACTGCAGTAAGCTGTGAATTTGAGAAATTGTTCAGATTAGTAATCGGATGACTCGAACCTCTGTTATCTCGAAGTAATTTGTATGGTCCCTTGAAATTCGAGATATCGAAGTTCAACTGTAAATTGATTCGGAATAGATATTTGGATGAGTGAAATGTCAACTGATTAAACTTTGAACAGACTGATCAATAAAGCCGAGTCTGCAATTTTCTCCTTTTTGTGTTGCAAGTTTTGCTTTCGGGGGATCACCTCTGTTCAGAATGTGTACTTCTATTCTTCAGACAACTACATGTATTCGAATATCTCAGTGTTTTGAGAAATTGTTGGGTTTTTTTGAGGTGCCAAGAAGTTTGGATCCCATCCCGAGTGTATCTTCGAATTCCTTACAAAATGACACTCAGTCTTCTTTCAGAACTGTAGACAATAGGCGTTCTGATCGGTCAAAAGCTCTCATTTCTCAGCCAAACCTTGTCTCGTTTCCACTCATTAGACGTACCTCAGAGATGCACTTTCTATAAGTACCAACAATATAGTGATTGGTGAAGAAATATAGAAACTATCTTTCATATCTAGAAATCTCCTAATACTCGGCTTAAATATCTTAAAAGATCAACAGATAAATGTGCGCACTCATATTCTAAAATCGTCATTTCTCCACCAAACCCTATCTTGTGACGACTCTTTAGAATCGTCTCGAAAAGACGATTCTAAAGAGAGGTCACAAGATAGGGTTTGGTGAAGAAATAAAGAAGTTATTCTTAAAAATGTTTTGATTAACGCATCTTATTTGGATCTCTGTATATAATATCTAGACTGTTGTCTTTCTCTTTCACCAGACGAACTAATGTATCGTCACTTTGGAGAAATTGAGAATGGGGTGGATATGCGAGCTGAAGTGGCCATACTTACTCGGAACATTAGGATAGAAGGTGATATGAGTCGTGACTGCCCTCCGTCTAATCTGAACTGTGAAAAAATTGGCTTTGACGGCTTTGGTGGTCACATCATAGTAAGTACGCATTACAGCCATTTTACTAATGAAACTTATGTAACCAATGACAACCGTGTAACTAATGACAACCGTGTATCCAATGACAACCGTGTAACCAATTACAATCGTGTAACCAATGACAAACGTGTAACCAACGGCAACCGTGTAACCAATGCCAAGCACGTCATGTCCCCATTGTGTCGAATGCCATATATATGTTACACTGCTATGTTTATATAATAAACCTTTGATTCCAAAATGCCTTTCATATTCAGGTCGCTGGTTTTCAAAAACGAGAACTTGGAACACATTACACTGATCTCAATAACTTATGAATTTTACCTGATGAGTTTTCAAGACAAAAATAATAACAGCATGCATATTTATTAGCTGTGTTTTAAAACTGGTATATAAACAAGAGAAGCAGAAACGCATAGCTCCAGATAAAATGCGTAAATCTAAACATTTTGAAGAAAGGCTTCTTCATTTTCTCCACCAAATCCTATACTGTGACCACTCTTTAGAATCGTCTCTTCGAGACGATTCTAAAGAGTGGTCACAGTATATAGGGTTTGGTGGAGAAATGACGATTTTAGTATTTGGGTATGCACCTTTATCTGTAGTTCCGGAAACTGTTAAATCATACATTGATTGGTGAAGCAAAGTCTTTGCTTGTCATCGATAGGTGTAACCAACAGTGAATGAGCTGTCTGATCTGGGTTTACACCGTTTACTGGCATGTTATCCATGTATCAGATCCAGGCGTTTACGGGTCTTACTCTTTTCTCCATAATTATGCCTTTCTACGCATTTGTAGAACGGAGTAGATCCAGATCAGGTAGCTCCTTTAGGAGCCGTCTGATCAGGGTCTCATCTTTTTGCTTATGGTATAATGATACAAATAATTATACAGTATCTGCTACGGTCAAAGTTCCTGTGTCCACGTGCTGTTGTAACAATTAAGCTAATTGATATTCATGATGTCATTATTTCTTATATGATTTTTTGTTGCAAAGGGTTAAAGCTTCAGAAACGTATTTCTGATTTTGAGAATTATATTTTTAAGACTTGTAATGAGTACAGTAGAACCACGATTGCTCGAACACTCAAATACTTGTCATTAACGATCACTAAGACGGGTGACAGCTTTATTGCTGGGTGACAGTCGTGGAGAAAGCTCCTCATTGAGCTTTCTACATGACGTCCACCCTGCATTAAGCAGCCACCTGCATAAAAGGATCTGAATTTTGTACCGAAATTTCGAATTATCGAGGTTTCGAATTATCGAATGTTTTTGTATTTGCAATGTTTTTTGCGAAATAGTGTTTCCACCACCAATGTCGCAAAAATGCACCACGACAAATAGTGCAGTCCCAGATCAAACGCCACATTGAAAAGGTGGCGTCTGATCAGGCACTTCACTTTTTTTCTCAAACTTTATTTCTATATATATGCTTTATTCATTGGAAAGTTTCATTTATTTGTCTCATTTCCTTATTTTACCGAATTATTTAACAAAATTGGTTTGCAGACGACAATTAGAAATATGGCGCCGTTACTAGTTTCACACAGTCTTACTGAATAAGTGATGAAGCATTGATATCACTGAAAATGTAGCTTGTCAGTTCTAGATGTCTCTCAATCCTTTAATTCCTGAGGCTAAATATTTATGTAAGATATAATGACATCATGAATATTATTTGTTTTATATAATGACCTGTAGATCTAATATAAATATGAATATACAGTTTCTATCACGAACAAAAATTCCGGTGCCCGTGTGCCGTTATAAAAAATGATCTAATATTAACGACGTCATTATTTAATTAATGAATATTTATGAATTAAAGGGTTGACTGACAAATTCAGCTGTACTTTATTATCCCCCGTGACAAACAGTGTAGAATCTGACCACACATCGCGTCAATGACGTATCTTGTCTTGGTCAGCATTGTTATGACTTGCACTGATAAGGTATTTTCACAAGAAACGACATAATTATAAATGATCTAGCTGCAAATTGTTTTTCCCTTTTAGATTATGCATAGCTTCGGGGATGTGGCATCCATTGATGGAGCGGAACTTGTTCACATGGGACAGTCGACTGATAAAGGTACAGTCTTTAGATACCTCACCAGTGAGCATGATGATGAAGAAATCTTAACCCTTTTCTCCACAAATGCGCCTTTCTACGCCTTTACACACACAGTAGACCCAGATCAAACGGCTCCTATATGAGCCGTCTGATCTTGGTCTGCTGTGTCTGCTTGTGGTATAATATAGATATGATTCTACAGCTTCAGCCTGGGCCAGGTGGCATGTGTTCATATGCTATTATAGAAAATCATCTAATTAATATTCATGATGTCATTATTTCTTACATGAATATTCATGGAGTAAAAAGGGTTAAGTGAAGATTCTCACACAGACCAGATCATACATATATACTAAAAGAAATTAGATACGCAACATTTTAAAGCTTGAAATATTCATGTACAAATATGTTCTCAATATTTTGCACGACTTTTCCGTGACTACACCGAGCCACACTTATATTTGTCCGAAAAAGGTAGTCGAACGGTCACCGATATCACGAGTAGCACGGGCTGTGTGTAAACTACAGGTCACGTGACTACAGGTAATTGTATAGAGTGTACATGTTAGGTCACATTACAAAATTCCCCAGTAAGACCTAGATAGATCTAGTAAAGTTTAAAGAAGAAAAATCTAATCTAATGAGATTAAAGTTGGCAATGCCGCGCTTAACCCTTTCGCTGCCACACTTGTCGTCTGCTACAATTTTTTTATTTTTTTTATTTTCTTCATTTTTGTTTCAAAAACATAGTAACAGTAACAAACAGTTTGGATCCTGATGAGACGGTCTCATCTGGATCCAAACTGTTTGCATAGGTAATCACAGATCCATAGGTAATCACAGATCCGGCATTGGCAGCGAAAGGGTTTAAACAAAGATCAACGTCAAGAAGCCGTTCGGATGCTGATGAACGAAAGTTTGCAGCGTAACATTGCAAATCATCTTAGAGTGCACAAAAGCACTATATCTATGCTGTTTGATCGTCTGGGTACCACTAGTACAACGGACGACCGTCCTCGACCGGGCCGTCCCCGAGTAATGTCACGTCGTGATGACGCTAGATGATAAGGTTGCCACACTTGCGTCACAGGTTCCAGACACCGGAAGAAACTGCCAGGAATTTAAGAGGATCTACTAACAACAGACCTTGTGTACGAACTGTGTCAAGTAGACTCCGGAATGCCGGAATTAGAGCAAGACAATCATACGTAGGTTTACCATTCCGAGTAGAGGCAGCGCGTGTATCGTCGTAGAGGGGAACGCAACGTAGACGTGTGCGTAAGGGAAGTCAACCGTTTTGGAGGCGGTGGAATTATGGTATGAGCCGGTATAGCTCATGGACAAGAACGGAACTGGTTTTCATCGAAGGAGCATTGAATGCGCAGAGATACCGTGACACCATCCAGTCGTGGCTCAGTTTGTTCAACGTCATGGATTGACGTTTCAACAAGATAATGCGCGTCCACACGTCGCTTGAGTTTGTAATGACCATATACAGACAAACAACGTCGATGTTCTGCCCTGGCCAGCGTTCAGTCCCGATCTTTCGCCTATTGGACATCTGTGGGACGTGTTGGACGGACGTGTTCGGACACATCATCCAGCGCTGACGACACATAGCGAATTGAGACAGGCATTGCAGGAGGAGTGGGACAACATCCAAATTCGGCAAATTAATTAGGTCGCTGACTTCAGTCAGTGGTCCCTTACTGAGTGGTCCTAGTCGCTGACTTACAGTCAGTATGTCCCTTACTAATTGGTTCTAGCCGTTGACATACTGTTAACCCATTACCTCATATGCCTTATTTTTGACCCAACATATTTAAATAAATCTACCGAAAAGGAGCAGTTATTAGAGAAAAAGAAACTTTTAGAATTTTGTAGTTTGAAACCATTGTGATAAATAGAGTATTTGCTCCTATAGGAGCAAATGCACTATTTATCACAATGGTTTCAACGGGTGACTTTTATAGAGGCGTAGAAAGGCATATTTATGGAGGAAAGGGTTAATTAAGGTGCAATTACGGAGGAACTCTTTACGTAGCTCCAGTTACTGTCCTCCTTACGTGCCTAGTTGCTTAGTTATGGTAACTTAATTCTGAAAATGGGTGATCCTTCGAAAGCAAAAGTAAAAATGCAAAAAGAGAAAATTGCAGACTCGGTTTTATTGAGTCTGTTCATGAGTAGTAATTAAAGGTGCAACACCACTCACGCCCCCTAGCACCGGCTTAAGCAGTATTCAAGTTTCAAAACTAATAACATCAAAACTAATGATCCCGAAGGACCAGAAATAAGTCTACAATACATGGCTTTAGTCGCATAAACCCATTTCCCTCGTGTTAATACCTTTTGACGCATCTGTACATGACACATGCTTGAAACTATTATACAAATAGATCATTATACAAGTTTTAATCACAATGGTTCAAAACTACAATTCTCAACATTTTCCTTATTTCTAGCAAATGCGCATTTTCAGTAGATTTATTCAAAGAGGTTGGATCTAAAAAATAACCTATTAGGGAATAAATAGATTAACCCTTTACTCCATAAATACTCCTTTCTACGCCTTTGCAAACAGGGTAGTCCCAGATCGGACAACTTCTGTAGGCACCGTCCGATAAGGGTTCTTATGACTTGTGCTTATGACATATTATAGACATGATTCTACGCTTTCTGTCTTAGTTCTTAATAATTATGTCATCATAAAAAAATAATTGTTACATGAATGTTGGTGGAGTAAATGGTTAAGCAGCCAACATACTTTAAGGTATTTCCAGCAATGGCCGTTTGTTTACTTTCTTTCAATTTGACCTTCATATCAAAAATTGATTAAATCTATATTTTTAACAATTGTTCAGCAATTAGTTTAATACAGTTATTAAGTAAAGGTCCTAGTGTTATGGAATGCTGGTCGGGACATGCCAATTGTCATTTGCTAAACTGCCATTTGCCAAATGAAAAGTTTACGGACGTGTTCATTTCGCGTACAGATGTACAGAAATTGGGTATATTACTGTTTGGATAAGGCTACAAAACATATTGTAGAATGAAGCCCACTGATCTGTCTAATCCTTGGATCCGCCAAACACTCTTCAGAGAAAAGAAACTAGAATTAATGACAATATGGCAATTAGCAATTGGCAAATTAGCAATTGGCATTTGGCAAGTTAGCAATTGGCATTTGGCAAATTGGCATTAAGCAACTGGCAAATTAGCAATTGGCATTTAGTAATGGGCATGGTCCGATCCGCATTCCATGCGGTACCGTCGAGGATCTTACTTCTATAAAATGTCTGGACAATATCATTCATAAAGAACACAAAACATATTGTGGAATGAAGCCCGCCGATCTGGATCCCGAAAAGGCAATGCGGTGGCGGTACTTGACCAACTAAACTGGCAAATTAGCAATTGGCATTTAGCACTTTGCCAGTTGCCAAATGTTAATTGCCTTTTTGCTAGTTGCTAAATGCCAATTGCTAATTTGCCAGTTTAGTTGGTCAAGTACCGCCACCGCATTGCCTTTTCGGGATCCAGATCGGCGTATAATTCACTTTTCCAGATTTTTTTAAACAATTTTGAACGCAGTGCATACGAGTAGGCCTGTTCAATGTACACTTTTAGCAATATTTATATAACCGACCTATTAGCAAGAAGGAGTGACCTGTCGTTTTTATTTATAGATGACCCGTAGATTGGGATAATACCACTACTGTATGTAATAGATACAGTACGAGTCTTACTACCAAAGTGTCTTCTTACAACCGTTATCAGGACAGTTTGTTCGCATGACCGAAGACGTGTCCGAGGCGTAGCCGAGGACACTTGTCTGAGGTCATGCGAACAAACTGTCCTGATAACGGTTGTAAGAAGACACTTTGGTAGTAAGACGAGTACATGTATCTTACTTGTACGACAGTACGTTGTAGACTTTTAATTTTGATTAAAAATGAATATTTCACAAATGAGTACAAAATGTTTTCCCCTTGGTTCACCCAATTCAAATCCTAGGTAGATAGGTTTTAACCACAAGAATCACGTGCGTACAAAAGTGTCCACTTACAACCGTTATCAGGACACTTTTTCAATAGCTTTGCTGGGGGTCTGTCGTACAATAGGTAATACACATATTTGGTATCAGTGTAAAGGGTAGATAGTGAATAGCACGTGTATATAAAGGGATTAGCGGTCACGTGCAATGCAAGGAAAATCGAGCGCTAGTTTCATTACATACTGAATAGCCCTCGTATGTTTGCTATAATTGATATATTAGCAAATAGGAGTGGCCTGTCGCTTTCATTTATAGGTTTGGTTTTTTTCCAAACTATTCCATTCTATACGAAGGGTTTTGCTTAAATTGACGAGCCAATTTCTCGTGAAGCTCGTGCAGTTAGTTAGACCCGAAGTCCAATTGCCTATACATTGTACTGATTAAATAAATTAGCGCAATGCTGAGCCCACCTAATACAATAGTGGTATTATCCCAATTTACGGGTAATCTATAAATAAAAACGACAGGTCACTCCTTCTTGCTAATATTGTCCTGTTTTATTGACCTGTCAAAATGTGAATATTCCTGCGTCACTGAAAGGATATATTTAGCTTAGGTAAACCTGTGATATATGTGCGCATGCGTAAACAAGATGGTCACGAATTTTTTAAGGAAGGATAAAGTGCCATACAATTTGATATTTGGTGGTATAAACGAGTTAAACTGGATCATTATTGACAGTGATAAGTGTGGAATGTATCAAGGCCAAACACGGGTGGAAATAAGAACAGTCGGAAGCGGAATATGTCATTTAAATGATATAGAAGACGAATATCACTTTATACTGAAATGTCCTAAGTATAACCATTTGAGAAAGATATATATTCCAAGGTTCTATTCAGATTACCCGAGCATGTTTAAATTAGTAAGTTTGTTAAATTCAGACAATAAAACAGTCTTAAACAGACTGGCACTATATTGCATCAAAAGCTTCAAACTAAGAAACGATACTCTTAGTGTATTATAGGATTATGATATGTTTGTTACCAGTTGAGGTATTTGGCTAATGTAGAACACTCTCGTGATACAGGGTATAATATTATGTATGTTAAACTGGCACTGTATAATTATATTAGCGTGACTGTCATGTGTATGTTACGATGTTATGATGATGAGCTTGTATGCTCAAGTCAAATAAAACCTCTGTTCTGTTCTGTTCTGTTCTGTGTTTCAAACGTTTTTCACGAGATTCACAATACATGCACAAGTACTCGAATAAGCCAAGTAGGAAAGCTTTTATTAGCGGAAACAATCGATATCAACCGAAGCTATTTATGGTGTGTTCAGCAAGCGTATAATTATTTAAATTTTGACAGGTTAATAAACAGGACAATATAGTGGTGTTGGAAAAAGTTAATTTGGAATATTTATCATATAATAAGGATTTATCAATATACCAACAGGACTAAAGAAGATATTTGGAAGGATTCCTTTGAAAGAATTTTTAAACAGATCTGGAAAAGTGAGTTATATGACACTTCTTTTTGCATATTTTCAGGTAAAAATTAATGTTTTTATTTAACTCTTAAAAGGTGTTGTTTAACATTTATGAACTACACTATAGTTCGATTTCGAGCTCTGAGCCGTGACTGCACTTTTCTATTTATAGAAGTTACAACCATTCTAATTTATGGGAAAGTGGACAATGATTGTCACACGAAGCTCGTAGTAATCGTGCAGATACATATATACAGTAAAACCCCGTTAATACGACCATCTAAAAGAGGTATATAATTCAGGGTAGAGGAGCTTTCTGCATTACTTTTGTCCTGCATTAAGCAACCACCTGATTATAAAGACACCATGTTGTATATGCTTATTACAGGTCTGTATAACCACAGCTAACTCCAGAACAAATACATGGTTTGTTACGCGTTTTACCTCCACGGGTGGACTCGTCCCAAAGGTCACAGCTCACGGGTCAAAATCGAACTATAGGAGATTTACTTAATAACTGTTATTTGTCATGTTCAGGTCGGTACCCTCTCCATTTCCACATGTGCAAGGACGTGAGTGGAAAGGTGGCGAAGTTCAGACACAACTCCATTCACCAAACCCTCCAGCGGTGTATAACTATCCACGGTACCTACGGCCATTCTCTGGAAAACCACGGAGTCGTGGTGAGTACGAGAAAAACATGATTTGACCATTTACCTCAAGAATACTCGTATGAAGAAGTATTGACTCTGTGGATATTAATTAGCTTAAGTTTTGATATTTTTTTTGTATAGTATAATACTATGCAAAAGGCTCAAATCTGACCAATCAAAAAGCTAGAGAACTCAAATCTGACCAATCAAAAGCTTGAGAACGAACTCCAACAATTGAACTTTATAAACAGTGTAGAACCACACTAACCACGGGGCACGCTCTTAACCCTTCATTCCATAAATATTTATGAAAGAAATGATGACACCATGCATATTAATTAGATTACTTTTTGAAATGGCATATAACGCATATGAAATATTTGCTGAATGGGTAACTGTAGAATCATATTTATATTATATTTTAAGCAAACAGAACAGACCTTGATCAGACGGCTCCTATAGGTCTACTCTGTTTGCAACAGCGTGCGTAGAAAGGTGTATTTATGGAGGAAATGTGTAAGAACCCGTTCTGATTTACTGACTTGTGTAGCAATGTGAACCCTGATCAGGCGATGGCATTTATGCTGTTTACCAAGTCAAAACCTTTGTTTTCTTACAGTGTGATTCCAATTCTCCTGATCTGACCCCGAGGTATAAAATCTTGTTCTTGAGTCTTAGATCATTCTAAAGCATCTGATTGGTCAGGTTTTGAGCTTGCTCAAAAACAGACCAATCATATACTGCATATAGCCTTTTACTCCATGAATACGAATTGTCATGCCTTTGCAAACTGAGTAGACCCAGATCAGACGGTTCTTGTAGGAGCCGTCTGATCAGGGTCTGCTCTGTTTGCCTATGATGTAATAAACATGTTTCTACAGCTTCTGCCATGACCAAAATCCACGTGTCCATGTGCCATTATCAGAAATAATTTAATTAATATTCGTGATGTCAGTATTTTCTTACATGAATATTTATGGAGTAAAGGGACTATTGAGAATGAACTCTAACTCAATTCAAGAAGTTTTATAACCTCGAAACCTGTATTATTTTTCTGCCTTTAGGTCGAGGGTAACGTTGCTTATGATGCCCATGGCCAATGTTTCTTCCTTGAAGATGGAGCGGAGGCCGCCACCATTATGAAAGGAAATCTTGGAGCGCACATCAAAAACATTGACAATGGCTTTTTCACCGCTGATAAAACGCAAGTTCAAGAATGAGTTTTTAATATGAATAAGTGACTCTGGCCAAATGTTTTGAGGAAAACACGAATAGAACTTTTGTCTATACGGTGTCGGGATTTGTTTCGAAATTACTGCTTCTTTCTAAAGTTTCTTTTATTAAAATTAGTGTATCTGTATGACAAAGTTTAACCCCTAGCCTGCCTGTCGTGATCTAACCGCCATTTTCAAACATCTTGGAGTACTCGGCGTCTCATCAGGATCCAAGCTGTTTGACACTCGTTCGTTAGTTTTTCAAAAGCTTGTACGAATCGTAAAGAAGTAAAACACTTGCTTCATTTCAGAGTTTAAGTCGAGATACTTTTTGTTAAATACTGACATATATAAATTAGGGAACTCTAAAAAACAAATGAAGAAAGCAGGTACAGCAAGCTGATTTTTGTTATTTCTTGGAAACTATTAACCCCTTGGCATTCTATAAATAGTAATTTCTGCTTAACCCATTACCTCATAGGCTATTTTAGATACAACCTCTTTATATAAATTTATCGAAAAGGAGCATTCTCTAGAGGAAAGGGATTTTTTTTAGAATTTTGTAGTTTGAAACCATTGTGACAAATAGAGCATTTGCTCCTATAAGAGCTCTATTTATCACAATGGTATCACAAAGTGACTTTTACAGAGTCGTCAAAAGTCGTCAATATGAGGGAATGTGTTAATATCTTTCTCTTTCGATTCGATCATTAATGATCTGCAGGCAAAGGCGCGTACCCAAATACATGTACTAAGATCGTCATTTCTCCACCAAACCCTATACTGTGACCACTGACCACCCTAAAGAGTCGTCACAGTATAGGGTTTGGTGGAGAAAATAAAGGAGCTATTCTTGAAAATGTTTAACTTTACGCATCTTACCTGGATCGCTGGGCGATCGCCACTCTCTCTCTCTCGTCTCTCTCTCTCGTCTCTCTCTCTTTTTCTCTCTATCTCTCTCTCGTTTTAACGATGTCTATCTCTCTGTACCCTGCACCATTGTAGTGACGCTTCTGTCTTCTGGATAACCAACCCGAAAGTGCAAATGGTCGACAACATAGCTGCCGGAAGTGACGTAAGTATACATATCTGACAACACTGTTCAGTCTTGACTAATGTTTCTGAGCAATTTTGCAAATATGTTGGGTCCAAATAGTCTTGATAATTCCGCTTGGCTACTCTGCATTTCTTCAGGGTTAAAATGCTTCTTACATTTAAAATAATGAAATAAAACTGAATTTCAGAATTATAACAGAATATAATCATTTTTTTTATACGCCCACCTAATAAAGGTGGTCGTATATTGTCGTGGCCCTGTCCGCCCGTCCGTCCGTTCGTTCGTTCGTTCGTTCGTTCGTACGTTCGTTCGTTCGCTCGTCCGTCAAAATTTTGTTTGTCCGCTGTTTTCTGGGAAAACTATTTGACAGATATTAATGAAACTTCACATAAATGTTTAATGCATCAAGATCTGAAGACGAGTTGATTTTGAGGTTCATTTGATTTTTCATTTCAGAGTTATGGCCCTTGTCTTTAAAAAATATGCAAATAGTTTGTCCGCTGTTTTCTGGGAAAACTATTTGAGAGATATTAATGAAACTTCACACAAATGTTTAATGCATCAAGATCTGAAGCTGAGTCGATTCTGAGGTTCATTTGATTTGTCGTATCGGAGTTATGGCCCTTTTACTTAAAAAATAACGCAAATACATGCAAATAGTTTGTCCGCTGTTTTCTGGGGAAACTATTTGAGAGATATTAATGAAACTTCACACAAATGTTTAATGAATCAAGATCTGAAGCTGAGTTGATTCTGAGTTTCATTTGATTTTTCATTTCAGAGTTATGGCCCTTGTCTTTAAAAAATATGCAAATAGTTTGTCCACTGTTTTCTGGGAAAACTATTTGAGAGATATTAATGAAACTTCACACAAATGTTTAATGCATCAAGATCTGAAACTGAATTGATTCTGAGGATCATTTGATTTTTCATTTCAGAGTTATAGCCCTTGTCCTTACAAAATAATGCAAATACATGCAAATAGTTTGTCCGCTGTTTTCTGGGAAAACTATTTGAGAGATATTAATGAAACTTCACACAAATGTTTAATGCATCAAGATCTGAAGCTGAGTTGATTCTGAGTTTCATTTGATTTTTCATTTCAGAGTTATGGCCCTTGTCCTTAAAAAATATGCAAATAGTTTGTCCGCTGTTTTCTGGGAAAACTATTTGAGAGATATTAATGAAACTTCACACAAATGTTTAATGCATCAAGATCTGAAACTGAATTGATTCTGAGGATCAGTTGATTTTTCATTTCAGAGTTATGGCCCTTGTCCTTACAAAATAATGCAAATACATGCAAATAGTTTGTACGCTGTTTTCTGGGAAAATTATTTGAGAAATATTAATGAAACTTCACAAAAATGTTTAATGCATCAAGATCTGATGCTGAGTAGATTTTGAGGTTTATTTGATTTGTCGTTTTGGAGTTATGGCTCTTTTACTTAAAAAATAATGCAAATATATGCATATAGTTTGTCCGCTGTTTTCTAGCAAAACTGTTTGACAGATATTATTGAAACTCCATACACATGTTTAATGCATCAAGATCTGAAGCTAAGTCGATTCTGAGGATCACTTGATTTGTTGTTTCGGAGTTATGGCCCTTGCACTTAAAAAAATAATGCAAATCTATGCAAATCTGAGGATGGCCATAGCTTTTTCATTTGAAATGATATTTACTTCAATTTTATTCTAAAGTTATGGTCCTTGAACTTTGTGTGTTTGTTGCTTTGTTTGTCTGTCAACTTTTAGTTTGTCTGTTGTTTTCTGGGAAAACTATTAAAATGATATAAATGAAAGTTAACACAAATGTTTTAAGCAACAAAATTTGAAGCTGAGTTTATTTTGAGGTTCATTCAGTTTCTCTTTACAGAGTTATGGCCGTTGCACTTTACAAAAATCTGCAAAAATGAGGATTAGCTGTAACTTTTTTATTTAATAAGATATTCACTTCATTTTTTTAAAAAAATAGTATCACCTTAATATGGAAATCAAGATCTGAAGCACAGATTAGAAAATGTCAACACTTGTAAGGCATGTTGAATCAGAGAAAGTTTGCAAGTGGGCGTATTATGTACCGTATGCGGTACTCTTGTCTTCATAAGAATGATATATAAAGCAGTCTTGCAAGACTGTATACTTCTATGCCACTGGTTTGCAATACAGTAAAACCTCTCTATACCGACCACTAAATTACATCAAGTATTTTGTGTTAAATGCAGGTGGATGCTTAAAGCAAGGTGAAAGTAAAACAGAACGCTCCTATAGGAGCGTTCTGTTTTACTTTCACCTTGCTTTAAGGAACCACCTGCCTAAATACCAATTAATTAACACAATTTAATGGTCGTTATAGAGAGGTTTTACTGTATCACAACGGCAAGATAAAACGTCTTTATGCTTTATCCCTTGGCCTAATATATAGAAGCGCCTTAGAACTGAACATTTGCAAACACGGAGTATAGTTGAAACTGTCTTAGCCCCTCTTTCCCTGTTCTATGTTTATTCCAAATTTCCATACCTACTGAATATTCATTGACAAAATAGTTACAGTAAAACCTCTCTATAACGGCTACTAAATGACATCAAATATTCTGTGTTAAAGGCAGGTGGCTGCTTAAAGCAAGGTGAAAGTAAAACAGAACGCTCCTATAGGAGCTTTCTGCTTTACCTTCTGCTTGCTTTAAGCAACACCCTGCCCTAAATACCAACTAATTAACACAATTCAGTGGTCGTAATAGATAGGTTTTACTGTATAATTAAATATGGAACAGTGTAGCCATCTTAGAAATTACAGAAACAGAGGTATCAAATTATTTTAGCAAACAGAGCAGGCCCTATAGGAGCCGTCTGATCTGGATTTACTCTGTTTGCAAATGCGTGAACATACTTTTATATGAGGCAAAGAGTTAGGCAGGCGGCCATCAGAATGAGGAATAATTGGACTGTAAGACAGGTTGTAGATTAAAACAGGTCAAAAGCAACCCCTTGTTTTGTTAGATTCCTATGTTTAATAATTGAAAAGCCGCTTAGGACATGTTCTAATATAGACCCGCATCAGAAGGTTCCTCTAAGTGCGGACTGTTCTGGTTGTATTCTGTTTGCGTATGTAATCACAATGTATATAAGTCTGGCTGGCTATACAGTTTCTTCCAAAGAAATATACCCCTGTGTTCATATATATGCCATCATAAAAATCATCTAGTTAATCCTTTCCTCCATAAATACGCCTTTCTATGCCTCTGTAATAACCACTTCTTGAAACCATTGTGATAAATAGAGCATTTGCTCATATAGGAGCAAATGCTCTATTTATCACAATGGTTTCATACTACGAAATTCTAAAAAAAAATACTTTTCTCTAGTAAATGCTCCTTTTGGGTAGATTCATTCGAAGAGGTTAGGTCTAAAAATAGCCTATGGATGAAAGGGTTAATATGCATGACGTCGTTACGTCTTACATGAATAATTATGAAGAAAATGTTAATGATCGATTGGTTTTGATCCAGTATGCATATATCCAGTCAAAATAACATTGCCATCATGCAAAGAATAGGCCTCGACCTTTTCTCAAGTATGTGATTGGTCGGATTTTGAGTAAGCTCAAAATCCGACCAATCAGACACTTGAGAGTGAATTCACTCAAACTCGAACTTCGTAAGGATACCTTGTATGGATCGTTCTGTATAGTTTGTACCCAGTTGTGTGTTGTGTTAGGAATTGTTTTACGAGTACGAGAACAGATCGAACTAACTGCAAGTTTCTATTCCAGGGATTCGGGATTTGGTATTTGTTTCCCGTGGGGCCTGTTGGCCCCTCTGCAGGCTTGGTGTACTCGCTCGGAGAAGTGTTTTCCACACCGATTTGGGAATTCAACAATAATGTCGCCCATTCCAACATCAAGGTAACCCTATCTTGAAATGCAGTAGAATATGCCTTAATCGGCCATCAAAAAGAGGTTTTAAGTTATTATGGGTATGTAAGGCAAGTGACAGCTTAATCAATTTGCTCCCACGATCCCATATATGGGACGTAGGCAAACAGTGTAGACTCTGATCAGACGCCGCATGATGCGGCGTCTGATCAGAGTCTACACTGTTTGCTAATAGGAAATTCAATATAAAACAAAACAAAAATGACAATTTAGACCAGACATCCGTTAGATAAAATATATACTAATCCAAAATATAAGCATGGACGAATCCACTGGGAGCAAATAGGTTAATGCAGGTTAAAATTATGCAAAATGCTCCAATAGGAGGTTTTCTGCATTACTGTTTTCCCTGCATTAAGCAAGCACTTGCTTTTTAAGACTCATATGTTCAATAAATGAATGGCCACTTAAGAAGACTCTAGTGTAACCAACTAATATGTTACTTCATATAAACGCATACAGTAAACCCCCTCTAAACCGGACGTTAACATTTAACATAAATATCGGTCTTGGAGACAGGTGGCAGCTTAATGCAGGGTGAAAGTTATGCTGAAAGCTCCTCTAGGAGTTTCATGTAGAAAGTTCCTCTAGGAGCTTTCTCCATGATATTCATCTTGCATTATGCAGCCACCTACCTAAAGTATCTAAATTCTCCTCCACTAGAATTCCGGTTTAGAGGCGTTTTACTGTACGTAATTTATACGTTTGCAAACACAGGGGACCCAAATGATAATGGTCTGCACTGTTGGCTTATCCCTTTCCCTGTTGAATATTCATATAATAATAATAATGACATCGTGAAACTTTATTAGCTGAATTTGTATATGTATAATGGCATATATTATCCTCCCAATTTGACCTAAGACTCGATTAAATTTCGGCGTGTTTATCGGGATTGGTCGTAATACTCTGTGACAAAAAATAGCAAACCAAATGCCGGTAATAATCATGTTCCTCGAGGATTGTACAGTAAAACCCCTCTAATGCGACCACTTAATGAATAAACATGGCTGTCTTTATAAGCAGGTGGTTGCTTAATGCAGGACAAAAGTTATACACTTTCGTCCTGTATTAAGCTACCATCTGCCTTTACCACTGTGAATTATGCTGCTTTTGCTGGTCGCAGTAGAGGGGATTTACTGTATTTATATAACGCATTCTTATACCTTCGGTAATTTATTCGAAGATTACCGACGATAATACACGGAATATGTATGAGTTTCCGGTCAAATTTGGTAGCATAATACACCACAGAATGTTTTTGGTATCGGTAGAAACTGTAAAATCAGATCTATCAAAAGTTCATAAGCAAACAGTGCAGACGCTGATCAGAGAACTCCAATGGAAATGGGTCTGCTCTGTTTGAGTTTGCTTGGCATGAAAAGTCGTTTCAATGAGAAATGAAAGTGTTAAATAATCTTATACAGTTGAAATTCGATATTGCGACCTAAAAAGGACCATACAAATTAGTTCGAGATAACAGAAGTTCCAGTTATCCAAATTTAATATGAACAATGTCTCAGGTCCACAACTTAATGAAGGTCAAAAGTAATGCTGAAAGCTCCTACAGTATTTGTATCCAATGTGTAAATAATACCCAGTCCAACATCGAAATCTATTTCCTTCTGTTATGTCAATCGGAACTCCTCGGTAAAGTCCGCTAACGCTTCACCTGTCTCGTGATTGACGCATAATCTTTCGGTTTTGGGACAGTTTTGGTGACAGCTTACTTTTCCCTTTTTCCAGGGAGGCATTAACTTTGAGAAGGTTTTGCTCGATGACAGTGGCAATGTGGACCACCACTTCAACTACACCCCAAGGGCGAACCCACTGGACCCGAACTCGGCGCTAGTCCAGCCCGAACTCACCAACACAACCGGTAATAGGCAGCTCTTGCTTAAGATATCATTAGAGGGTTAATACACGTTTTTTTTTCGGGCAATAACATCTGCAGCGTCCCGAGGAACTGTTGTTGGTCCGAGCCCGAAGGGCGAGGGCAACAACATTCCCAAGGGACACTGCAGATGTTATTGCCCGAAAACAAACGTGTATTAACGCTATTCTTGCATAAAACCCATTTTCTGCTTTCATGCATCAATTTAATTCTTCCAAATACAAGCAAAACTATACACTTCTTAGACACTTCGTTCGATTTATGCTGTTTCCGGGTCACTGTGTTTTCTTTCTAAGGTAATTTCATGATTGTATCAAATACCGTTTACACGGAATTTCATTTAATATGTCTATCACTAAAATAGTTCATTGTCAGTGCCCCTGAAATATTCGCACCTCGTTCACCTAGCTCAGGCCAAAACGCTATTTAACATTCGCGTCCATTGTTTACCTTAGGCCCCGAATAGTTATAATTAAAACCGGCCAACAACAGCGCGTGAGCACGAGAATCGCCTTGTTAATACATGGTCTAGCGGGACTACAACAGCACGTTTTGTGCAAGAATGTAAATTATACAATTAACCCATTCCCTTCCAGACTATTTTAGACCCGTCATCTTCGAATAAATCTACCAAAAAGGAGCTTTTATTAGAGAAAAGGAAAATTTCAGCATTGTGTAGTTTTTAAACCATTGTGATAAATAGAGCATTTGCTCCTATGGAGCAAATGCTCTATTTATCGCAATGGTTTTAATAATGACATTTACAGAGGCATGGAAAGGCGTCAGTAGAAGGGAATGGGTTAACAGTAGACAGTGACTAGAATTGGGCATTTTTCGTACAGAGCAGATACCACCAGGCAGCTTTGTAACATTACAAACTAGGTTATCTTACACGTGCAGTGAAAAGGTCAAATTCTTTGTCTTACAAACATGTGGTTGCTTAATGCGGGATGAAAGATATGCAAAAAGCTCCTATTTACTTCACCCTGCATTAAGCAGCCACCTGTTTTAAAGATCATTCTTGCACAAAACGTGCTGTCGTAGTCCCGCTAGACCATGTATACAAGGCGATTCTCGTGCTCACGCGCTGTTGTTGACCGGTTTTAATTATACCTATATGGGGCCTCGGGTAAACAATGGATGTGAATGCTATAGCGTTTTGGCCTAAGCTAGGTGAACGGTGCGAGTATTTCAGGGGCATCGACAATTAATTGTTTTTAGCCATATAACATGAAATTCCGTGTAAACGGTATTTTGATACAATCATGAAATGACATCAGAAAGAAAACTAGCCCGACAACTGCATAAATCGAACGAAGTGTCAAAGAAGTGTATAGTTTTGCTTGTATTTGGAAGAATTAAATTGATGCAGGAAAGCAGAAAATGGGTTTTATGCAAGAATAGCATTAATACACGTTTGTTTTCGGGCAATAACATCTGCAGTGTCCCTTGGGAATGTTGTGGCCCGAGACCGAACAACACAGTCCCTCGGGACACTGCAGATGTTATTGCCCGAAAAAAGTGTGTTAACCCTCAAATAATGGTACGTATTTGAATACATTTTGAATATTCGAATACATGTAATCGAATTGTTGCTATAATTTGAACAATCGAGTATATAATTTACTGTAATTTGAACGTCCGGTTTACGGATATTTTACTCTAGACAAATTTAGTATCAGAATGTTCTTTGCTACAATACGAAACTTTAGGGCAGTTATCAGAAGAAAGTTCACATCTGAATGACATAGAGTTCAAAAGTATAACCCTTTACATGTTCTCCATAAACACGCCTTTCTACGCCTTTGCAAACAGAGTAGACCCAGATCAGACGCCCCTGTAGGAGTCGCCTGATCAGGGTCTGCTCTGTTTGCTTATGATAAAATATAGATATGATTCTACAGCTTCTGCCATGGCCAAAAATTGATGTGTTCATTTGCCATTATAAAAATAATGCAATATTTGTGATGTCATTGTTCCTTTACGTGAATACTCATGTATATAGTAAAGGGTTAATATTTCTGAAAAGAGCGCAGTTTCGTTATGGTGCCAGTACATGTATACTTATATTGGTTGTGCTGTTGCTAGCATAGCTCCTTAGGAATATGTTAACCATAACTCATTCCCTCATAGGCTAGTTTTAGATCCAACCACTTTGAATAAATATACCAAAAAAGGAGCATTAACTAGAGAAAAAGGAAATTTTAGAATTTTGTAGTTTGAAACCATTGTGATAAATAGGAGCAACTGCTCTATTTATCACAATGGTTTCAACAGGGGATTTTACAGTGGCGTAGAAAGGCGTATTTATTGAGGGTTAGGGAGAATACTTTTGTCTAAATCTGAAGCAAGACTAGTGAGAAAATATTCATACAATATTGTGCTAAATATATACTTTATACTAAGCTTTCTTTTCCAAGAGTAACTTTACTTGTATCGATTTTATGAGATTTGAGTAACTAATATTAGAGTAACTAAGTAGTTTTCTTAATTTTCTCGTGATGAGTTGTATGGATATGTGCTATGGTCCATAAGTTTCTGTCTGGGTTCAAAAACTTCCTCATTAACCCTTTCGCTGCCAAACTATGTCGTCTGCTAACTTTGTCGTCTACTACAAATTTTTATTCTTTTGATTTTCTTCATTTTTGTTTCAAAAACATAGTAACAGTAACAAACAGTTTGGATCCTGATGAGACACCGAGTTATTCGGCGTCTCATCTGTATCCAAACTGTTTGCATAGGTAATCACAGATCCGGCATTGGCAGCGAAAGGGTTAATGTGTACATGTAATTATAAATATTATGTCCATAAAATATTCATGCAGTAATAAATTCTTACATTAATATTCTTGGGGGAAAAGGGTAAAACCTTTACTCCATAAATACGTCTTTCTATGCCTTTGCAAACAGAGTATATCAATATCAGACGGTTCCTATATGAGCCGTCTAATCAGGGCCTGCTGTGTTTGCTTGTGATATAATATAGATATGATTATACAACTTCTGACATTGCCATATATTCTAGTGTGCATGTGCTATAATGACAAACTAATCTAATTAATATTAATAACGTCATTACTGTTTACATGAATATTCATGGAGGAAAAGGGTTAACCCTTTCGCTGCCAAACTCTGTCGTCTGCTAACTTTGTCGTCTGCTACAAATTTTCATTCTTTTGATTTTCTTCATTTTTGTTTCAAAAACATAGTAACAGTAACAAACAGTTTGGATCCTGATGAGACGCCGAGTTACTCGGCGTCTCATCTGGATCCAAACTGTTTGCATAGGTAATCACAGATCCGGCATTGGCAGCGAAAGGGTTAATTGTGTCTGTGTCTAAGCTTAGAACATTCTTCTTATTTATGTGTGTTTGAGTATTTAACTTCTAATTAACATTTGAATCACCAGCGTTCAAGAACAGAGAGAGGAATGCGTGGACCAGAGGGGGATTAAAGTTTGTAAGATATTCGTAAGTAAAGCCTCTTAGATAACCCTTTCATTCATATTAATGCTTTTTAGGAATTAGCAGACAGAGTAGATCCAGATCAGACGGCTCCTGTAGGAGCCGTCTGATCAGGGTCTGCTCTGTTTGCTTATGACATTACAATAATCTTGATTTCACAGTGTTTGTCAAAGCAAACAATTTCCTTGAATATTCTACATTATAAAATTGCATGGTGTTATTATTTCCTACATGAATTTTGGATAGGTAAAGAGTTAACCCTAATTCCTCTTTGAAAAAAAACATAATATCTGCTCAAATGTTGGATCTAGCGCAATTTTGATTACATGTATTACCGATTCAATCAGGTTTTGGAAGAATTATTTAGCGGGTGTCAATTAGCTTGCATCATGATTAGAGCCCGAGTGACGTCAGCGTCTCACATGGACCCAACCTGTTTGCAAATACAAGTCAAGTCGCGAACGGCTGCATAGAGATTGATGTTTTAACTGTCATTGTCGTTGGCCCTATATGGTGATGTGTCAGTCCCATCACACTTTAACCCTTTCCCTGTTCTAAGTTTAGTACAAATTTCAATACCTACTGAATATTTACTGACAAAATAGTTATAAAGAAATATGGAAGGTGGAACATTGTAGACATTTTAGAAAGCAAAGAAACAGATCTATCAAATTCTATTATCAAGCAGAGTAGACCCTGATCAGACGGCTCCTCTAGGAGCCGTCTGATCTGGGTGTACTCTGTTTGCAAATGCGTGAAAACACGTTTATATGAGGGAAAGGGTTAATACAGTAGAACCTCTCTAAACCACAACTTTAGTAAAGAATAATTTAGATCTTTTAAGGAAGGTGACTGCTTAATGCAGGGTGAAAGTCACACAGAAAGCTCCTTAGGGAGCTTTCTGCGTGACTTTCGCCATGCATTATTATCAATATAAATACATGTATATTGAAGAAATAATTTAATCAATATTCATAATATAATCATTTCTGACATGAATATTCATGGAGTAAAAGGTTAATCAGCAAATAATGGTCTTTTGTTTGTTTTCCTCAAGGTCTGCTGACTCGAAATTTGGAATCCTATTGGCCAGGTAAGGCTTGCATTGTTTTGTTATGTTATGTGCTTTTTTAAATTCGTTTTTCTCACTCGAAAATACATCTAACTTATTCCCTCATGTTGACGCCTTTGAAAAAGTCATTTCTGAAACCCTTAGGGCCTATGCGCAATAGGAGCAAATTCTCTATTTATCACAATAGTTTCAACATTACACTACAATTCTTCAAAGTTTTCCTTTTTCTAGTAAATGCCCCTTTTCAGTAGATTTATTCATCGCGACTGGGTCTAAAATAGTCTATGAGGGAATTGGTTAAGATAACAGGGATGTATAATACTACAAAACAATATATGAAACTGGTCAATTGCATTACGGTTCATATTAAACATGTACAATTCAATGTATCAATCTAGTTTCCATGAAAGTGTACACGTCTATCTTGTCTCATCTCTTTAAACAAATAGGTCGACTTACATTGTCACGATCAGTATTGTCTTATCAATCTGCATGGTCTTGTCTGATTACAGGGCTTCGAAGCTGCAGCAGCAGTTTGTGTCGGACAGCGTTTTCATTGGTCAATCTGCCGGCAACGGCGAGGACGCCACCTATCCGGACGCAGTCACCCCACAAGAGTAAGTTCACAGTTAAAAAAAATAAAACTTTGTGGATAATTTAAACTCTGCACACATTTCCGTCTGCTTTAACCCTTTCTCTCATATAAACGTGTTTACACACATTTGCAAATAGACCAAAATCAGACAGCTGCTATGGGAGCGGTCTGATCAGGGTCTGTTCTGTTTGCTTGTGGAATTTGCAAGATCTGTTTCTTTAGTTTCTAAAATATGGCTACAATGTTCCACCTTCCATATTTATTGAATTATACATGTAACTAATTTTCCATGAATATTCAGTAGGTATATAAATTTGGAATTAATATAGAACAGGGGAAAGGTTTTAAAGTGGCAGAATGGAATTTATTACAGTTTATTCTGAATACATAAGTGGTGTGTCAAAAACGGTGTATTCTATTGAGACGCCGGGTAACTCGGTGCCTCATCTGGATCCAAACTATTGACAATGGTTATCACAGATTCGTCCACTGGACAGCAAACCGTGTGAGTGGCTTAACTTCAGTGGTAAGCTGCAAGGAACTAGTCAATGTCCTTTTGCGAACAGTGCAGACCCAGACGAGAGGGCTCCTACAGATATCCTCTCATCAGGATCTGAACCGTTGTCATGATACACTCTTTTGTCAAAATCCCTGAATATCCACCGCAAGCTTTGAAACAAGTGCGTGCACGGTAAGCCCTCTCTATAACGGCCACTAAATTGTGTTAATTAGTTGGTATTTAGGGCAGGTGACTGCTTAAAGCAAGGTGAAAGTAAAACAGAACGCTTGATACTTGATGTAATTTAGTGGCCGCTATAGAGAGGTTTTACTGTATATACAAAAAAACGTATATAATGCGATTGAAACTTGACATGAATTCTTGCGTGTTTAAAGAACGGTAAGAATGTTTATACTCTCCGAAGGAGACAAGCGGCTATGTTTGTTGTGAAATATGTTTTTTCTGTGGGCATGTCAATTTTACAGCACGTCATGTCAACGTCTTTGTGCTTTCGCACAAGTAGCCAGCCGAAATGTGGACAGGCAGCATTTCTCAGACTTTTGACTATGACCAAAGTGTAATACATGTATCTGTTACAAGCTTAGTATCTGATATGCCCTCCGTTCGAGGAACTTAGAGTCTCATTGGGAACCACACTGTTGCAGAGGTTCTGGTGAGATGCGTACATTAAAACATTTTCAAGAATATCTTTTTTATTTCTCAACCAAACTCAATGTTGTGACATGTTTTTAGATTCGTCTCAAAGAGGCGATTTTAAAGAGTTGTCACAAAATAAGGTTTGGTGGAGAAAGGACAATTTTAGTATATATATTTGAGTGCGCATGTTCATCTGTTTTTGACATTCTTATTGCGTATTTAGAATTGGATATACATGACCAATACAGTAAAATATCTCTAATGATACCGTTCAAATAAGTATTATTGTCAATTGCTAACCCTTTATTCCATAATATCCATGTAGGACATAATGACGTAAGTAAAACCTCTCTATAACGGCCACTAAATTGTGTTAATTAGTTGGTATTTAGGACAGGTGGCTGCTTAAAGCAAGGTGAAAGTAAAACAGAACGCTCCTATAGGAGCGTTCTGTTTTACTTTCACCTTGCTTCAAACAGCCATCTGCCTTTAACACAAAATACTTGATGTAATTTAGTGGCCGTTATAGAGAGGTTTTACTGTATATTCATAAAACGATCGAGTGTTTCAATTGGCAAATGAAAAAAGGGAAAGTTTGATTTTAGAAGAAATAATTTGGCAAATGAAAAGAAAATAAATTTTGATTTTGTCATAAACAGTAGAACCAAATCTACACTCTTTCATAAGCAAACAGAGTATACCCTGATCAGAGGGCTCCAACTGGAGCCGTCTGATCCTAGTCTACTCTGTTCGCAAAGTTATTAAGGGCGTATTTATGAAGAATAGGTGGCAGCTTCACTCAGAATAAAAATCATACAGACAGACATCTCCTCTGGGAAATGTTTGCATTACTTTCACCCTGCATTAAGCAGCCACCTGCCTAAAAAGGTTTAGGCAAACTTTTGTATTTAACGTTCAAGTTAGACGAAATATCGTTGCAAACAAGAAATTTTCCCAGAAAACTAAATGTTTATAATCTGTAAGTAGAAACTCATCGAGGTGACCACTTGATAAATGACCATTGATGTCTTCACCCGTTCCCTCATATGCTATTTTTAGACCAAACCTCTGAATCAATCTACTAAAAAGCAGCAATAACTAGAGAAAATGAAAAGTTTAGAAGTGTGTAGTGTTGAAACTGTTGTGATAAATAGAGCATTTGCTCCTATGGACAATGGTTTCAAAAAGTGACTTTTACGCCAAGACTAAGGCGTCAACATGAGGGAATATGTTATGGACAAGTGGTTGCTAAACCCTTATTTGGAACATTGATTTGAATATTGATAGCTTTTTTTTTATAATGGCATTTGAAACAGGAATGTTTAGATATAGCAGAAACATTAGAATCAGATCTATATTATTTCATAAACAAACATAGCAGATCCTGATCCTCCAGGAGCCATCTGATCTGGGTCTTCTCTGTTGCAAAGGCATTGAACGGCGTATTTATAAAGTTAATGATTAGTACAAAACGAAAGTAATAGAGAAGGATAACTATTGCTTTTAGCTACCACCAGTCCTGTCTAAGATATCCTACATTAGGGTCCATGCTTATAAAGCTTTTAGTTCAGTCTGATTTCGTTCTCAAGCTTTTGATTGGTCAGATTTGAGTTCTCAAGCTTTTGATTGGTCAGATTTGAGCATTCAAACCCTTGAAAACGAAATCAGACTCAACTAAAAGTTTTATAAGCATGGACCTTGATCGTTTTCGAGTGATCGTTCTATATAGGTTTTCTGTATTTGTTACAGCATGAAGTACATCTTAGGCGTGGGTTTTATCTACGGACCCCAGTACATCCATGACTCCTTCTTTACGGGATTCAAGAGCGACCCGGCGGGAACGTATGTTAGTGGTGCACTTAGCTTCAAACCGAAAGCGGAGTTCCCTGTTTCACCGCTGACCTCAGTTTATAAATTGAGAATCGGAGATGACGATGATGTACGTCACTATAACACATCATTATGTCAGATATACGTCACGTATTTACGTCAGTATGACAGTTTACTGTCAGTATATACACTAACGTCAGTATGCCACATTTGCATCATTATGACACATATGCATCACACAATTATGTCAGTATGACAGTTTACTGTCAGTATAACACATTTACATATACATTTACATCATAATGCCACATTTACGTCGGGATAACACCACTTTATCAATATAACCAATTAATGTCAGTTTAGTACATTTACATCAGTATAACACATTTGCATGACACAAATACATCTGCATTAATTTAACACATTTACGTAAGTATAACACTTTTGCGTTAGAATAAGACATTTGCGTCAACATAACATCTATGCATAACACATTTACACCAAAACATTTGCGTCTTTAATACATATTTGCAAAAAGCATTTGCAACAGTATATAGCATTTATTTCAGTGTAACACATTTGCGTCAATATAACACATCTATGTCAGTATGACACCTATATATAAACATTTACGTCAGTATTACATAATACCTTCAGTATGACACGTTGAGTATAATACACAAGTAGTATAAGTCAGTATAACACATTTGCATAACACATTTACACCAATATGATACATCATACATTTATGTCAGTATAACACATTTACGTTAACATGACACACTTGTGTCATTATAACACATTTGCATAACACATTTACACCAATACGATACATTTATGTCAGTATAACACATTTACGTTAGTGTGACACACTTATGTCAGTGTAACACATTTGCATAACACATTTGCTTAACACATGCGCATCAGTATAACATATTCATGTCTGTTTAACACACTTATGTCAGTATAACACATTTGCATTACACATATGTGTCACTATACCGCATTTACACCAGTATAACACATTTGCACAATATATTTATGTCGGTATGACACATTTGGGCCAGTTTTGTGTCAAAACATAAATACATCAGTGTAACACATTTAAGTCAGTATAACAAATTAGCAGTGAACATCTATTTCAATATAGTCCACAGTATACACCCAGTTCAACAGCTGCTGACATGATCCTAGAAACAGTATACACCCTGGTTAGCAGTCTACATGCCCTGCAAACAGTATAAACCAAGATCAGTATTCAACTGACCGTGCTCATCAAGGTCTGCACTATTTGTCATGTTACACTTTTCTTTAGAAAAATCCCTAAATATTCACCGTAAGCTTGGCCTGTTTGAATTTTGGAATAGTCCATTTGATAAGTCAGCGTTGTGAGGGTTAAACCACGGCCAGCAGTCCACTGACTCTTAAATCAGTATACAGTACACCAAAACCAGCAGCCCTGTCTTCAACAGTATACACCCAAATCAACATTCAACTGATTCTTCAAACAATATTTACCCGGACCAGCAGTCCACTGACTCTCCAAACACATCAAACCACGACCAGCAGTCCATTGACACTTCAAACAGTGTGTACCCAAATCAATATTCAACTGACCCTTTATACAGTATACACCCATATAAACATTCCACTTATTCTTCAAACAAAATATTCACCCGGACCAGCAGTCTACTGACTCTTCAAACATATTAAATCATGACCAGCAGTCCATTGACCCAACAGACAGTATATATGTACACCCAGATCAATATTCAAGCGACCCTTTAAACAGTACGTATACACCCATATCAACAGTCCACTGACACTTCTAAACGTATACACCCATATCAATATTCCACTGACACTTCAAAACGTATACACCCATATCAATTTTCTACTGACACTTCTAAACGTATACACCCATATCAATATTCCACTGACACTTCAAAACGTATACACCCATATCAATATGCTACTGCCCTTCAAAAAGTATACACCCATATCAACATTCTACTGATCCATCAAAAAGTATACACCGATATCAACATTTCACTGACACTTCAAAAAGTATACACCCATATCAATATCTACTGCCCTTCAAAAAGTATACACCCATATCAATATTCCACTGACCCTTCAAAACGTATACACCGATATCAATATTCTGCTGACCCATCAAAACGTATACACCCATATCAATATTCCACTGAGCCTTCAAGAAGTATATACATGTACATGTATTAAGATGTTCGATCAAAAATATGTAATCCTTTACCTGGTGAATATCCATGCAAGAAATATTGACGTCATGAATATTAATAAGATGAATTTTGAAATGGCATAAGAACACATGAGTTTTATCTGTGGCTGAAACTAAAATCATGCCTATATTTTATTCCTTTAATAAACAAAACTGGCATTGGTTAGGCGGTTCCTACAAGGGTCGTCTGATCTGGTTCTGTATAATACTAGTAACTATGATTTGTTTATTGCTGTTGTTGTTTTTCAAAATATAGATCAAAGCAACAGATGAATGTGCGTACTCAAGTACTAAATTGTCATTTCTCTACCAAACCCTATGTTGAGACTACGTTTTAGAATCGTCACTTCGAGACGATTCTAAAGAGTGGACACAGCACAGAGTTTAAAGAAGTTATTCTTGAAAAAGTTTTAATTTAAGCATCTTATCTGGACCTCTGTTAAGATTGTGCTTAACCCTTTCCCTCATATTGACGACTTTTGACGACTCTGTAAAAGTCACTTTGTGAAACCATTGTGATAAATAGAGCATTTGCTCCTATAGGAGCAAATGCTCTATTTATCACAATGTTTTCAAACTACAAAATTCTAAACTTTTCCTTTTCTCTAATTAATGCTCCTTTTCGGTAGATTAATTCAAAGAGGTTGTATCTAAAAATAGCATATGAGGTAATGGCTTAATGCAGACTGAAAGCAATGTAGAAAGCTGGAATACAACTTTCTGCATGGATTTCGTTCTTCATTTAGCAACCACCTGTTCACAAAATGCAAGAAGCTCCTTATAAAAAAAGGTAACGTTCTCGGGGTCATAGAGATATTATGTTACATTGTAGTCGGAGGGTAACAATGTGTTTGTTGGCAACACTGGTGATGTCGGTCTGGGCTTCGAGAACGCCAACGGGAACGAGCTGTCGTCATTCCGGGACCTGGATGGTTCCGTCTCCGCCTGTGATTCCACAGCCAGCACGGGGGTCAAGCAGATTGTGAAACCGGAGTTGTTCCTGCTTACAGATAACTGTCAATGCAAGAACAACTGGCGCATGTGTATATGTGATGACCTGTACGGATCGGTAAGTCATTCAGGATGTAAAGTATACACAGACAGCAGTTGTGTTCGATACTTTATTTCTGCTGTAGGTCTGGTACTGCGTGAGATATGGTAGTTGATTCACAAGCTAAGCCCGGTCTCCTTACAATATTAGACAGGCCTACTTCCAGTCTATTACCGGTATGCCAGACATTTGCCAATATACAAGTCTACAGCCAGTCTTCATTTCTATAAATTTGATACCGGGGAACTAGAGAACAATATCGGGTAGAAAAATACCGGGTACTAGAGAACAGTGTAAGATAGAACAATACCGGGTACTAGAAAACAATACCGGGTAGAACAATAATGGGTACTAGATAACAATAACGGATAGAACAATACCGGATAGAACAATACCGTGTACTAGAGAACAAGACCGGGTATGAAAATACTGGGATACTTGTGAAAAATACCGGGGGTACTAGACAATACTAGATGGAACAAAATACCGGTATGGCCCAAGAAAACAATACACGGTAGAACATACCGTGTATTTGAGATCAATACCGGGGAACAAGGGACAAATACCAGGTACCGGAGAACAATAGTGGGTAGAACAATACGGGTAGAACAATACTGGGCAGAACAATATTGGGTCGAACGATACTGGATAGAACAATACCGGATACAACAATACTGGGTACTATATATTTAATAAACAAAAAATAAAGTTGTTGTATATAACAATACTGGGTAAAACAATACTGTGTAAACAATACCGGGTATAGCAATACTGGATAGAACAATACCGGGTGCAACAATACTTGGTACTAGAGAACAATACTGGATAGAACAATACTGAGTAAACAATACCGAGTGGAACAATACTAGATAAAACAATACCGGGTACAACTATAAAGAACAGTACTGGGTAGAACGATGCCGGGTAGAACAATGCTGGGTAGAACAATCGGGTAAAACAGTAACAGATAGAATAATACCTGGTAGAACAATTATGGGCACTAAAGATCAAAACTGAGAACGTGTTTGGTTGCTAGCTTGTAACACGACGATTGATTAGCCTTTAGGTCCAGTCTTACGAATGCGTTGGTGAATTATTAAATTTAGACCCCATTATGAAACCTAGGTTTTGTAAACAATGCAGAACAAAGGCAGCCGCTGTGTTTAAAATGCGATGCCTGATCAACATCTTCACAGACTCGGACTCAATGAAGCAAATTTTTTTTAGAATCAGGTTTTCCGTAGAATTAATCACGACGTCCAGCTAATTACAGGTGGAAGAGGACACCCAGATGTCCTTCGGTTCGTGGAACAAATTGCGTTCTTTCGTGCACAGAAGAACATCCGGGTAGAACCACCGACCTACCGCAAAACAGCTGGAAGGCTTCCTCGAATGAAAATCCTAATGCCCAGTCCGTGATTCAATCAAAGTAGTGAGGGGCTAAGCGATTGTCAGTCGAAAACCATAACCGCTCGGCCACGAAGGCCCTCAAGTTAGCAAAACAGATTCGGTTCTGATTGATGCCAATTAGTGAAGAAAATAATCGTTCGCCGCGCTTTAAATATGGCGGCTGATCTGATTCAACACTGTTTTCAAACCCGAAATGTTAGTTTCCGTTCAGTCGGAATTTGCTTGTCTCTTCCATAGGCCAAACTGAATCTTAAGGAGGTGTGGTCAGGAACCAAGGACGCTTTCCAAGCCGAGGCTCAGTTTAAGCGGATAAAGTATTCGAATACGAGCGACGTGGCCTACGAAAGTCACACTGCGACTGTCACCGAGCCACGCGCGCTGGTGGTGCTGGACGATGACACGTACTACTATAACTTCCAGTATAAAACTGAATTCCCCAAGCAGCTCACGCTCGAAATTGACGGGATAGAAGCGTAGGTTTGATTCTGGTGTCTTTTTAATCCTTCCCCTGTTCTATATTTAGTCCAACTTTCAGTACCTACTGAATATTCATAGACAAAATAGTTATAAGGACATATTATGAAAGATGGAACACTGCAGCAATTCTATAGAAACAGACATATCAAATTCCATTAGCAAACATAGCAGGCTCTCATTAGACGGCTCCTACAGGAACCGTCTGATCTGGGTCTTCTCTATTTGAACAAAAATGCGTTAAAATGTGTTTATATGAAGAAAATCATTAACCCTTTCGGCGCCAAACTTCTAAATGTCGTCTTCAAACCACATTTGTTAAATCATTTGGTAAAATAAGGAAATGAGATAAATAAATGCAAATTTCAAAGGAATAAAGCACATATAATGAAATAGAGTTTGAGACAAAAAGGCGGCACTATTTGTTGTGGTGCATTTTGCGAGCTTGGTGGTGAAAGGGTTAATGAGCGAGTACATATGCAAACAGTGTGGGTCCAGTTGAGACGTCGAGTCAGGATCCAAGCTGTTTGAAACTCCGTGATTTTGAAAAGAAATGCAAGATTGCGCAAGTTTGTACAACGGCGAAGAGAACATTTTACTCTGAACAAATTTTACTCAGCAAACTTAACCCTTTCCTCCATGGATATTCATGTAAGAAATAATGACGCCATGAATACTAACTAGAGTAATGTATTGTAACACATGACCACAAGAAGATTTGTCCATGGCAGAAACTGTATACTTATATTAGAGTATGTTTATCAGTTCTTTACACTGGATACATTAGAGTATGTTTATCAGTTCTTTTCACTGGTTACATTAGAGTATGTGTGTCAGCTCTTTACATTGGATACATTAGAGTATGGTTGCCAGCTATTACACTAGATACATTAGAGTATGTTTTTCAGCTCTTTAGATTGACTTTTCACTGGATACATAAGAGTATGATTGCCAGCTCTTTACACTGAATAAATTAGAGTATGTTTGTCAGTTCTTTACACTGGATACATTAGAATATGTTTATCAGTTCTTTACACTAGATACACTAAAGTATGTTTGTCAGCTCTTTACACTGAATACATTAGAGTATGGTTGCCAGCTCTTTACACTGGATACATTAGAGTATGTTTGTAAGCTCTGTACACTGGATACATTAGAGTATTCTGTCAGCTCTTTACATTGGGTGCATTAGAGTATGATTGCCAGCTCTTTACACTAGATACATTAGAGTATGATTGCCAGCTCTTTACACTAGATACATTAGAGTATGTTTGTAAGCTCTGTACACTGGGTATGTACGTTTGTCAGCTCTTTACATTGGATATGTATGTTTGTCAGCTCTTTACATTGGATATGTATGTTTGTCAGCTCTTTACAGTGGTTATGTATGTTTGTCAGCTCTTTACACTGGTTATATTAGAGTATGTTTGTTAGCTCTTTATATCGGACACATTAGAGTTTGGTTATCAGCTCCTTACACTAGACGCATTAGAGTATGTTTGATATCTCTTTACACTGGATACATTAGAGTATGTTTGTCAGCTCTTTACACTTGACACATGAGAGTATGTCAGTGCTTTACATTGTACACATTAGAGTATGTTTGTTAGCGCTTTATACTGGACATGTTTGAGTATCTCAATGTTTTTCATTGGACATATTAGGGTATGTTACAACCGGAATTGTAAAAATAACCGGACATGTAATAAAATATTTCAAAACTGGTTGAGATGCGAAACTGCACGTATTATTACATTTGGTTGTCAATCTCAATTTTAATAAACCGAAATTTTGTTGTGTATAGTGTGTATACACTGCACTTACAGGAGGCGTATCTTATTATACCCCCCTTTTGAAAAAATGGGGGTATATTGCTTTGCACATGTCGGTCGGTCGGTCGGTCGGTCTGTCGGTCGGTCGGTCGGTCGGTCGGTCGGTCGGTCGGTAGATCGATGGTTTCCGAATGATAACTAATAAACGACTTGGCCTAGAATCTTCAAACTTGCTGTGGTGGTTGGTCATGACAAGTAGATGACCCCTATTGTTTTTGAGGTCACTAGGTCAAAGGTCAAGGTCACCATGACCTAAAATGGTGAAATAGTTTCCGATCAATAACTGCTCAAGGGTTTGGCTTGGGATCTTCAAACTTGCTGTGGTGGTTGATCATGACCACTAGATGACCCCTATTGATTTTGAGGTCACTAGGTCAAAGGTCAAGGTCACCATGACCTTAAATGGTTAAATGGTTTCCGATCAATAACTGCTCAAGGGTTTAGCTTAGAATCTTCAAACTTGCTGTGGTAGTTGGTCATGACCACTGGATGACCCCTATTGATTTTGAGGTCACTAGGTCAAAGGTCAAGGTCACCATGACCTTAACTGGTAAAATGGTTTCTGATCAATAACTGCTCAAGGGGTTGGCTTAGGATCTTCAAATTTGCTTAGGTGGTTGGTCATGACAACTAGATGAGTCCTATTGTTTTTTAGGTCACTAGGTCAAAGGTCAAGGTCACCATGACCTTAAAGGGTGAAATGGTTTGCGATTAATAACTGCTTAAGGGTTTGGCCTAGGATCTTCGAATTTGCTGTGGTGGTTGGTAATGACCACTAGATGACCCCTATTGTTTTTTAGGTCACTAGGTCAAAGGTCAAGGTCACCATGCTCTTAACTGGTCAAATGGTTTCCGATCAATAAATGCTCAAGGGTTTCGCTTAGAATCTTCAAACTTGCTGCGGTAGTTGATCATGACAACTGGATGACCCCTATTGTATTTGAGGTCACAAGGTCAAAGGTCAAGGTCACCATGACCTTAACTTGTAAAATGGTTTCTGATCAATAACTGCTCAAGGGTTTGGCTTAGGATCTTCAAATTTGCTTAGGTGGTTGGTCATGACAACTAGATGAGCTCTATTGTTATTAGGTCACTAGGTCAAAGGTCAAGGTCACCATGACATTGACTGGTGAAATGGTTTGCGATCAATAACTGCTCAAGGGTTTGGCTTAGGATCTACAAACTTGCTGTGGTGGTTGGTCATGACAAATAGATGACCCCTATTATTTTTGAGGTCACTAGGTCAAAGGTCAAGGTCACCATGACCTTAACTGGTGAAATGGTTTGCGATCATTAACTGCTCAAGGGTTTGACTTAGGATCTTCAAACTTGCTGTGGTGGTTGGTCATGACAACTAGATGACCTCTATAGTTGAGGTCACTAGATCAAAGGACAGGGGGTCTGGGGGGTATACATGTTTTACAAACATCTCTTGTTATATTTTATTGTTTACAGTATCATTATGTGTATGCTTACGAGTGCATATCTTGTATTTTATTGTTTATAATATGTATACACTATGCTCACATGGCCATATGTTGTATCTCATTGTGTATGGTGTAAAATCACTATGCTTACAGAAACCATGATGTTGTTGTGGGCCTGTGTCTACCGGATGGAACTGTAGCGGGGGACATTGATATGAAGGCAAGGTCTGCGGATCACAAGGTGCTCAATGACTCAATTGTTTGGGCTAACTCTCTTCAATCAGTAAGAGACGATTCAACCATGGCCACGGTGTTCCTTGATGGCAGGTGAGAACTCCGGGTCAAGCTTTATTCTGAACAGCAGCGGGATTTGTGTACTTCTCAACATAGTGTTAACAAGTGTTAACCCTTTCCCTGTTCTATGTTTATTACAAATGTCAATACCTACTGAATATTCATTGACAAAATAGTTATTATGAAACATGGAAGAGGGAACATTGTTGCTATTTTAGAAAGTATAGAAACAGATCTATCAAATTCCATTAGCACACAAAGCAGACCCTGATGAGACGGCTCCTATAGGAGCCGTTTGATCTGGGTCTACTCTGTTTGCAGAATCGTGAGTACACGTGTATAATAGGGGAAGAGTTAAATGCGCGTGTGGCGGTCGTTAGAAGTCACCGCCCCTTACTCCGTTCTTGGTGTTGTTATATTTTTAACCCTTCGCTTGCTATTCACTTCAATGTACCTACCTGTAAATAGTGAAGACCCAGATGAGACAGCTCCTGCAGGATCTGTCTCATCAGGGTCTGCACTATTTACAAGTTGAGTGTGCAACCAGTGCACTCCACAACATTGATTGCACAGCGAAATACTTGTACACGGTGAAGATATATGTAATTATACAACAGGGCATGGGTAAAGAAGGAGAAATGTATTTTACAATTCAGCAAGAGAAGGGTTAATAACTGCTCATGAGCAGACTCAATAAAACCAAGCCTGCAATGTTCATTTTTCGAATGAAACGTGCCGAGAGCCCGTCGCTACCTTAATCCGTCATTCCATAAATACACCTTTCTGTGTCTTTGCATACAGAAAAGAAACAGAATCATAGGCTCCTATAGGAGCCGTCTGGTCAGGGTCTGATCTATTTACATTATTATAATATATACATGGTCATTTCCCATTTCTGTCTTGGCAAAAAAAATTGTATATATTATTATAATAAATAATCTAATTACTATTCATTATGTCATTATTTCTTTCATGAATATTCATGGAGTAAAGGGTTAAGATTTACCTTGAGAATCGTTCTACAATAATTACCGCCATGCTTAATTATATAAGTCCATGCTATATGTCAAATTGTTATCAGTGCTTATATTCATAGAGAGCGCTGTATCTATACAGTAGAATAACCTGCATTAACCCTTTCCCTGTTCTGTATTTATTCAAAATTTCAATATCTATTGAATATTCATGGATAAAGTAGTTATCATGAAATATGGAAAGTGGAAAATTGTAGCCATTTTAGAAAGTAAAGAAACAGACCTTTCAAATTCTATTAGCAAACAGAGCAGACTCTGATCAGACGGCTCCTCTAGGAGCCGTCTGATCTGGGTCTTCTCTGTTTGCAGATGCGTGAAAACACGTTTATATGAGGGAAAGGGTTAAGCAATGCTCAATAAAATGAATGTCATGCTGTATGTATCATTTTTCTCATGAGTTCATGTAAAATCATGAGGTGTGTATATAGGATAGATTACTCTTTTCTCCATGAATATTCATGTAAATAATATTGACATCATGAATATTAATAATATTCGTTTTTATAATGGCATATGGACACCGGCAATTTTAGTCATGACAGAAACTACCAACTTATATCATTTCATAAGCAAACAGAGCAGACAATGGTCAGACGAATCCTACAGGATCTGGGTCCACACTGTATGCAAAGGTGTAGAAAGGTGTATTCATGGATTAAAGGATTAACCAATATCATTTTCAACATTGTAAACCCAGACGAAAGGGATTCATGTTACAACTTTCTTGAACCCATTACCTCATAGGCTCTTTTTAGATGCAATCTCTTTGTATAAATGTGCCAAAAAGGAGCATTAGAGAAAAGGAAAAGTTTAGAATTTTGTACTTTGAAACCATTGTGATAAATAGAGCATTTGGTGCTATAGGAGCAAATGCTCTATTTATCATAATGGTTTTCACAAAGTGACATTTACAGAGTCGTCAAAAGTCGTCAATATGAGGGAATGGGTTAATATCAATCCCGGAATATTCACCGTAAGATGAATACCGTCTGAATACTGGATATTCACCGTAAGATGAATACCGTCTGAATACTTGATACTCACCGTAAGATGAATACCGTCTGAATACTGGAATAGTATATTTGACATTTCAGCGTTGGAAAGGTTAAATTTGATTCGGTTTGTTTTATGTTACAGAATTCTGTACATGCACTTCACGTCGACACTGACCCGCACCCTCTACGTGGACACGGAGCGCTGCCTTGGAGGAAAACAGTGCCCCAACTTCATGATGACATTCCTTACACAGAGAGCCTACACCCCCTGCTTCACTGTCACAGCAGAAAATGTATATATAAATAAAGTTGAACTTCGATATTTCGAACTCAAATAACACGAACTTCGAGATAACTCGAAGTAAACCATCGGTCCTTCCAAAATTAACAATACATAGTTGTTTTAATATTTATCACTGCACATATCTAGAAACACATACGATAGCTTAATGTTGGTCGAAAGTAATGCTGGAGGCTCGTAAGAAGCTTTTGGGCATTACTTTAGACCTGCATTAAGCTGTGAACTTGATAATATGTTCAGATTAGAAATCTGATGACTCGAATCTCTGTTATCTCGAGGAAATGTGTACGTTCTCTTGAAGTTCGAGATATTGAGGTTCAAATGTAGCTCCAGTACCTTAACCCATTCCCTCATACTGACGACTTTTGACGACTCTGTAAAAGTCACTTTGTGAAACCATTGTGATAAATAGAGCATTTGCTCCTATAGGAGCAAATGCTCTATTTATCACAATGGTTTCAAACTACTGATTTCTAAAAATTTCTTTTTCTCTAGTTAATGCTCCTTTTCGGTAGATTTGTTCAAACTGGTTGGATCTAAAAATAGCCTATGAGGTAATGGGTTAAATACCCTTTAGTGTCCATACAGACAAACTTACGCAAATAGTGCAGGCCCAGCTAAAACGCCTCCTAAATGAGCAGTTTGGATCAGGATCTACACTATTTGCCATTATACATGTATTAGTCTGGTATAAAGTTATCAAAATGGGTCAAATTGACTAAGTTTAGTTTTACAAATCCATGTAGAATGGAGAGTGTGTGTCCTAACACAAATGATAAATAACCTATTCCCTCGTATTTGCGCGTTTTGATGCCTCTGTACGTCAATTTGAAACCATTATGATAAATAGAGCATTTGCTCCATAGTTGCAAAATTAATGCTCTATTTATCAAAATGATTTCAAAATTATGCAACTCTTAAAATATACCTTTCTCTATAGTAAATGCTCTTTTTCGGTAGATTATTCAAAGAGGCTGGAACTTAAAGAGCATACGAGGGAATGTGTTATCGTAGAGGGAATGTGTTATCGTGGTGGCGTCCTCCGACACAGATAACGGGATTTTAACCCTTCGCTTGCTATTCACGCTGTAGCGTAAAATATGCAAGTACCGGAAATTGTTGACTTGAAGATTTTACACCGGAACTGACCGATATTTCTGCGCATGCGTACTATCGCAGACTTGAATATTTTACGGGACTTGCAGATTTTACGGTACAACGTCAATATACCTACCTGTAAATAGGAGGAGCTGTCTCATAAGGGTCTGCACTATTTACAAGTTGACTGTGCAACCAGTGCACTCTACGGCAGTGAGTGCACAGGAAATACTTGTACACAGTGAAGATATATGTAATTATACAACAGGGCATGGGCAAAGAAGGGGAAATGTATTTTAAAATTCAGCAAGCGAAGGGTTAAAACTGAATTTTCAAAAACAAACTTTGACAGCATGATTTAACCCTTTCATCGTCAATGTCGCAAAATTGCACCACGACAAATAATGCAGCCCCAGATTAGGCGGCGTTTGATCAGGGACTTCACTTTTTGTCTCAATTCTGTTTCTATATATGTGCTTTATTCCTTTGAAACTGCATTTATTTATATCAGTTTCTTATTTCACCATATGATTGAAAAAAATTGGATTGCAGGCGACAATTAGAAATTTGGTGCCGAAAGGGTAAATCTTTCATCCATTCGCGAATATCGTATGCACATGTAGTTAGTGACTAGTTACCTCCCTTATATCGTATGAACATGTAGTTCGTGACTAGTTACCTCCCTTATTTTGACAAACTTGAGAGTTTACTACATGTATATCTTTTCACAACCAAAGATATTGCTTTGAATCCTTTTAACACTTCTAAAATCTAGGCCAAGTATATTTACGCGAACCAATATTTTGAATCTATCTACACTTTTATAGAGTTTACGCCAAAAACATTTACAAACAATATAGAATCCATCGACATGTGTAACTCTTTACTCCATAAATACGCTTTTGGATGCCTTTGCAAACAAAGCAGATCCAGATCAGATGGCTCCTGTAGGAGCCGTATGACCAGGGTGTTTTAGTTTGTTATATAGTAATATACATGTAGATATAATGCCATTGCAGCCCTTGGGATATGCTGTAGGAATCAATCTCTCATTGACCGGGTAGATAATCATGTGGTTCCTACCGGTTAGTGATTTCATATTTATAGTATATCATATGTATTATATATCTATTGCTTATGATTCACCGACTTGGTGATTAATCATGTGGTTCCTACCAGTTAGTGATTTTATACTTATTGTATATTTATTGCATATATTTCATTGACTGGGTAGATAACCATTTGGTTCCTACCGGTTAGTGGTTATATATTTATTGTATATCATGTGTAACTCTTTACTCGATAAATATGCTTTTGGATGCCTTTGAAAACAGAGTAGATCCAGATCAGATGGCTCCTGTAGGAGCCGTATGACCAGAGTGTTTTAGTTTGTTATATAGCAATATGCATGTAGATATAATTCTACAGTTTCTGCGAGAGCTTAAAATTCATGTGCTTCACTCTGCGTGTCAGTATAAAATCTAATTCATATTCATGATGTCAGTATTTCTTACATGATTAGTCATGGATTTGCGTTCGTGTTTGTATCCTTGTGGTATACAGTCCACGGTTCAATTGTAAACAAATTTGACCATTGCATTGACCTTATTACAGCTTGATACGGACAACATGCTGTCCGTGTGGCCCCAGCAGACCTGCAACCTGGCCAAATCCACCCGCGACCCGGTGAGTACAGTTGTAGCTTCCGACTATATATGTATAGGGAAATGTTGAATAAATCACACGCCCTTCCAACTATACATGGATACAGCACACTAGAGGATACACAAGCTTTCAGTATACATATACTCAGTACACTAGTGAGTTATTGAACATAGGACTCCCGCTTCCAAATACACATGGATACAGCACGCACTTTCAATTAATCCTGTATCCAATACACAATTGAGTTATTGAACATGAGACTCACGCTTCCAACTATGCATGGATACAGCACATTAGGGGATACACAAGCTTTGAACTATACATGGATACAACACACTAGGGGATACACACGCTTTCAAATATACGTGGATACAACACACTAGGGAATGCACACGCTTTCAACTATATATAGATACAGCACACTAGGGGATATATACGCTTCCAACTGTACATGTGTCAAGCACACTAGGGAATTATTGAATATAACACACACGCTTCCAACTATATACATGTGTCAAGCACACTAGGACATTATTAAATATAACACACGCTTCTAACTATACAGCACACTAGAGAATTATTGAACATAACACCCACGCTTCCAACTATACATGGATACAGCACGCTAGAGGATACACACGCTTTCAACTATACATGTGTCAAACACGTTAAGGAATTATTGACATAACACACACGCTTCCAACTATACCGCACTCTAGAGAATTATTGAAGATAACACTCACGCCTCTAACTATACATGTATATATCATACTATGGGATACACACGCTTCCAACTATACCGCACTCTAGAGAATTATTGAACATAACATTCACGCCTCTAACTATACATGTATATGGAAAAGTAGTAAAATCAAGCAGGCAAAGCCACATACAAGACGCAACCACCACCAAAACACCGATAGACAGCATGACACACACATACACACACAACCACACACCCAAATGCACACTCACACACGAGATAACACAGAAAACATCAACAGACACACACGAACTAGACAAACACTCCACACATGAACAAAATCACAAGCACAAAGACGTAAGTATATCATACTAGGGGATACACACGCTTCCAACTATACATGTATCCAGCACTCTAGGGAGTTCTTGAATTTTAAAAAACAACAACAAAAAGCCAACACATGAGCAGAGTGTCAAACTGTTTGGATCCTGATGAGTCGCAGAATTTATCGGCGTCTCATTTGAATCCGTTGCCATGGCACCGAATGTGTTAAATGGATATTCAATTAGTAAATGGTTAATGTTTAAGCTAAAATACACTGATCTGTCTTCGCGTCCAGGAGATCTTATTTTCAGTACGGAACCGAAGAATCGCTAGCGATTGTTAATTTCTGTTTCTAGAGTTGGGGCGCAGGAGATACACAACCCTAATGGAGGTGTGTGCCACTGGAGTGAGTAGCCAGACGTCAAAACAGGTGTGCTATCGACGTAATGAGTGTAACACTAAATAATAAAACTTATTTCTAGGGATTGCAACGGTTATTCGGATATCCGAATATTCGAATACCAAACGAATATCCGATTACACATTACATTCTTAATTTCATCCTTTTTCATAGGTTATTAACACAGACTACTAATTACTTTTGGCGTTGAAATTATTAAATGAGGTGGGTAAAACAATATGTGAAAGTTTGGGGGAAACAACTACTATAAAGCCACTCTATACCGGAATTCTATTATAGAAGATTTTAGATACTTTTTGACAGATGGCTGCTTAATGCCGGGTGAAAGTCATGCAGAAAACACTTAGGAGCTTTCTGCATGTATTTCACCCTGTATGAAGCTACCCCCTGTATCCAAGACCAAATTCTATACTAAATTTGACGCCCAGTTTAGAAGGGGGGGGGGGGGGTTGCTGTTCTTCAGTGCATTTAAGAATTTTGATACATGTACATGTATTCTATTTCATTTCAAATAAACAACAATTCAGAAGCACTGAACTCTTTACGTGCTGTGAAACTATATGAAACGTCTGCTCAAATTAGGATCTGGTGCAATTTTGACTACTTCCGATTCGATGAAGCGTTTTTGGAAACTCTTGCCGGGTACCAGTCAGCTTGGGTCCTAATGAAATGCCGAGTTACTCGACGTCTCATCTTCATTCAAGTTGTGTGCAAATTCGACTCGTGTCGCGAATATCGAGATGAAGGTTAAACAGCTGATTGCATAAATATTCATGATTTTATTATTTCTGAAATGAATATTCATGAGGGAAAGGTTAAAACAATCTTTACTTTAACCCTTTCACCGCCAATGTCGCAAAAACGCCACCTTTTCAAGGCAGCGTCTGATTTGGGACTTCACTTTTTGTCTTAAAGTCTATTTCTATATTTGTGCGTTATTCCTTTGAAATTTGCATTTATTTATCTTATATCCTTATTTTACCGAAAGATTTTACAAAATTGGATTGCAGACGACAATTAGAAAGTTGGCACCGAAAAGTTTAAATACCCATCTCATACTTCTGTGCAACGTGAAAAGTTTCCAGTCTGTTTATTTCAGATGACAGCATGCAGTGACAGTTCAGTTGCATATTATTACAATAGCAATAAATATATCAAGTGCAGAATACTACACATGTCCATTTGTTTATGAAACTTTCCATTTCCTCCCTACATTTCTCCGTCTCTCTTTTTCTTTCTATCCCTTTATGTGCCTCTCTCCTTATCTATCTCTCTCTTCATGCCTCCTTTTCACTTACTCCCGCCCTTTGCATTTTAAATCCCATTAACAGTATTTCAGTCAAATCGCGACGCCCCGCAAGTTTCAGCGACGCCCTGCAAGTACCCGCATGCTTATTTTCAGTACACGAACAAAAGTACAAAAATGAGTCATGCAGGAAACACCACATACAGAACAAACACTCGCCCGAACAGCAACACAAGGAAACAGCAAATGTACATAACTAGAAAAAACAACAAGAGACACACAAAGACAAAACAAACATACAATAGGAGGAAGATGGAAGTACCGCCTTGGAACGGTCAGTGACAAAAGTCACTGGGGGGGGGGGGTTAAACCGGTTTATGGGCGCCCAACCTCACTCTTATTCCATCCCCACCCTAAAAGACAAACAGTGTAAATAAACGTATCCCCTCTCCGACTAATCTACAACAACCGCGACGGCAAATACAATGGTAAAGTGCATGTATAACGAAAAAACATTTAATTGAACATACTGTATCCACCTATCGCTAGTGTACTCAATGATTGAGCTGCAAACAGAGTAACTGTAGAAAAGTAATAAAGGGTACGACAAAAAATGAAATAGTACAGATATCCGACGTTCTCCTTCCATTTCTGGATTTAAGAGGTCGCCTTCATAGAGTCGTGTGCACTACAGAACATCTGGCTAGAACCTCCGATCTACCGCAAGTCAGTAATGAAGAGCTAAGTGGGTGCCAGTCGAAGACCATAACCAGATCTGATCTGCGTCTACTCTGTTTACAAAGTAGGGTGTTAATTGTGCGACACTAGTTTTATCCACTGCCGTTATCCATCCTATTTTAGTTCGCTGTATAGGATGTTAATTATGTGATACTATTGTTAATTCCATATTCACTGTCTTAGTCTAACCCAATGGTTCTACGCCTCGTTTTAACATTTCGCTTGCTATTCATGTCAATATACATACCTGTAAATAGTGAAGACCCATATGAGACAGCTCCTGCAGTAGCTGTCTCATCAAGGTCTGCACTATTTACAAATTGATTGTGCAACCAGTGCACTCCACAGCAGTGATTGCACAGCGAAATACTTGTACACAGTGAAGATATATGTAATTATACAACAGGACATGGGTAAAGAAGGAGAAATGCATTTTAAAATTCCGCAAGCGAAGGGTTAATTTCTTTACACCATGACTATTCATGAATATAAATTAGATGATTTTTAACAGAAAGATGAAATGTTATGCAGTAAAATCTCTTTATAACGGCCACTGAATTACATCAAATATTGTGTGTTAAAGGCAGGTGGCTGTTTTACAGCAAAGTGAATAACCATAGGGAATTTTGACCATGGCAGAAACTAGAGAATGAGATCTCTATAAGTTCATAAGCAAACAGAACAGACACTGAGCAGACCCTGATCAGACGACTCCAATAGGATCCGTCTAATCTGGGTCTACTATGTTTGCAAAAACGTACCAAGGAGTATTCATAAAGTAAAAGGTTAACCCTTACAACGCTGAATTTCCAAATGGACTCTTCCAAAATTCAAATAGGTCAAGCTTATAGTGAATATTTAGGGATGTTTTCTAAAGAAAAGTGTAACATGACAAACAGTGCAGACCCTGATGAGAGGGCTCCCCTAGGAGCCCTCTCATCTGGGTCTACACTGTTTGCAAAGGACATTAGTGACACGGGTCCCGCACTGTAAGGGTTAAGCTCAACATATAGAATATTTATTGTATTGCACTAGTTTTGTCCACCATTTTATCCCTTCTCCGTTTGTAGTTAACTGAAGTATATGCTGTTTGTACGGCGCTAGTTTTATCCATAGTTTCATCCACCATCCTTATTCTCCGTACGTAGCCACTGTGCGGGATGGGGGAATCCAAAAATGTAATAATCCAGTCTGTATTTGTTCCATATAAATTCCAATAATCTAGGAGACACATCTTCTAGAAATCTTGCCATTTCGTTTTTCGAGTTTGTGTCGTAACCTGTTTTGTTCCTCTGAGGCAAGTCAACAAAATCTGCATTTACTCTGTGTAACACTTTCATTATGTCCTCGTCAAAAGTGTCTGTGGTTCCTATGTAATCATACACAATGTCACATGGGAAACAGTTGTCAAAGTACGACACCAGGTGCTCGTTTCCCCAATTCCCAGATTCCATGGCTATTGCCTGGAGAAATTCTTTAAAGGACAGATCCATGTGCTTTCTAAAGTCTTGGAACCCTCTTTCGTCTCTGTAGGCTGACAGCAATCGCTCTAAAGGATCTCTCACGAATATCACATTTGTGTTATCGCTCTCCGCTATCTTAGCCACTGGTACATCACTGAAGTCGGCAATGTGTCTGGCGACGGATTTCTTAATATCGTTAATGTCGTCAACTGTCTCTTCGTTTTGTAAACTGTAAACTATCCTTCGTATATTGGTGGAGGCGACTTTACGGTTAAAGCAGAGACTCATGTTATACTTGTCGGCAATCAAGAAAGATGAAGTGACCTTGGCCTTCTTGAAGGTAGTAAAGTTTTTCCATACTGAAATCTCGGCACATCGCTCTCTCACGTGAGCGGCCCGCTCCTTCATCGACATCTGAAGAAATGTCTGAAAGGGAAGAATACTTTAACATGACATATTGCGCTCTATGTATTGACAAAACATATCCTTTGTACAGTTATCCTTTGAGTAGATTTCAATTATCAATAATTAATTTTACATTACTATTTATCAGGTAAATGGTTAAAAGAAACGATAAGAGATACGTTCAATTCCCTTTGGTGATGCTTTACGAAAACCAACCTGAAGGCTTATTAACCCATTACCTCATAAGCTATTTTTAGAATCTGCCTCTTTAAAAATATCAACCGAAAATGATCATTTACTAGAGAAATGGAAAGTGTGAGATTTGTGTAGTTTTGAAACCATTGTGATAAATTGAGCATTTGCTTCATAGGAGCAAATGCTCCATTTATCACAACGGTTTCAGAAAGTGACATTTACAGAGGCGTCAAATGGCGTCAATCTGAGGGAATGGGTTAACAAACGGTATACAGACAGACCAGCTGCCACGTTTAACCATTCACTCCATAAAAACGTCTTTCTACGCCTTTGCAAACAGAGAAGATCCAGATTAGACGATTCCTTTAATACGTCCGATCTTTGAATACCCCCTCATTCGCCAAACTGATCACTCGTCAAACACCTGACCTTGTTTATTTCAACCCTCGTCAGATACCTGATCCTTGTCTAATCCATCACTCGCCATGTGTCTGATCCTTGTTTATCCCATCACTCGTCTGATCCTTGTTTAACCTATCACTCGTCAGGCGTCTGATCCTTGTCTGCTCCATCAGTCGTCAGGTGTTTTATCCATGTCTACACCAGCACTCATCAGGCGTTTGATCCTTGTCTACAACATCAGTCGTCAAACGCTTGGTCCTTGTCTACTCCATCACTCATCGGGCATTTGATCCTTGTCTACTCCATCACTCATCGGGCATTTGATCCTTGTCTACTACGTCAGTCGTCAAACGTTTGGTCCTTGTCTACTCCATCACTCATCGGGCATTTGATCCTTGTCTACTCCATCACTCATCGGGCATTTGATCCTTGTCTACTACGTCAGTCGTCAAACGCTTGGTCCTTGTCTACTCCATCACTCATCGGGCATTTGATCCTTGTCTACTCCATCACTCATCGGGCATTTGATCCTTGTCTACTACGTCAGTCGTCAAACGTTTGGTCCTTGTCTACTCCATCACTCGTCGGGCGTTTGATCCATGTCTGCTCCATCACTCATCGGGCAGTTGATCCTTGTCTACTACGTCAGTCGTCAAACGTTTGGTCCTTGTCTACTCCATCACTCGTCGGGCGTTTGATCCATGTCTGCTCCATCACTCATCGGGCATTTGATCCTTGTCTACTACGTCAGTCGTCAAACGCTTGGTCCTTGTCTGCTCCATCACTCATCGGGCATTTGATCCTTGTCTACTACGTCAGTCGTCAAACGTTTGGTCCTTGTCTACTCCATCACTCGTCGGGCGTTTGATCCTTGTCTACTCCATCAGTCATCGGGCGTTTGATCCTTGTCTACTCCATCACTCGTCGGGCGTTTGATCCTTGTCTACTACGTCAGTCGTCAAACGTTTGGTCCTTGTCTACTCCATCACTCATCGGGCGTTTGATCCTTGTCTACTCCATCAGTCGTCACGCGTTTGATCCTTGTCAACTTTCATTCGTCAGAAATCACTTCATCTATCTTTGCTTGTCTACCATTCTGGCAAACATACAGATATCAATTAGACACCACGTAGAAACGCCGTGTCCGATCTAAGTATGTATAGTTTGTTGCCGAATATCTGCCCAAAGATATCTTTTACGGAGTGTAACATAAATAACATGACGTACCTTGTTCTTCGGGACTGAAACAATGAATCTCGATACTGTAGTGGTCTCAAGGTCAGTCATCTTCTTGAGTGACGTCACATATACCTCTGTCGAAGAATCGGTGGACAAAACTGGTGGAAAAATCATTGGGTCAAAATGCAATAACTAGCATACGTTAATCTAATATGTATACATGTAAATCTCGTTAACTCGAATTTTAGTAAAGAAGAATTGAGAAGTTTTAAACAGGTGGTCGCTTACTGTAGAGTGAAAGTCGTTCAGAGAGGTTCCTCCAAGAGCATTCTGCATGACTATCAATCTGCATTAAGCTGTTACCTTACCTAAAGACAAGTAATAATACTTGCTTGATAGTTTGAGTTATCGAGATACAGTAAAATCTCGATTATTCGATTTTTTGCTAAGAAGAATGTAGAACCTTTAAGGCAGTTGGCTGGTTAATGCACGGTGAAAGTCACGCTGAAAGTTCCTAGAATAGCTTTCTGCATGACTTTCACAATGCATTAAGCTGCCACCTGTCTTAAAGATCGATAATGGTATGTATTTTAGTATTCGAATAATCAAGATTTACTGTATTTAGATAATATAACCCTACGAAAGTGTGTTAACCCTTTACCTTATGAATATTCATGAAGGAAATAATGACATCATGAATATCTGATATTATAATAGTACAGTTGAACTTCGATATCTCGAATTAAAGTGACCATACAAATTACTTCGATATAGCAGCCGTTGGAGTTATCCTACTTAATGTTATGTGAGCAATTTCTCAAGTTCATAACCTAATGCACATCGAAAGTAATGCCTGCCTCTCTCTCTCTCTCTCTCTCTCTCTCTCTTCTCTCTCTCCTCTATTTCTCTCTCTCAGAGAGAGAGAATAGAGAGAGAAAGATAGTCTCTCTCCCTCTCTCTATCTCTTCACAACTTTTACATCAAAGTCCACAAGCGATATATACCGATGGCCTGGTCTTATCAAATCACACTTACCATACAAACCAACAAAAAACGACAGACGTATATGTATTACTAGTCTCGCACAGATAGCATCCAATCTTAACAAGTTATATAAGTAAACAACGAGCAGTGAACCATAAAAATCAGCACAGTCCACTTTATGGGGGAATCAGCATTCTGTCAGCATAAAAACCTGCATGAGAAAATAGTGATTGACTGTCGCATGTAAATTACATTTCTTAGTTAGATAGAGTGCAGCAATGCCGACACCCCTAAGTCGTGGAACGTACCAAAATTTAAAGTACATCCACGACTCACTGCTCGTTGTTTACCTATACTAACCAGCAAATACCACAAGTAACCCAGATATAGCATGGTTTTAACAACTCGTATTATCCTACAAATTTGACCTGAGACTCGTGCATATTCCGTGTATTATCGTCGGTAATCTTCGCATAAATTTCCGAAGGTATAAGAATGCGCTATAAAAATACAGTAAAACTCCTCTAATACGACCAGCAAAAGGGGGCATAATTCACAGTGGCAAAGACAGGTGGTAGCTTAATATAGGACGAAAGGAGCTTTCTGCATAACTTTTGCCCTGCATTAAGTAACCATCTGCTTATAAAGACAGTCATGTTTATTCATTCAGTGGTCGCATTAGAGTGTTTTTACTGTACAATCCTCGTGGAACATGATTATTACCGGCTTTTGCTTTGCTATGTTTTGTCACAGAGTATTACGAACAATCCCGATAAACACGCCGAAATTTAATCGAGTCTCTGGTCACATTGGGAGGATAATACTTAACTATACAGACCAGCAAACCCAACAAACGTACTATTGTCCTCCAAATTTGACCTGAGACTCGATTAATCTTCGGCGTGTTTTTCGGAATTGTTCGTAATACTCTGTAGCAAAACATAGCAAAACAAAAGTTGAAATAATCATGTTCCACGAGGATTGTATTCTTATAGCGCATTCTTATACCTTCGTATTTTTATCCGAATATTACCGACGATAATAAACGGAATATGCATGAGTCTCAGGTCAAATTGGGAGAATTATATACCAATATAACACAGATAGCGTCTGGTCTTAACATCGCACTTATAGTATAAGTAAACAACGAGCAGTGAGCCATAAAAATCAGCGCCGTCCACTTTTTAGGGGAATCAGCATTCAGCCAACATAAAAACTTGCATGAGAAAATCGGGATTGACTGTCGCATGTAAAGTACGTATCTTAGTTAGATGGACTGCAGCAATGCCGACACCCCTAAATCGTGGAACGTACCAAAATGTAAAGTACAGTCGTTGTTTACCTATAGCTCCGATATAAGTTAACAACGACCCAGGCAGCACGCTGCAATCGGGCCGACATTGGGCCGATATTGTTTCCAATATCGGTCCAATGTCGGATTTTAAGGCGGCCCGATGTCGACCCGCTTCTCTTTTGCAACGCATTTTGCCGTCGGCCCGATGTAAGTTCTGACGTCGGCCCGACATAAAAATGAACTACAGCCGATGACAAAATGACATTCAAACGATATCGGGCCGACATCAAACCTTACATCGGGCCAACGTCAAAACGCGTTGCAAACGAGAAGCGGGTCGACATCGGACCAATGTTTGCAATCCATGAACAAATCCATGTATTGCAATGAGGTTTGACTTGACGAGTTTTTGTTTCACCTTTTTTACACAAATTGACTACTTTTCAGTGCATTGTTTGTATATTGGGTAGTAATTTTGTACACAGATACTTGCTTGTTTCTACCTGACCCTTTCTGCCCTACTCAGAATACTGTATTTGCTTTGGAAATCTTACAAAGATTGTTGGGGTATTGATATAATTAATTATTCTTACCAGAGAAGAAAACATCTGCTTATCAGCTAAAAAGTTTTCTAGGGTTTTGAGATCCTCATGGTTGAGATCCTCAGTGGAAGCAAACTGGATACTTCATCAGGCAAACTTCCTTTGGACATTTCTGGTCATACATGCAGGCTGTTTGACATTTCCTGCAACTCCTTGTAAATTGTTTCAAGCTTGCCCAGTTGTTTCACCTGTGCCCCCTGATTTTCTCAATAACTGTGATCAGCCTTATATGTCCCTGGCTAAAAATCAAAACAAAATACATGTACATTATCTCAATGTACTTGAACCAATATTTGTCCATAAGTATGCAGTTATTTAACCATATACTCCATAAATATTCCTTTCTAAGCCTTTCCAAACAGAACAGACCAAGATCAGACGGCTCCTATAGGAACCGGCCCGTCTGATCAGGCTCTACTCTGTTTGCATATGATATTTTAATATAGATCTGATTCTACAGTTTGTACTTTGGTGGAAATTTCATGTGTTTGTATGCCATTTTAATAATTAGACTAATTAATACTAATACCGTCATTTCTATCATGAATATTTATGGAGTAAATGTTTAAAAATACATATAGCAGCTTAATACCGCCTTCTGATTACCTCAAGCAAATATGTTTGTGATTCATAAATGCCCCTGGATAGCAGCACAGACAGATAGCAAAAGATGGACAGACAAACATACATTAACCCTTTCGCTGTCAAATCCTGTCGTCTGCTAACTTTGTCGTCTGCTACAAAGTTTCATTCTTTTGATTTTCTTCATTTTTGTTTCAAAAACATAGTAACAGTAACAAACTGTTTGGATCCTGATGAGACGCCGAGTTACTCGGCGTCTCATCTGGATCCAAACTGTTTGCATAGGTAATCACAGATCCGGCATTGGCAGCGATAGGGTTAAGGGCAAAACTAAGGGCAAAACCTATCTGGCCCAGAACCTCGAATCAGGGGGTATTAATTATATATGTGTCACAAACAATGCTGGCACCGATTGGTTGAAATTTGACGCTTATTTCTGTATGAATGTCGTTTGTTAAATCTAATCTTCAAAGGACCACATTAAAATTGTTTTGTGTATAAGTTGTTTTTCTTGGAAATTAATTAAAAACATAAAGACAAATAAGGCATTTAAATAAATGAATTCCTTTTAAACTTTACTTAAATTTAGTATTCCATTCCCAGCAGGACGATGGTTGCCCTAGATCTAGAGTAGGTACAAATTTCTACTCGATGGGATTATCAAAATGTTATTCTAAACTGGATTTTGGTAAGGTTGCAATTAAAAAGACGCCCTGATAATGCACAACTTTTTAACCCCCCATCCCCCCCCCACACACCGGTACCAAACTCTCTTCTAAAGTCTCTTAATTACATTACATTTGGATTTGTCATATATTTACCATGGATAAATTCTGTGGGTGTCGTTCTGTGGGTGTCGAAGGCTGCATGCGTACTGGTATGTCTTGGTGAGAGTGGATCTGGTGTTGGTATGCTCATTGACTGCTGCACGGTGTTACTCACTGGTAACACTTGGGTTGAACTAAAAACTGGTTTGGGTGGTTTAGGTAACTTAGAGAGATTGTAGTTGATGTATCTTCATTATCTGAAGATGGGAAATGTATTTGCCTGAAAGAAAACAACAATATATTGAGATTAATGGAACAAGTCTACATATACTTGATTATAAAATGCAAATGCAAAGTTTGATGTCAATTGGTATAAAGAAATATAGAAGTAGATCTAGTTCGCATTACAAAATGTGTGCCATGGACAGGCCCAAAATACCCAAATTACATGGGCCCCGCCTAAACACTTACAGATATAATCCATTAGTGATTACTGTAAAAGAAGATAAATTTTTATTTAACATATTTTGTAACACCCTTTCCAAGTTCATAAATTATAAACGTGTTTTCACGCTTTTGCAAACAGGGAAGTCCCAGATCAGAGGGCTCCTATAGTAGCCGCCCAATCAGGGTCTGCTACGTTTGCAAATGGAATTTGCTAGATCTGTTTCTTTACTTTCTAATTAAAGGGCTACAATGTTCCACATTCCATATTTCATATAAATTTGAACTACATGTATTATGTTAATGAATATACAGTAGGTATTGGAATTTGGAATAAAGGTAGAAGAGGGAAAGGATTAATCAATGCATGACACTATTCTTATTTGTCCGAATTTAGGTAGATCTATCTATTTTTTGTCGGTTGCCACTAGGTAATATCAATAACAAATCATATGGGACATTCTTTTCAATATATTGGGATATGATTTGACCCTGTCCGATTTGGTTTTGGTACGGAAGTATAGGCTATACGACATAGACATAGTCTGCATAGACACAGTATTTTCCAGGTCCTGAAAACCTTTTTTCTAAACTTATGAAGCAAAAATTAATAAAATATCTAGATCTAGTCATTTTTGATATTCATAATCTTGATTTTGAAAATTAATCCAGAGAAATTTCATCCATGAACACAGAAGGCAACGTCAGTTAAATATCACTAATTCGCGAAAACCGGTTACAAAGTATATTCAAGAAAGCATATTATGGTCTTTAGCCAAGTCTTTTAAATGAGATATTTTAAAATTAGGATCTATATACCTTTCCTAAAAAATAATAGTATCTGATCATATCTTAAATATATCTATTATCATACAAAAACAGGAAAAGTTTCTACATACCCAGTGTTTAGTTGTTCAATCCAACTTCTTTTGCAGACGAACTCCAGAAGACGGCAGCGAATATTATTTATTATTTTGCCAAGCTTTAAAAAAATATTCTGATAATGGCTAGCAAAATAAAAAAAATAATTACTTATTTTTCTCATGGAAATTATACTGTTCAGTAAATTTATCAAATTATTTTCTTTGATACGTTGAGTCCGTTCCTGATCGTCTTAACGTGACATCGGCCCAGCATCGGCCCGACCTACGTCTTTTTAAGAGAAACTTGGTCGGCACAACATCGGGCCGACGTCGTATGTTATCGGGCATATTTTTTTAATACAAGTGTCAAACTTTTTATCGGTACTTCGTCGGTTTGATATCGGTTTGATATGGGTACATGGTAATTTTAAGTTAAACATATTTTGCTCATATTATAGCGTGGGAATGATATCGGCCCGACGTCAAGCCGATGTCGAGAATTGTTGCCGTCATTACGCTTATAGGCCGACATCGGCCCGATATAGGTGTGCTGGCTGGGGAGCAGTGAACCATAAAAATCGACGCAGTCCACTTTTTGGGGGGGCGGGGGGGGGGTCAGCATTCTGTCCATGCATGAGAAAACCATGCATGAGAAACTCGTGATTGCCGACACCTCTAAATCGTGGAACGTACCGAAATGTAAAGTACATTCACGGCTCACTGCTCGTTGTTTACCTATAGCGCATTGTCTTCACACATCGTACTTACCATACAGACCAGCAAACAGAACAAACGTACTACCAACGTAACAGAGATAGCGCCTGGTCTTCACCACTGGCAGAACGTGGGTGATCATCCTCGCTCTGTGCAAAATGTGCCCTAACAAATACACAAACAAGCTTATTGCCAGATACCCTACTGTCATTTAATTCACCATCCCCAGTTCACGACACGTTTCATGTTTGTTTTAGTTAATCTCATTTGATACCATAAGAGTAACAACTAGATCAAAATTTGATAAATACAAACACCACGAAACACGGATACATGTGTTCATGTGTCTTGTATACACGCGGCTGTGTTTTGAAAATTACCAATGAAATTTAATTGAAATTTTAGCCTCGGGAGAAAGTATTGTAACAAAGTGTTCATTGTTCTTATCAGTTTAACATCTATTCTATTTGTAAGGAGGAAATTGCGAATCGACATACATGGTGGTAAATATACATTTTGATAAAGTGTCCCCTTTTAACCCCTTTCCTTAAAGTCATAATATCGCTCAAAATCATGTTAAAATCGCGTATTTTCTATCATGGATGTATTATCTCCGATACAAATAACCGTGGAATCCGTTTTAATAACACTGTTTTGTGTAACCAGTCGTTAGTAATTAGCTTATGAATGTGTTGATTTTTGATAGTGTTGTCACCACACTATAAGCTTTTGTTTACATTTTGAAAACACTTCGGCTTGCCGCGGAAAATCTCGATTGGTGTCGGGAGGTCACGTGGGTGAATAATTAATTTCTGATATAAACACAACAACATGGCGGCTGGAGGCTGGCAGGCGTAAGAGAAATTCGGTGAATTCGCCAACAGAGAGAAAAAGACGGCGACAAGATTCCTACAAAATGATCAACAGAACCTGGGTTGTATAAGAAGACTTATTTGAACGCTGGAGGATATTTAAAGACGGCATCGGTGTGAAAACAGATTCAGAAATGGCCAGATTTCACCCAAGGGTAGGCCTACATTCATCTGTTTTCCTGTCTGGTTGAGTACATGTTTGTAATTATAGATGAAATCCAATTGATATGTTTATAATTAACTGTAAATGTCTGTTATTTAATTGCACAGCTCATTTGCATAAAGATACTTACTCATGGAGTAACTTCGACACATGTGATTTCGCCCACAGACATGTCAATATTTATAACGATAGATCTACAGTATACACATTAACAGTTTCTGCAGTGCCCAGAAATCCGAGTTTCATATATTAATGGAACACAGACAATAAAATGTCACTTGTAAATCTTTCGGATATGATTGATATTAGTCCACACGTGTGTAATGAATGTATCCATTCTAAATGTATCGAGCTACTTTCGGTTTTGGAGATATCCCAGCAGACGGCAACAATCACACAATTAGCATGTCGTCTTATAACGCATTGATGAGCTTCCTAGGCTGACATCAGTCTTTTATTACTTTTCTGAATATTCATCATTGGGGTTAGTCTCATTAATGAACTAAGACAGCTTGCTAATTTTGTGATGGATGCCGTCTTACAGAAGGGATAGCGTTAAAACCCAAAGTAGCTCGATATCACCATTTAGAGTACACTTGTAAATGTAAACTACAATGGGATGAACTCTTTACAGTAATTACTAGAGTAGAATTTTCATGATTTTATGGGATGGCTAAAAGCATATAAGATCGGTTGGAGTTAGTTTATTTTTGTCAGTGCAGCACATTAATATTCTGTATTCCAGAAATTTGCTAAATAAGTGAATGAATCAATGAGGATGGCATGTATTTTCATTATGAACAAATAAAAATCAGATACAAGTTTATCACACAAGTAACCCTTTCCCTGTTGAAAATTCATGTAAGAAAAAAGGCGTTTATATGAAGGAAAGGTTTCATTGATATTTAGAAAATGAATAATTATCTCTCATAAATTATGAATGATTATTTCTCAAACCAAATTGTAAAAGCAAATATTGTCAGTTTCTAATCAAGTTTGAGGCAAATGTAGAGAGGGATTGTTCAACCCTTTATCTGTTTAATATTCATGTAAGAAATAATGACATCATGAGTACGGACAAGTATTAGCTACATTTTTAAAAGTTTATGATGGTATATGAACACAGATCAGGTCTTTTCTATTTGCAATGTCATGACAATGCATATTTGTATGAAAGTAGGGGTAAGGGTTAACTGAATTAACTATGTACAGTAAGGGCAATGTAATAAGACACTTGTCATATTGTGCATCTTTAATTTTGTTTGTCATATTTTCATGTCTTTTGTCAATGGATTTTAGACTGAGGCTTACATATGATATGTCTGAAAAAAGTACATGTATTTCCATTATTTGCCTTATGTATCATTATTTATAAATTATTATAGTAGTGTTAGCTTCATTAAATACTTTATTTTCCTTACAGTAATACTTGCATAAGCAGAAGACAGCTGCCATGTCAGGGACCTCATGCAAACAACAAACAGCTGCCAAGCCTGGTACTTCAGGAATTTCAACATCAACACAGAGAACACCAATACAGGCAAAGGGACAAACTGATGGAAATCTGAACATTGGAAATATCTTCAGTGGAATCAGATAAAAGGTGTGGTTTATGTAAAACTGAATATTTCCTCAAGGATATACTCTGATATGATTGACCCTTTACCTGTTTGGATCTTCATGTCAGAAATAATGGCATGGTCAGATCTACTATAATTTTATAAGCAAACAGATCAGATTATGATCAGACAGCTCCTACAGGGGCCATCTGACCTGGGTCTACTCAGTTAGCAAATGGACGAAAAGACATTTATATGAGGGAAAGGGCTAAAAGGGATTATTTCATATTTCTTATGAACTTGAATACTTTTAAAACATCTGGTATTGAACACTATTAGTAGGTATGATTTAACTGTTACCATAGAATTATAGATCCTTACTGTAGTACTTACTTAAATTCACCAGTTACTCACTGCCATAAGTCGGTGAAATTAAACATGTTTTTTATGCATAGTATATTATAATCTATGGGCAAACAGTTTTTGTTCTGTCTTGTCAAATGTTTTAACCATATTTTACAGACAGAGACTCATATTTGGGATGTTTTTTAATCTCCTGAATTGAGATTGGTGACAGGTCATATCAAAATAATTACTACTTGCCAGATGACAAATTATTGGTCCAAACCTCAGTTGGGAACAAAGTGTTTTTAAAGCTAGCCTAGCCCAAGATGGACAGCTCACTGGTCATTTTCATTGCTAATCAGTGTTACTCCATGGCATTACATCAATATTAACCCTTTCCCTCATGTAAATGCCTTTTCATCATTTGAAAATGTAGATCCAGATCAGAAGGCTGCTGTAGGAGCAATCTAATCCAGATCCTGTGTTTCCTTATGTTATATTGTATGTAGATTGCCCTCATTCTGCTTTTTTGTTATCATAAAACATCTGTATCCATTAAGCCATTATTGAATTTCAGCTAATTCATATTCATAAAGTAATTATTTCTAACATAAAGTTCATAAAAGTTGTTGCCAAGTGAATTATAAAACTAAGAATATGTATAATGTACATCCACAGCCGATTTGTTATGGATGATCATGATTTTTAGCTCACCAGATCACAAAGTGCTCAGGGTGAGCTTTTATGACTGCCTGATGTCCGAGCGTCGTCAGTTAACATTTTCAACCATTAAATATCTTCTCCTCTGAATCTACAGAGTTCTACAGAATCTATAGAGTTCTCAGCTTTCCTCTTGGCACAAAGCATCATCTGTAGGGCCTCTACAAAAGTTTTATAAATTATTTCCCTGGGATCAAAATTGGCCCCTCCCCTGGGTGCATTGTTTTCTATAGAAACATATAGTGAAAACTTTGAACATCTTTGCCTGAAACTGAAAGGTTCTCAGCTTTCACATTTGGCACATATCATCAACTTCAGCGGGGATACCTTTATTTACAATATTTGTAAAGCTAGGGTGACTTTGAGAGAAGTGTGAGGTTAGGACGTCCGTAAACCGGTTTAAACCCCAGTGGTGTTTTTGCTGCTGACCGTGCCAAGGCGGTACTCTCTTTGTCACCCTTCCTTTTGTTTGCCTTGCGTCTTTGTCCTTGTGGTTTGTTCATGTTGTGGAACGTTTGTCCCTGGTTCTTGTGTGTCTTTTGGTGTTTTCTGTGTTCATTTCGTATGTGTGTGTGTGTGCGTTTGGGTGTGTGGTTGTGTGTGTGTGTGTCATGCTGTCTATCGGTGTTTTGGTGGTGGTTGCGTCTTGCATGTGGCTTTGCCTGCTTGACTTTACTACTTTTCCATTCAGGTCCTCTACAGAAGTTAATATAAATTATGCTCCTGGGGTCAAAACTGGCCCTGCCCCAGGGGTGGGCAGTTTTCTATAGAAACATGCAGTGAAAACTTTGGAAATATTCTCCTGTGAAACTGAAGGTTCTCTACAAAAGCTATATAAATTATGCCCCTGGGTCAAAATTGGCCCAAACCCTGGCTGACCAGTTTTCTATAGTAGCCTGCTGTTTTAATCAGATCCTTTGTTGATCAGTGATAATTAGGTACATGTACTCACTGTGGAGTAGGCTTTGCTTGGAGTTCTGTGTAGTAGTGGTCATTTCTTGACCCTTTAGTCCATAAATATGCATGTAAGAGATAATGACTTCATCAATATTAATTAACAATTTCTATAGTGCTGATGAATCAGCAAAATCTTTGTCCTGATAAAAACTAAAATCAGATCTATATCATGTCAAAAGCAAACAGAACAGACCCTGATCAGCCATCTGGTCTTTGTCTTCTCTGTTTGCAAAGGCATAGAAAGGCGTAAATTATTTCACTTGAAGCTGCATATGCAGCGTATAATGCATTTGCAATTTCCAACCACAGGTTTAATTTGAATTTGTTTTTTAAAGGCATTGAAATGTATTATCTACGGTATGTTATGAGAGAATGTGACCGTTAGTTTATCAAACAGTGTAGTTTCTTATTTGGATTACTGTAAAGACATACAATGATACTGAATGAATTTTTTCAGTGGGAGAACTTTGACAGGAGTAGAGCTTCTTCTTGAAACAGAGTGAAAATGGAAAAAAAACAAGGTATGTATATCTGGGTTTGTCAGTAAAAAGGAGAGCAATCCAGTATATGGGTTGTTCATTTAACGCTTTTCCTAATATGAACGTCTTTTCACACATTTACAGAGTAGACTGATATCAGACAGCTCCTAGAGGGGCCGTCTTTCCAGGGTCTGCTCTGTTTAGACTTCAATACATCGGTTTTAGTTTCTAGAATGGCTACAATGTTCCACCCTTCATATTTCATTATAACTACTTTGTCCATGAATATATAGTAGATATTGAAATTTGGACTAAATATAAAACAGGGAAAGGGTTAAATGGATATTCATTTGTCAGTAAAAATGAGCGCAGTCCAGTTTATTTGATGTTCATTGAACCCTTTCCCTAAGTGAAATACCTTTTCAAATATTTGAAAAGAGACTAGACCCAAATCAGACGGAGCCATCTGATCAGGATCTACTCTGTTTGAAAATGGAATTTGATATATATGTTTTTTAGTTTCTAAAATGGCTACAATTTTATTTTATTTTGTGAATGTCTATGAAAAGTTAGTATGTATTAAAATTTGGACTAAATATAGAACAGGGAAAACATTGAATTAGGAAGTTGGGTTTTAGGGCAGTGCAGCACTATATAAGTTTTATGGCTCAGAGATACGAGAAACGTTGCTGGACCCACATTACATTTACATTGAGATAAAATATGTGGTATGGATCCTGAAATTTTACATTTGCTAGAGAATCAGAGTACCAAAAACTCCGGTTTAATCGCCTCTTGCGATAATGCAAAGAGTGAACAGTGGTACACATTCTTGTGATACCTAGGATATATAATCTAATAACTTTCTATGTGTTAATTATTTCATAGGTATTATTATACTAGCCAAAAATATGTAATTTGATCATTAAAATTATAAAGATAATAAATTGCAATAGTTTTTTAGCTCGTCTGTTTCGAAGAAATCACAAGCTATTGTTGAACTCAGGCATCCGTGTCGTCGTCGTCCGAAATCCTAACATTGACCATAACTCGAAAAGTATAAGAGGTATCAATATGAAACTTCATAGGTTAGTAGATCACATTGTGGGATTTTTTTTGAGTTATGGCCCTTTACATTTTTCAAAATGTTTAATTTTGCTGGACAAGCACCAAATCAGAGGAGCATTGGCGCAGCACGCGGCTCTTATTAGCTCGTCTGTTTCAAAGAAGCACCATGCTATTGGCGTAGTTGTAGGGGTTTGTAAAAGTGTAAGTGGTATCAACATGAAACTTCATATGTCGGTATGTCTCTCCAGAAAAGTGAATGCAGTTGACAGGCACCAAATCAGGCGAGCAGTGGTGCCGCAGGCAGCTCTTGTTTTAAATTTTCAATATTGCATCATAATTGATCCAGGTAGTTTTTAGCTCACCTGAGCAAAGCTGGGGATGAGCTTTTGGGATACTTGAATGTCCAGCGTGTGTCGTCAACAATTCGCTTGTGAACACTCTACTAGTCACAATTTTAGTCTAATCTTCATTGAACTTGGTCAGAATAAATACCTTGATAAAATCTCGGACGAGTTCGAAAGTGGGTCAAGTTGGGTTAAAAGATAGGTCACCAGGTCAAATAGTAGGAAAACCGTGTGAGCACTCTAGAGGTCACATTTATAGCCAAATTTTCATGAAATTTGGTCAGAATGATTGTCCTAATAAAATCTGTTACATGTGGGTTAGGTATGGTCAAAACGTAGGTCACTAGGTCATATCTTAGAAAAATCTTGTTTACACTCCAGCAGCCACACTCAGAGTGTTTGTCTTGGTGATATGAAGGTTGAGTGTGATCATGGGTGGGGTGGGAATAAAAAGTAGGTCGCTAAGTCAAATCTTAGAGGGCAAAGAGGGCACATTTTTAGCCCAATCTTCATTGGTCAGAATGATTGTCTTGATAAAATCAATATTCTAAATCTTTGAAAATCTTGTTCTACAGAACCACTGCTCATGATCCACTATCAACATTGTTCAAATATTGTCCCTAAGGACAATATTGGCCCTACCTATTGGCTACCCAGCAAAAATCTTAAATCTATGATAATCAGGTGAGCTAATAACCCATTACCTCATAGGCTAATTTTAGATACAACCTCTTTGAATAATCTACCGAAAAGGAGCATGAACTAGAGAAAAAAGAAAATTTTAGTATTTTGTAGTTTGAAACCATTGTGATAAATAGAGCATTTTTTCCTATATGAGCAAATGCTCTATTTATCACATTGGTTTCACAAAGTGACTTTTACAGACTCACCAAAAGTCGTCAATATGAGGGAATGGGTTAAGGGCCCTCTTGTTTGATCATTTTGAACAAGGAAGATATTCAAATGCAAATATTCACCCTAGTTGTAGAAGTACACATGTAAATATTTTTTCAAGGTTGCCGAAGTCCTAAGTTTTGAGGATTGGTAGGGTAGGGTGTCAAAGAAGCAGACTTAAAGATCTTTCTTGGATCCGTTTGAGTAAGTTTTATAATTGTCTTATTGTTTAGGTGTAGTATTCTCTCTGTGTCTGTCTGTCTCTCTGTCCATCTGTATGTGTGTGTGTGTGTGTGTCTCTCTCTCTTTCTCTCTGTCTGTCTGTCTCTCTCTCTGTCTCTCTCTCTCTCTGTCTGTCTGTCTGAGCAAGCATTTTGTGGGGTTACATATAAAGGTCAATGTCATACACCATGGTCAAGTTATGAGTCAAATTTAGATACACTGCACAAACATGCTTCAAAGTTGACATCTTATGGAAGTGAACATCTTGAGGGGTGTTTCAAGGTCATACATCAAGGTCAAAGTTTAAATTACAGGTCAAATTTAAATACATTGCACATACATACGTCTAAGTTGGCATGTTTGTGCAATTATTTTAAGTGAACATTTTGACTAGGGGGGACTTATTAAGATCAAGGTCATACATCATGGTCAATGGTCAAATTACAGGTCAAATTTAGATTGGCGATAATTTTGTCGCCATTCAACATGCATACTTCAAACTTGGCAAGCATGTTTAGGCAAACATTTTAGAGAGTGTCTTGTTAAGTTCAAGGTCATACATAAAAAGTGGGGTGGGGGATAGTGTTTCACATACATATCTTGCTAAGCTGAAGTTTTATAATGGCATGTGTTGGATACTTTTGTATTGATAGATACTGTAGAGTCAGACCAATTATAATTTCGTTAGTTAACAGAGCTGACTAATTAGACAGCTTCTACAAGAGCTATCTGATCTTGGTCTGCTCTGTTTACAAATGTATATGAGGGAAAGAGTTAAAGAAATTATTGATGCAGAAGTTATGCAAGAAGGTCCATCATTAAATATCTTATGACCCTGGGCATTTATTAACAATACTAATGTATATGCTGGAGTTTGTTTGCATTTACAGATTTCCATATGCCAGAATACACCTCAAGAAGACAAATATACCGTCTTCAAAACAGCTTTACAGTAAGCGAGAACTGTATTGCATATCTGAAATTGCAAACAGTGTATACTAAGATCTATCGTTGCGTTCCAATGTGTCATTTGATCAAGTTCTATACTGTTGTAGTTGTTAGTTTTTGTCTATGAAATGTAAATACGGTCATTGTGTTCATTATACCCCCATTTTGAAAAATTTGGTTATATTGCTTTGCACATGTCAGTCTATCTGTCGGTCTGTCTGTCGGTCGGTAGATCGATGGTTTCCGATCAATAACTAATAAATGACATGGCATAAAATCTTCAAACTTGCTGTGGTGGTTGGTCATGACAACTAGATGACCCCCTATTGTTTTTAGGTCACTAGATCAAAGTCACCATGACCTTAACTGGTAAAAGTGTTTCCAATCACTAACTGCTCAATGGTTTGCCTTAGGATCTTTAACTTTGCTGTGGTGCTTGGTCATGACCACTAGATGACCCCTATTGGTTTTAGGTCATAGGTCAAGGTCACCATGACCTTAACTGTTGAAATGTTTCTAATTAATAACTGCTCAATAGTTTGGCTTAGGATCTTCAAACTTCCTCTGGTGGTTGGTCATGGCCACTAGATGACCCCTATAGTTTTTGAGATAACTCAAAAGTATAGGTCACCATGACCTTAACTGGTGAAATGGTTTCCGATCAATAATTGCTCAAGGGTTAGGTTTGGAATCTTCAAACTTGCTGTGGTCGTTGTTCATGACCACAAGATGATCCCAATTGTTGTTGAGGTCACTAGGTCAAAGTCACCATGACCTTAACTTTTGAAATGTTTTCCGATCAATAAATGATCATTTGTTTGGCTTAGGACCTTCAAAGTTGCTGTGGTGATTAGTCATGACCACTAGATGACCCCTATAGTTTTTGAGGTCACTAGATCAAAGGTCAGGTGGTAGATAAACATGTTTTATAAACATCTCTTGTTTGTTACAATGGTTTTGATGAACCGGTAAGATTATTGCAATTTTGCAGCATGGCTGGGGTTTGTAATCAGCAGATCAGGATGTACTGTGCAAAAAGGTTTGCATACACACCTCCAGTCAACAACAGGATTGGAAAGTTCCTTATTGTTATCAACTGAAACATGGATCTTGATACAGAGAAGTGAAATCATGAAGGCAGCTTATTGTAAGTTCCAGACATTCATCAGACATGTATATTTAGATATGATTTTAACAATGATAAACTATGTGTAGAACTCTGAGGATAGTTTTTAGTTTTTAGCTTGTCTGTTTCGAAGAAATCACAAGCTGTTGTCGTAACACCGGCGTCCGTGTCATCGTTGTCGTCGTCATTCGAAATTTTAACATTGATCATAACTTCTTTTTCCTGTAGGAGCTTTCAGCATTACTGTAGACCTGTATTAAGCTGTGAAATGTGTTTTAGATATGCGTAGTGATACATTTTAGAGTAATTCTGTATTGTAAGATTTGGGTAGGATCGAAGTTTAAGTTCGAGTTATCCCGAAGTTCGAGTTATCTGAGGTCGAGATATCGAAGTTCAACTGTATCTTGTATTGTTTTCCTTCAAGAAACGGATGAACTAAAAATCAGACAGTTGTGACAAAACAAGACTATGATATTACCTTGACTTTTTTCTTTGAGTAAAAAACAAAACACAACAGAAACCGGAAAATATATGTCTTATTAATTGTTTATTCCAGCCTCCACCAGTATTGCAACAGTCATTATTTCCAGATAAGTGAGCAAATCATCAGACATATCAGCATGTCATGACAGTGGCCAAACATGCAGCTGCACCTAAGCATCAAAGTAAGCATGAAAACCAGAGAGCTGGAGCCAGATGAACCAAGACGATCAGGAAACATCAATACCACCAACCAACACATAAACTAGTACAACAACAAGTGTCAAGATTTGCAGAATAAACCGAACAATAATTATGTCAAATTTATTACCATTAATTTGTGTGCAAAAAATACCAGTGCAATTTTGTTGAAGATATATTTATAAACAAATGTGTAGGTAATGTGTTGATAATGCTTTTTAAGTATAGACAACTTGTTTAGTTAGTTTAGTTAGTCATTATTACAATGTAGTAGTTCTTACGGTGCATTAAAATTGTAAAGAAAGTCCCGAGCTCGTGTTTGGTTTAAAGCCAACAAAATCGTCATTAATATTGACATATGGTGTCAGAATAAAGCAATATGGACAAGTTAGATCCTCCGAAAGCCCTGCAGTTGGACGGCGACCTGGCAGAAAATTGGAAACGCTTCCAGCAGAGGTTTGATTTGTATCTCGTGGCGACCGGCGCCTCAGAGAAAGAAGAGAAAACCAAAGCATGCTTATTTCTGCATGTCATTGGCGATGACGCCTTGGACATTTACACTAATTTCAAGTTTGAGACTGACGAGGATAAACAGAAACTTGCTAAGATCAAAGAGAAGTTCAACGAGTACTGTAACCCAAAAAAGAACCAAACATTTGAGAGACACAAATTCTTCACGTGTGTTCAAAAGGCTGATGAAAATATAGATTCATATGTCAATGAGTTGAGAACCAAAGCAAAAACATGTGAATTCGGAGATCTGACAGACTCATTAATTAGAGATAAAATTGTATGTGGCATCCGTGACAGCAGGGTAAGGGACAGACTACTGCGTGAACAAGATCTTGATCTGCAGAAAGCAATCACAACGTGTCGGGCAGCAGAGAGAACATCAGAGACCATAAAAGAGTTGAATCAGAGTCAAAAGAATGAAGAAGCGAACGTAAATATAGTCAAATCGAATGGAGCACGAAAGAATGAGAAGCCAATGTACCCGACAGGCAACATGAACAATAGACAGAGTTACCCTAAGAAAATACAACCAGAAACTGAAAAACGGAGATCTTGTGGTCGTTGTGGATCAGTGCATGGGTTTCAATGTCCTGCCTTTGGCAAAATTTGCAAAAGCTGTGGAAGGAAAAATCACTTTGCAAAGAAATGTTACTATAGAGCCACAAATGTTCATAACATAAATGAGACCTATGAAACTCCTAGCGAGAGTGAAAGTACAGAAGAATTCTTTGTTGACTCTGTTGAGAACACCGACATAAAAACAGAAAGTAAATACAAACTGAAGATGAAAACAAATGGAAAAAACATTAAATATAAACTAGACACTGGTAGTGAAGTGAATGTCCTTTCTTTGAAAGACTTCAATGAACTAGATCACAAACCCAAGCTACATAAAACCAAAGTCAGACTGACATCGTATAGTGGCGATAATATTCCGACACAGGGTGCGTGCATGCTAGACCTCATTTACAAAGGAAAATGTCATAAATTGCATTTCATAATAGCAAAGAAAGATGTCATTCCAGTTTTAGGAGAGAAGTCACTTGACAAACTTGGGTTGATCAAAAGAGTATTCACTGTGGAGATGGATGACCCTGAACAGAAAGACATAAAAAATCATTCGGGTGGTGAAAAGTCAGCTGAAGATATAGTCAGTCAGTACAATGATGTGTTTGAGGGGTTAGGTTGCCTGAAAGGAGAGTATAGAATTGAAACAGATGAAACTGTAAAACCAGTGGTAACACCATGCCGTAAAATTCCATTTAAGCTGCACAATAAACTTAAAGCAGAACTTGACAGAATGGAGTCCGAAGGAGTAATCTGTGATGAAAGTGAACCAACAGATTGGGTGAGTGGAATTGTAACGCCAATAAAAAAGAACGGTGACATAAGGGTTTGCTTAGATCCAAGACCGCTAAACAGGGCAATTAAGCGTGAACATTACAAATTACCTACAAGAGAGGAGGTTACCGCACAGTTTGCAAATGCCAAATACTTCAGCAAACTGGATGCTTCAAAGGGATTCTGGCAGTTGAGGTTAGATGAAAAATCTTCAAAACTAACCTGCTTCAATACACCGTTTGGAAGAAAACGCTTCTTAAGGTTACCTTTCGGAATAAAGTCGGCACCTGAAGTTTACCATAGAGCCATTCATGAGATGTTTAGTGACATACCCGGAGTAGACACAAGCATGGATGACATAATAGTGTTTGCCGACACTATTAATGACCATAACCAGAGACTGAAATGTGTACTAGATACTGCCAGGAAAGAAAATCTGAAGCTAAATAGAGACAAGTGTGTGTTTGGTGTTCAAGAACTTACATTCCTAGGGGATGTATTGTCTTCAGATGGCCTGAAACCAGACCCTGTCAAACTTCAAGGATTAATAGAGTTCCAGACACCACAATCAAAGAAAGAGGTACAAAGGTTCCTAGCGATGATTAATTATCAAGGTAGGTTCTTCCAAAATCTCTCAGCAAAGACTGAACCCTTGAGAAAACTGTTAGAAGAGAGAAATGAGTTTGTTTGGGATAGAGAACAAGATGAATGTTTTCGTGATCTAAAAGATATATCGAGAGAACCCTTGTTAAAGTTCTATGACCCGGACAAATCAATCAAGATATCGTCTGATAGCTCTAAAGCTGGACTAGGAGCAGTGCTCTTGCAGAAACATGAATCTGACTGGTACCCAGTAGCATATGCATCACGTTCATTAACTGAAGCAGAACAACGCTATGCGCAAATAGAAAAGGAGTGTCTGAGTATTGTGTTCGCATGCGAGAGATTTTACCAGTATGTGTATGGCCAGGCATTTGAGTGTGAAACTGACCATAAGCCTCTAGTGACTATAATAAACCAGAAAAATCTGAATGACTGTCCACTACGTATTCAGAGACTACTTCTGAGGCTTCAGAAGTTTGATATTCGCGTGTCCTATACACCAGGCAAGTTCATGTACACGTCAGATGCACTATCTCGCGCGAGCAGTAAATCAACAAATTCAAACGCAGTCAGTGGAGAAGCTGAAGTAGAGGTTTATGTAAATGCTGTCATAACAAACCTACAAGTGTCTGATGAGAAATTACAGGAAGTTCAACAAGAAACAGAAACTGACGAACAATTCCAACTGCTAATAGAGAGCATACTGACTGGATTTCCAGAGGAGAGGTCTAAGTGTCCCATAGATATTCGAGAATTCTGGAACGTCCGAGATGAATTAAGCTGTGTAAACGGCATCGTGTTGAAAGGTCTGAAACTTGTGATTCCAAAAAGTATGCGCAAAGAAATGCTCAGGAAAATTCATGTCGGTCATCTGGGTATTGAGAAGTGCAGGCGCAGGGCCCGAGAGGTCCTGTATTGGCCAGGACTCAATCAATCGGTTTCGGAAATGGTGAAGGCGTGTTCGACATGCATGGAGTTCAAGCCGCGTCAAGCATCAGAGCCACTGATGCCACATCCGGTGACTAGCTATGCGTGGGAAAAAATAGGAGTCGACCTGTGCCAGTTTGAGAAAGAAAATTATCTAGTAGTGTGTGACTACCACAGTAATTACCCAGTTGTGTGTAAACTAAGATCAACAACAAGTGAAGCAGTTATCAATGCTATGAAATATGTTCTAAGCAATTACGGTATTTGCAAAGAGTGTTTTTCAGATAATGGCCCCCAGTTTTCAAGTCAGGAGTTTAAAAAGTTTGCTCGCGAATACGGGTTTAAGCATTCAACATCATCACCGAGATACCCACAAAGTAATGGGCTCGCTGAATCGAGTGTGAAAGTTGTGAAAAATCTTTTGAAAAAGTCTAAATCTGATGGGAGTGATTTCAATTTAAATCTTCTTGTGTATAGGTCAACACCCCTCGAGTGTGGTAAATCACCGGCAGAAATAATGTTCGGCCGGAAAATTCGATCTAATTTGCCAGTAGTTGAAAAAATGCTGGGTAAAAGTAATGTGAATCATGAAAAGTATCAAAAACAAAAAAGTGTTCAGAAGGAAAAGCAAAAGCTGCGTTTTGATAAGAGAGCGTGCAAGTTATCAGAGTTAAGCGAGGGGGAAAGTGTTAGGCTTAGAAATATAGGGGATACGTGCTGGTCTGAAAAAGGGTTTGTAAAAAATCAGGTAGACCCAAGGTCTTACATAGTTGAAATGTCAGATGGTTCATGTTATAGAAGAAATAGAAAAGATATTCTTAAAACATCAGAGCAGTTTGATAAAGTAGATCTAGATGATGATTTAGTTGACAATGACAATGATCAGCAGGTATATCTTGATACTGATACGTGTGATGGACAAAACTTTGAACAACCCTGTGAGGCACGAGAAATTCAGGCTCCAAGACGATCTGAAAGGGTTAGAATTATGCCAAAGAGACTGATTGAAGAAATCTGAGTTAGAATTATGCCAAAGAGACTGATTGAAGAAATCTGATCTACATAGTTGCTATTTAGTTTGCCATATGACTTCATCTGCGTTAAAGCTAATGTTGTTCAGTAGATTGATAAAGGAGTCATATATGTAAAAGTTGAAAACATATTTTGCGATACTAAATACAAGATATTTTGGTTTGTTGTTGATATGCAAATCAACATATCTCTATATTTAGAAACAAAAGAGCTTAATTCATTTGTCAAATTTTGGATGTTGAAAATTGAATTTAAAGAAGGGGAGGTGTGTTGATAATGCTTTTTAAGTATAGACAACTTGTTTAGTTAGTTTAGTTAGTCATTATTACAATGTAGTAGTTCTTACGGTGCATTAAAATTGTAAAGAAAAACCCGAGCTCGTGTTTGGTTTAAAGCCAACAAAATCGTCATTAATATTGACATAGGTAATGTAGACTAGCCTGCAACTTAATACCTTACTCTTTCCTGTTGAATATGCATGTAAAACATGTACATTTATTAGCTGACTTTTTCTATAGGTATACTTATGCAGAAAGGAATGTTTGGTATTTGTAGAAACTGCATAATCAAGTCTGTTATAATTTCATTACCAAACAACATACCCTGATCAGACAGTTCCTCCAGATCTGATCTGAGTTTACTCTGTTTGCAAAGGTGTGAAAAGGTGAAAGGGCTAATTGATCCCACGAATAAGTTTTACTATGATAGCTAGTTAGCATTGTTTTTCGAAATGAATGAATTAATATTACTGAAAGTGAAATGAGTTGTATGGCTTTTGAAACAATGTTAACCCTTCTCTTGCTGAATTTTAACATGCATTTCTCCTTCTTTACCCATGCCCTGTGGTATAATTACATATATCTTCACTGTCTACAATTATTTCTCTGTGCAATCACTGCTGTGGAGTGCACTGGTTGCACAATCAACTTGTAAATAGTGCAGACCCTGATGAGACAGCTCCTGCAGGAGCTGTCTCATCTGGATCTTCAATATTTACAGGTAGGTATATTGACATGAGCAGCAAGGGAAGGGTTAAGGACATTATTATACTAGTAAACAAAGATCAGCTGCTGCATTGCCAAATATTATTTGATGCACATCTGCACTGTTTGCAGTAGTAATACAGCAACTTTTATGCCAGTAATTAATGCTGGTAAGTGACCAGAAAGTTATTAGATTTGTGGACTTTATAAAAACTAAATGTTCAAATACTGATTGTCATACCATTCATACATGCTTTAAATTGGCTAATAAACTGCAAAAATATGGCACATGAGTTCATTGACTTTTCAAACCAAGAACAACTTACTTTGTCTAGAGCATAGCCTAAACCTTTCCCGGTTTTATGTTCATTTTATATTCCAATACCTACTGAATATTCATGAACAATATAATTATAATGAAATATAAAAGATGAAACATTGTAGCCATTTTAATATTAAAATAAAGGAACAGGTCTATAAATTTCCCTTTGCACTCAGAGCAGACCCTGTCCGGACAGCTCCTATAGAAGCCGTCTTATTGAGGTCTACTCTGTTTGCAAATGGGTGAAAATGTGTTTATATGAGGGAAAGAGTTAAGTCAGTGTTTGCAGCTGTGTTAGAAAATATGCTTAAATTCTGACAAGAGAGTGAACCCAAAATAATATTCCTATATAATATAATAAGACAACTGGCACAGTTCTTCATAGTGTACAGTGGTAAACAGTGTGTAGCCCATTACCTGATGACTATTCATGCATATAACAGTATAATGAGTTTTATAATTGTTATATAGTAAAATAAAATGCCTCCAAACCGTAAGTAAAGAAGAAATTAGATCTGCCTATGTAGATGGCAGCTTAATCCAGGGTGAAAAACATTCACCCTTTCTTACACTGCCAGCTGTAGAAGTGATCAACCTTGATGCTTAACTGATTGTCTGGTTTTGAGGGGTTTTACTGTTATTACATCATGAGTACTGGATTTGTTTTTTACTTTGGTAGAAACAAATGAATCTGACTTATGTTAATTGAATCCACTTAATTCATAAACATAGAGCAGAGCTTGATCAGATTGCTCCTACAGGACCCGTCTGATCTGGATCTAGTTTGTAAATGCTTAAAATACATCTCATCTGGTAAAGGGTTTGACATGGTGATATTTTAACTTGATCATTAGCTGGCAGCTAGAGTGTAGACCTGGATCATCACAGGTTATGTTTCAAATACTGCAGCTGATATGGATCAACACACAGCAATTGCCATTTATTTACAGTTAAAGAATTTTATATTTACTACCGCTACAAATAGTATATAGCCTGGTCACAAGTTATGTTTCAGCTGAAATGTCTAATAGAGGATCAAATGTTGTTTTAGTACTCTTACAGTTTAGATCCTGGTCACAGGCCTTGTTTCAAATATTTTGCCCTACTAACCCACGGGATTGTCTCATATGTGGCAGCTGACCTGACTCTACACTCACAGTTTCTCAATCTGTTTACTACTGTTATAGTCAGATGCTGATCATAGGTTGTTTTGAAAGCTAATCTGGGTCTACCCTGACAGCTATTAAAAGCATTTGTCTTCTACAGTTACAGTGTTTTGAGTGTAGACTCTGGTCAAAGGCAGCATTTCAAATATAGGTATGTGTGTACACTGCAAGGCATTCTTAAGAGCTTGTCTACTAAGTTTACTGTTTATTCTAATAGTGTAAACCCTGGTCAAAGGCAACTTTTCAACTAGAGTATCCGGTCTGGGTGTACACTAGTATTCTGCAGCAGCTATTAATGAGTTTTAAACACAACTACAGTGTATTTATACCTTGATCAAAAGTGGCATTGAAAAAATGAAAGCTTGATCTAAACTTGTATCCTCCTGCAGCTGAATTCCACCACTGTTGCAAGCAATGTATTCACAGAGCATGTGTCACATATTTCAGCTGATTTTGAGTCTATCCTGCTTGTAATCTACATGTATAAATTTTGATGCTCCAGCAGGATTCATTTCTTATAAGATCCTGAAGTTTTGGAAAAAAGGACAATGTTATTGTACAAACTGAACAACTTATACTCTAGTACAAAGTGTTATTTCAGCGTTACAAAAGAGCTGAAGTGTTTTGAACACAAACTCTGAACACATCTAAAAGCTCTAATGATATGCATCTGGACTGACGCCTGCCTATTGGTCGCACACATGCATCTGGAAGCTTGTCTTAACCCCGTATATATTATAAGAGTGTATGCCCACATGGTTCCTGGTCCATGATTCCACAATACACATTGTCTGTATGCAACATGATAGCTAGCAACTTCCATCCATTACTCCAGATTGTCAGCCTGGTCAAGGAAAAGTACACTTTCAGCTAAGATGAGAATCTTGAAGTCCTGAAATTTGAATAAATGTTTATGTGACCACATGGCAAAAACTTCACACACACACATGGGAGCATTTTGAATTTTATATTTATGTATTTATGAAGCAGTACCTAATTGGTCTAACCCTTTATCTCATGAATATTCATGGCTGAATACAAAAGACCAACGGCTGATTTTTTCATTGTAAATGAGCACAGGAAACTGTTGATTCAGATCCACCAGTATATTTTTCTATTAGCAAACAGGGCAGAATCTAATAAGACGGATCCCACTGGTGCCATCTCATCAGGCCAATACATAAAATGGCATCAGTATTGGGTAAATGGTGAATTGGTCTTAGCAACTCAATAGAAAATTGTCGGTGTACTCTAAAGAATTCACTTCACAAACTCTAAGCCCTACTATCAACATGTTCTTTTTAACCAAGTACCTGTTTGCATAATGATTTGAGGCTAAATCAGATATAAGAACTTTTTTCACTAAACCTGCAGAACATATTTTAAACAAGTGTCTATGAGATTATACTTGCTGTTGTTGCTGGATCACTAAGTTGAAAAATAAAATGATTGTCATTATGGAATTTCAACAATTTCAAGTTGAAAGCAGTGTAGACCGAGATCAGCTGCGGCACTGACAATTTGGCAACAATCAGCTGATCAGATTCCACACTTTAAATGCAGTAGATGATATAGGTCTTGCGTCTAGCTTGTTTGCAATGTTCTATGATTGGAAATACCATAGCGCTTACTACTTTTACATGAAGTATCAGGATAATTAATTGCTATTATTTAGTGATATATATTTACTATGTAGAATGTAAAACAGCTTTCTTGGAAAATACATTCTCCCCAATCTGTAGGCATTTCTCGACATTAACGACAAATGCATGTCCGATCATTCCCATCTGAATGGAGATGGTATTTTCTTCACTGAATTAACATGGTTTAGTCCTTATTATGGATGGACCTTATGTATCTGTTTTTAGAGGAATGTCTTTCATCATGGCCTATGTCTGTTTGTAGAGGAATGTCTTTCATCATTACTCTGTCATACAAGCAATGGCATTCTGAAATAATAGACAATAATCATTTAAATCATTTCTTTTCTAAACAGTATAGCATTTATCTGCATTTCTATCACATTTTGGTCACAGAATGTCATATTGATCTTTAAATTACAGTGAATGCTGGTATATGCAATTTACAGTGTTATCTCTTTCCCTGGTATAAATGCCTTTTCATGCATTTGCAAATGGCTCTTATATTTGCCATCTGATCAGGGTATGCTCGGTTTGCTTTTGACATGTTACAGCTCTGATTCTACAGTTTTTGTCAAAGCAAAACAACCTTTGAAAGTTTACATTATAAAAATTGAGCTAATAAATATTCATGTCATTATTTTTACATGAATAATGAACAGGGAATTGTTAAACCAAAGTGTTAACATGTTTCTTGTTCCTTTTATCTTATTTGCTTCTTCCTTTTCATCTCTCTGTTATCTTTCAATAAAGCTGAATTGTCAAAAGAAGGTGATAGAGGAGAGAAACATAAAAAATATACAACAATAACTATGTATGCTGTGATATTTCTCATCCAAACATTCATGTAGTTGTCTTAAATATATTGACACTCATGTTGATACTTTTGAGCTGTGCATTGACGAAACTAGCCTTAGTGACATTCAAACATTGTAGAGCCAGATGAAATACATTTTTTTCTGTTTCTTAAACCTTTCCCTGTTCTATATTTATTCCAAATTTCAATATATACCGAGTATTCATAAACCAAACAGTAATAATGAAATATCACTATAGGCACGTTGTTTCGTCGTTGATCAAAGTTCGATTTTAGGCAAAAACCGGATCCATAGATCTATATAAGTTTTTGACTTGTTTAAATAGATCAGTTTGCATGTGAATTGTGACTGTACGAAATGATAATGGTACGGTGAAAAAATGGTACTAACTAGATTTGCATCGAAATGACTGGCTAAAAAAAATGAAAGCCTGGAACATTATTTTCTCACTGAATGGTGGTATATGGACCAGAATAGTTATTGTTGCATAAACATTTCAGTGAATCGAACTGAAATATCCATAAAATAGATCTATAGAAGGGTACCGCTATATAGACAATACCGATGACCATCGATATCGTTTAGAACTAATTATTACATGCTGAATTTACATTTTCTGACCTTCGTTCGTTCTTTCCTCGGCATTCCTTGAATGAAACTTCAGCTAAAATATGTCAAGCAAGTCGCCTCTCTGTCTTACGCCACCCCTAATTTGCTATACTCTTGATGCTGTAACGCTTCGTCTCAACAAGCGATGTTGAAGGCATTCTTGACCGACATTTTGGTGTATCACGTGACATCTTAATGCGGTGCATCCGATTCATTCCGAGCGCAGCCGAGAAAAGTCGGTGTAGTTCGTGAGCGTTCAAAATGTCAACAAATCCGTGTTATCGGTGCTAATTACACAATCAATTACTCGCTACATGTTGCTACTTTCGGCTTTGTTTCTGCGTGATGACTAGTTTAAAAGGTCATATTTTGTGTTAGACAAATTAGACAACTATATAATTTTACGCAAATTATCGCGATTTTGAGCAATATTATGACTTTAATTTCTACTATGTTCCCCTTGCCATATTTTATTATAACTATTATGTACATGAATATGCAGTACTTAGGTATTGAAATTTGGACTAAACTGTAAACATAGAATAGGGAACCGTCTATAATGGCAATATGTGAGGATATTTGATTCAGTGAAGATATTTGAGTAAGATTTGAACTCGCTATTTAAGATATTTATTTTGATACTCATTGCCTCACTCCTTTCCACCATGAATATTCATGTAAGAATAATGACATCATGAATATTAATTAGATCAATTTTTATTATTAGGCAGTGGCAGATAGAATCAGATCTGTATAATTCCATAAGTAAACAAAAGGTTAACCATTTCCCTCATATAAATGGTTTTTCAAGCCTTTGCAAACAGGGTACACCCAGATCAAATGGTTCCTGGAGAAGCAATCAGATCAGAATTTGATGTTTGCTAATTAATGGAATAATATAGATCTCATTCTACAATTTTTGCCATTGTCAAAGATTCTCTTGTTAGTAATGCTGTTAAAAAACTAAAGTGTCTAATTAATATTCACATGGTCTATTTCTTGCATATATAGAGGATCTTACATGAGTGTTCATTACGAATTGTTTTTATGAAATAAGTTTACTATAATAATATTACACGAGCTAAAGCTCGTGTCATATTCATTTGTAAACTCGTTTCATAAAAACAATTTGAAATGGACTCAAATGCAAGATTCTTTTTATCACACAACCCTGAAAAGTGCCATATAGAAAGTGAACTAAAACAGGCTATAGCTGACGCCATTGTTTACAGCGTTGACGCAAATGCAGCGCTACGATTGGCTAACTATTAAATCATGTCATTCATTGGTACCAGGAGTTCTCTTGAAGATTCATTATTGGCCGGATTCAAACTGCTCATTTGAATAAACAAGAGGGCCATCATGCCTCTGATATCGCTCACCAAACAATCAGGAGAAGGTTTTCAAAGTTTTCACTATAAGTTTCTATAGAAAACTGGTCACCCCTGGAGCGGGGCCAATATTGACCCAAAGGAAATAATTTATATAACTTTTGTAAAAGATGATAATATATATGTGCAAAAGATGAAAGCTGAGAACCCTGTAAATTCAGAGGAGAAGGTTTTTAAAGTTTCGAATTGTTGACCACTGACGACAGACGACACACACCTACATGTAATACTGACGTAAATCAGGCGATCATAAAACGCACCCTAAGCACTTTGTGCTATGGTAAGCCAAAAATACATTAGTGCATTTACGCGTTTAACAGTGCTCACACTGGCTTGGCACTCCCACACCGAAGATTATGTGATAAATAGGTGTAAATGTTGAAAAGATAAAGTGTTAAAGTACAGTAGAACATCTATATAATGACCACTCTATGAACATGGATGCCTTTAATGCATTACCTCATTGACTATTTTTAGACACACCCAGGGTTCGAAATTAAGTGGCAAGTGGCAGTTTTGCCACCAGAAATGTCAAACTTGCCACCTGATCTGAATGTTAGTCAGTGGTAAAATCTTGCCACCAGAAACAATTGGGTGGAAATCAAAACAATCAGAATCATACTTCAAGAATTATCAGACCACAGTTTGTTTTTCTTGCTTGTTGAAAATTTCCATACATATAGCTTTCAATTTCCTATTTTGCCACCAGGTAAGAGCATTTTGCCACCAACTTTCAGTCTCAGATCAGGTGGCAAGTACTTGCCAGTTGCCACCATGGTAAAAAAGTTAAATTTAAACACTGTCCCCCATATGATTCATCATAGGCTAGTTTTAAACCCAACCTCTGAATGAATGTACTAAGAAGGCGATTCTAAAGAGTCGTCACATCATAGGGTTTGGTGGAGAAATGACGAATTTAGTATTTGCGTATGCATCGTGAGTGGTTGTTGTAAAGAGATTCTACTGTATAAACTGATTTAGTGCTTAACAGTGCAGTATACATGATGCCACACCCTTTACTCCATGATATTCATGTAAGAAATACTGTATTAACTGAAATCATGAATATGAATAAAGAGTAATTCTTATAATGACTCTTGTTTGATAAACACAATAATTTAGCCGTCACAGAAACTTATAAGAATCAGAAATTTAAATATATTATATCATAAGCATTTGCGGAGCAGATCCTGATCAGACGGCTCCTTCAGGAACCATCTGATCTGAATCTACTCTGTTTGCATAGGCACAGAAAGTCATATAAATTTATGGAGTAAAGGGTTAACCATTTCCCTGTTTAAAATTCATGTAATAAATGACATCATGAGTATTAATTTCAAGGCTGATTTTTTATCATGACATAGGATGTTTAGGTCTTTGTAGAAACTGTAGTTACATCTATAATAATTTTATAAGCAGAACAAACCCTGATCAGACAGTTCCTACAGAAGCCGTCTGAGCTGGGTCATCTCAGTTTGCAAAGGCGTGAAAAGGTGTTCACAGGAAGGAAAGGGTTAATCTTCTACTTGTAAAAGACACGCATTTGAAAACAGAGAAAACCCAGATCCGACAGCTCCAATAGAAACTGTCTGATCAGGGTCTGCTCAGGGATCCAGATAAGATGCGTAAATTACAATGCATTTGAGTATGCACCGTAATCTGTAACTCTGCTGCTGTTTGCTATATGAAAATAGTGTATATATATCTGATTCTACAATTGCTACCTTGACCAAAATACAGAATTAATTTAATTCAATACTCCAGATTTCATTATTTCTAACTTGAAGATTCATCAGGTAAAGGTTAATCCTTACTCCATAAATATACCTTTACAAACAGAGTTGACCTAGATTAGACTGTAGGAGCCATCTGACTGTCTGATCAGGGTCTTCTCTGTTTGCTCATGAAATAATATTATAGATATGCTTGTACAGTTTATGCCATGGCCAAATATTCTTATGATCATGAGCCATTATGATTATAAAAAAAAGAATTTTGTTAATATTCATGATGTCATAATTTTTTACATGAATATTCTTCTGGGAAAGGGTTAAGGCTGTGTTTGTATGGTCACTTACTGGTTTTTTGTCTGTTTTCATGTCAGCACCCTCACCACAAGCAGCTGTTGATGAACTATGCACAGTCTGCCACTCACTGTGTTCTGTATCAGTGTCACTCATTGAGTCCTGATCATCACTTTCACAATAGTCTTTGTCTGGCATAATATCAACATATACACCTGACTCTTTCTTAGTTTTCACTTTGTCCAGATCAGCTATATGTGTACCTTCCGTACCTTCTGACATTGTGTCGTTTTTGTCTGATTCACTATGTTCAATTTTGTTAGTTTTTGAGTTTTCTAATATAGATGTGCCTGGACGTACTATTGAAAATATGCGTGGGTCAGTTGAAGATGGTGAGACTGACTCTACTGACATCACTAATGGTAACATGTCAGCATTGTCTTCTAAATTGGTTTCCATTCGTTCTTGTTTCACAGTGATAGTTACAGGTGTATAAGATGAAGTCTCTGATGAAGATTGAGGCCCTGAACCACTAATTGATGCCTTGGCACTAGATGAAGATGTCTGATCAGAACATTCTTCCGACACCTGTGACACAGTCGATGAAGAAGATTGTTTTCTCTTTGACTTACATGCACTAGTTTCTTTCTTTTGCTTTGCACCATGCTCTAGGTCTTTACAAAGGTCCTTCCTAGGCCTGCCCCTTTTTCTAGTTTGATTGCTAGGGGTCTCTGGTGGATCTTGATTTCCATTGTTCCCTGGAGGACCAATTTCTTCTGTGGTCTTGAACAAGTCTGGAAAATTTTACAACTAACACTTAAGCCCTTTCTGCAGAATTCAGTCAGTAGTAAAGATGAAATTTGCTAGAATGACAAATAGTACAGACAGAGCTCAAGATAAGATGCATAGATTAATGATTTTCAGGAATAACTTCTTTATTTCTCCACCAAACACTATACTATGACCACTCTTTAGAATCGTCTCGAAGAGAAGATTCTAAGGAGTGGTCATAGTATAGGGTTTGGTGGAGAAATGATGGGTTTTATTATTTTGGTACGCACTGTTATCTGTAGCTCTGGTACAGAACTTGATCATTGGGCTCCTTTCAAGAGTTAGTACCTTTATCCACATCAAACCCTAAAGAATGGTTACAACATAGGGTTGGATCGAGAAATTACACACAACATAGGGTTGGATCGAGAAATGACAATTTCAGTTTTTGAATATGAGTTTTTATCTGCTGCTCTAAATTAAGTACAGTAAAACCCTCCTAAACTGGAATTCTAGAAGAGAAGAGTTCAGATACTTTAATGTAGGCGGCTGCAACTTTCTTTCATCACTAAACTGCCACCTGTCTCAAGGACTGATATTTATACTAAATTGAATGTCTGGTCAAGAGGGGTTTCCTGTGCTTACAAGATAGGATTTGGTAAAAAATTTGGAAAATATTAACTACTTTCAAAAATACCTTAGAATAAACATAAAGCCTGTAGATGATCCAGATAAATTAATACCATATTTCACTAAAATAAGCATGTTGACACCAACCATTTTACTGAGCAATGGTAAAAGGAAAAATAGACAATCTTAAATTCTGAAATGGGTCCGATTCGGTGAATATCAGATCAGATTCAGTAAATATCCGATCCGGTCCGATTCGTGAGACCGCTGAAAACATCATGACCAAGAGAAAATTGTTAACTGACTGTACTGCTACAAATTTTATGTACCTTAGTTTAAACATATTTTAACTTTTATAATTAACAACAAGCTTATAAAATATACATATCCACATCACCGAAAGCTTATTCAAATCCTTTCCTCCTCTCTCTACATACCTTGCTTACAGTACAACCAGCCCTGACTGAAGAAAAGCTCTTTGACAGCTTTTTCCTGCTCTAGAGTAATATACATCATCATCAAATATGACCCCATAATGCCCAGGAGTATCTGACCATAGCAACTGGTCCTGTCAATAAAACAAAATATGCTTGTTTTAATCCTTTACAAGTTACATGTAAGCATTAATTAATGCCATCATGCATAATGATTTAGATTTACTTTTTATAATTTATTAATGGCATATTACCTTATACACGAAAACAGTATAGGTGTAACAATAGGTCAAACTATCGATATATCGAAATAGTCAAGCTTCCAATAGTAATCGTTCGATAGAAATTCTGACTAGTTATCGAGAACTGTCGCCAATATTTAACTATTTAATTATTAAATTAACAATCTATAGTTCTGATAGTTTTCTTGACTGGAGTACAGTAGGAACGCTTCAAATAGTATTGATCAGATGAAAAGAAAACACCTGTCCATAATTTGGGTATATTTAATACATGCATTATGAGAAATGATTTATTTTGGATGTTAGGGTAAAATCTTGTGGCGATAATAACTTGGGGGCGAAACGCCTTGCACTCAAGAAATGCGGACCCCAAGAAATGTGAATAAAGTGTCACTATTATAATTAGGGATATTAGACTAAGAAACATTTTAAGGGTCACAAATTTACATACGGCACCTTGAATTGTCTACCAATAGTTTTACTTATGCACCAATGTTACTGGAAAAAAAATCAAGAGAAGATGAAATGTCGGGTGGTGGGTGGGGTGTGAAAAAAATCGCGGCTACTTTAAGGTGTGAAAAAATTAGCGGCTACTTATGGCATCTTTTCAGCAACGGTCAAATATTTACCAAGTCGTTAAAATATTAAATAATGCAGGTAACTCTCGATACACTCTCTTGGGTTTACTTCAATCCTCCTTTGTTTACCGCTATTCGCACGTTATGAAAACCGCACAATTTTTGAATGGGTATAAAACACGGACCCATCTGAACCGAACGGCCAAATCAGACACATTTAATTAAATACGATATCGTATAGTTACGGTAATTATTAGGAGTGTGTGCCGGACTATATATACAGTATAACCTGTTATGAACATAGTCAACATGCATTAATATACTGACAAAAGGAGTCCAAAAAAGCAGATGGTTGCTAATTAATGCAGGTCAAAAGTAGATCTAATGCAGAAAGCTCAGGACTACAAGTTATCTGCAATTACTTTTGACATGCACTAAGCTACCACCTGCCTAAAATCAAATTCCCTTAGTTAGACCACTTTTTGATGGCCACGTAATAAGTTTCTAAAGCATATGGTTACATTTAGTGATGTTATTTTTCTTTTGGTACCTATATTAGCCAGGCTATAATTTCAATTATCAATAAATGCGATCATACTTATATATAGACAGAAAGTTTTACGACCATATATGGATAATCCATAACCTGATGAATGAGCATGTGAGAAATATAATTTCATTTTTAGTATTTTTACCACAACAGAAACTGCAGAATCAGATCTATAGTATTCCACAAACAATAAAGGCATGGCATGATAAGACAACCCCTACAGAAGTCTTCTCTGGGTTTACACAATTTGCATTGAATTTAACAAACATAGGTCCAGATAAGATGCGTAAATCATGATTAATGTATACTTTTTCAAATAAAATATGTTTAAACTATTAAACTAAATCAAAAAAAACAAGAGATGTTTGTAAAACATGTATACCCCCCCCCCGACCCCCTGACCTTTGATCTAGTGACCTCAACTATAGAGGTCATCTAGCGGTCATGATTAATCACCACAGCAACTTTGAATATCCTAAGCCAAACCACTGATCATTTATTGATCTGAAAACATTTCACATATTAAGGTCATGGTGACCTTGACCTTTGACCTAGTGACCTCAACAACTTTAAGGGTCATCAAGTGGTCACAACCAACTACCACAGCAAGTTTGAAGATCCCGAACCAAACCATTGAGCAGCTATTAATTGGAAACCATTTCATCAGTTAAGGTCATGATGACCTTGATCTTTAACCTAGTGACCTCAAAATCAATAGGGGTCATTTAGTTGTCATGACCAACCACCTCAGCAAGTTTGAAGACCCTAAGCCAAACCCTTGAGCAGTTATTAATCGCAAACCATTTCACCAGTTAAGGTCATGGTGACCTTGACCTTTGACCTAGTGACCTCAACAACTTTAGGGGTCATCAAGGGGTCACAACCAACCACCACAGCAAGTTTGAAGATCCTAAGCCAAACCCTTGAGCAGTTATTGATCGCAAACCATTTCACCAGTTAAGGTCATGGTGACCTTGACCTTTGATCTAGTGCCCTAAAAAACAATAGGGCTCATCTAGTTGTCATGACCAACCACCTAAGCAAATTTGAAGATCCTAAGCCAAACCCTTGAGCAGTTATTGATCAGAAACCATTTTACAAGTTAAGGTCATGGTGACCTTGACCTTTGACCTAGTGACCTCAAATACAATAGGGGCCATCCAGTTGTCATGACCAACTACAGCAGCAAGTTTGAAGATTCTAAGCCAAACCCTTGAGCAGTTATTGATCGGAAACCATTTGACCATTTAAGAGCATGGTGACCTTGACCTTTGACCTAGTGACCTAAAAAGCAATAGGGGTCATCTAGTGGTCATTACCAACCACCACAGCAAATTTGAAGATCCTAGGCCAAACCCTTGAGCAGTTATCGATCGCAAACCATTTCACCCTTTAAGGTCATGGTGACCTTGACCTTTGACCTAGTGACCTAAAAAACTATAGGACTAATCTAGTTGTCATGACCAACCACCTAAGCAAATTTGAAGATCCTAAGCCAAACCCTTGAGCAGTTATTGATCAGAAACCATTTTACCAGTTAAGGTCATGGTGACCTTGACCTTTGACCTAGTGACCTCAAAATCAATAGGGGTCATCCAGTGGTCATGACCAACTACCACAGTAAGTTTGAAGATTCTAAGCTGAACCCTTGAGCAGTTATTGATCGGAAACCATTTAACCATTTAAGGTCATGGTGACCTTGACCTTTGACCTAGTGACCTCAAAATCAATAGGGGTCATGTAGTGGTCATGACCAACCACCACAGCAAGTTTGAAGATCCCATGCCAAACCCTTGAGCAGTTATTGATCGGAAACTATTTCACCATTTTAGGTCATGGTGACCTTGACCTTTGACCTAGTGACCTAAAAAACAATAGGGGTCATCTACTTGTCATGACCAACCACCACAGCAAGTTTGAAGATTCTAGGCTAAGTCGTTTATTAGTTATCGTTCGGAAACCATCGATCTACCGACCGACAGACCGACCGACCGACCGACCGACCGACCTACCGACCGACATGTGCAAAGCAATATACCCCCATTTTTTCAAAAGGGGGGTATAATTAAGAATAACTCCTTTACTTCTCCATCAAACCCTATAGTTTGACCATTCTTCAAAATCACGTTCATTTCACTTGACCTTTTTGGCGCCAAATTTCTAATTGTCGTCTGCAAACCAATTTTGTTCAGTCATTCGGACGGTAAAACAAGGAAAATAGATAAATAAATGCAAATTTCAAGGGAATAAGGCACGGATATAAAGATATTGTTTGAGACAAAAAGTGTAGTCCCCGATTAGACGCCGCCTTGAAAAGTCGGCGTCTGTTGTGGCACTTGCACACGTCTGTTGTGGCACTGCACTATATTGTGCCGTGGTGCATTTTTGCGACATTGGCGGTGAAAGGGTTAATAGACCTATCCAAGAAGCTGTAAACATGATTATGTACATGTATATGTTTCGATGTAAAGGCATACTTTCCCGAATTTTTATTTTCAAATGATCTGGCTTATTCAAATTTCTCGTAATACTTTAGCCAGTTTGTAAATTTAAAGTCAGGTCAATCCTGTCTAAACAAATGGGAATCGGAAAACCTCGTCTCATTCCGGCAAGGTCGATCAGACAGACAGGTGTGACTAAGCTGACATTGCCGAGGGGCGCCGCTTGAGCAGAAATGTTCAAATCTTTAATCGACTGCGCAGAAACTGGGAGGTTGTCGACTGATTTCCCATTTTGACGTATATCACAGTAAGCCACCGTACACCGGTAATGCGTGCGAGTAGCCGTTGTAAACTTGAACCCCTAACTTGAAAGAGATGCCTTTTCCACGCATTTGCAAACAGAGAAGACCCACACCAGACAGCTCTCGTAGGATATAACATGTACACATTTTGACGCCTTTGCAAACAGGGTAGAACGACAGAAGCTCCTGTATGAGCCGTCTAATCAGGGTCTCACTCTGCTCTGTTTGCTTATGAAATAATAAAGACGTGATTCTACAATTATGACAATTGCGAAAATAATCCCTAATTTTACCGGACGTTTAGACAGATGACTGCATAATGTAGGGTAAACGAATGGAGAAAGCTCCTTAGGAACATTTCTGCATGCATTTCACTCTGCATTAAGCTGCCACCATGCAGTAATGATGACTCATTGATATTAAGTTGAGATCCATGGTTAACCCATTTCCCCATATGCTATTTTTACACCCAGACTCTTTGAATAAATCTACCGAAAAGGGGCATTTACAAGAGAAAAGGAACATGATGGAATTGTGTAGTTTTGAAACCATTGTGATAAATGGAGCAGTTGCTCCTATGGAACAACTGCTCTATTTATCATAATGGTTTAGGGAAATGACTTTATAGAGGCGTAGAAAGGCGTATTTATGGAGGAAAGGATGGGAGAAGTGTTACTGTAGTGTTGACTGTGTTTACATAACATTAAGGATACAATTAATACCTTACTTAGGACAAATTCCTTTAACTCTTTACTCCATAGAACTCTGCAAACAGAGTCGACCCAAATCAGAAAGCTCCTGTAGGGGTCGTCTGATCACGGTCTGTGAAATAATATTCATTGTTATACAGTTTAGGGCATGGCTAAACATCCCTTATTCATCATAAAAATCACCTTCTTTAATTCATACATATATGGGTGATTCTTCAAAAATTGGTAATATGCTGTCCCTCACCTTTCACATGATTTAAAAGTCATAAAAATTTACTTTTAAAAGAATATTTTATCTTTGCCTAGTTAATATGACATACCTTAGTGAGAATATAGTGATAACCAGTGAGAATTTATGTTCATTTTCTTGGAATCGACTTTCAGGTAAGAAAGGGGGTGCAAAATTCCCATGTCCCTCATCATACAACACATAATAGAATGAGATATCTTGACCTTAAATCATCTTAAATTTGATAATTTTTCTCTATTGATAATGTCATTATATTATCATAGAATGAATGAATACAAAATATAGCTGCTAGTTTAATCTTTAGTGGCTTTTTTCAGCTGCTGATTTTTGTCCCTCGTTTCCCTGTCAGTACCGAAACGGTATGGTGTTTTAGCTTGTACCTATTTTATCTTGAAATTGAGGGAAATCCCTTCTGACGTCATCAGAAGGATTTCCCCATGCAGTCATTATAGGTACACTTCGATTTAGCAATCCCGGTTCTATTATAAGAAATGGCCTCCCAACATCTATTTCTAATGAGTATGTTTTTAGGCCGTCAGCACCGAAACGCCCTCAAACCCGGCAAGCTGAACTATAAATTCATGTTAACAGACCTTGTTGTATACGCTGTTTGTACACGATGCTTAAATGCATAAAATAATTGAAACATGTACTGGGTAAATGCCTGAAATTATGAAAAATAAACAAAATTGTCATTACCGAAACGGTCATTACCGAAACGGCCTGTGTTTCGGTACTGACATAACCCTTAATTATTTTGGTATCTGAACAACTATTTTGTGAAAATACGACTTTAACTTGCATCCAAAAACAAAATAAATAATATTTCTGAATAAATTCAGTACCATTTGGCTTTACGTTTTGCTGTCATTACCGCAACGTCATTACCGCAACGTCATTACCGAAACGTTTTTCACTCATTTTTTGGCATTTTTTTGCCATTTTTTAAAAGTTGAGCAATGGAAATGTTTGAACTGTATACTTTTACGCTAAATTAGTCCTAAAGATAGTATAAAGCATGCTTTTAGTTAATAAAAGAAATTTAGCAACACTTTGGAGACAATTTCGATACATCAAAATCTTAAAAATTAGCTGTTTCCATCACCTTAAGAGACACTTTTTGATTTTGCAAGATGTATTACTAAAAGAAACAGAATTACGTTATTCATATTCATAATTTACACACATCTTGAACGATAAACACCCTTTAACTAAATATTTAGATAAAACGAGGTCCAATTTTACATCGTTGCGGTAATGACATTTTCAAGTCATTGGCAATTTATAAAATGTAAAAAATATTTTTTCTATTGAACAATCAGCACGGACATTACTCTTTATAAGTCAAAGACAGTTCATAGTTATGGTATACGTGTTAAGCAAACGGTTTTATAAGCAAAATGTTTTTGAAAATTTTGTAGGCAAAATTACCAATTTTTGAAGAATCACCCATGGATGTTGGGAGCGGAACTGCAGAGCAGAATCCAATACTTAGAGATGAATTGCTACAGAAGCACCCTAAACATCTCTTACACGGACCACATTACAAAGGAAAAGGTCCGCAGTCGGATTTTCGGCGTTGAATCGCCCCAATGAAGGCCTAGGGCGTCTCGCCATAGTTAAAAAAGGAAGTTGTGATGGCATGGTCATGTCTCCCGCTCAACATGCCTCGCCAAGACAATTGTCCAGGGAACAGTTAATGGAACATAAAAACAAGCAAGACAAAGGAGGGATTGGGAAGATAACATAAAAAAGTGCACAGGTTTGGGTTTTGCAACATCTCAGAGAGCAGTGGAAGACAGGACAAAGTGGGAAGCGATTGTTATAAAGTCCTATTGGAGCCGTCTAGTCAGGGTCTGATAGGTTCGCTTATGGAATAATATAAATATTAAACATCAACATGCGTAAAGATGAAAGATATTTCGAATATACGTATACAGGTTGATTAAACATCGAGTTATCTGAATCTATAACAGTTGACATTTTGAAACACCAAACGGGAAATTTAAAGTCGTAGCACCAAGTTCTGCCCCAACCCTTGTGTCATCGCTCAGCTCTTCCATATCCGATTGACGGTTGTTCACATTGAATATTCTCCTCCGGCGACCAATTTCAAGCGCGTTTCTCTCGCGATCACCGCGTTAGCTTCTGGCTACGATGATGTTATCGACCGTTAAAGTACGGATCAAAGCAAAACACTTGTGGACTGCTAGACCGTTTTTTAGTACTTTCAAACTGATACGGTATTTGATTTATCGCAATATGTACAATCCGTTTATTAGCGCTTATCCCGCTATGCACGTCATGACTGACGGCTGAAAACAACCTTTGATCCAGACGAGTAACCCGGCGTCTCGTTAGGATCAAAGCTGTTTGACACTCGGTCAGTATTTTCTCAAAGGCTTGAAAGATTCGGAAATAAGTAAAGTAGAACCTGTCTTAAGCGGCTATCGAACAGAGGTCTAATTACTGGTCTACAAGGCAGGTGTTGGCTTAATGTAGGCCAAAAGTAATGCAGAAAGCTCCTATATGAGCATTCTGCATTACTTTTCATTACTTTTGCCTTGCAATAAGTAACCACCTGCTTTTTAAGACACAATTGTTCAATAAATGACCCTCCGCTTAACCCATTCCCTTATAGGTTATTTTTAGATACAACCTCTTTGAATAAATCTACCGAAAAGGAACATTAACTAGAGAAAAAGAAATAAATAGAATTTTGTAGTTTGAAACCATTGTGATAAATAGAGCATTTGCTCCTATAGGAGCGAATGCTCTATTTATCACAATGGTTTCACAAAGTGACTTTTACAGAGTCTTCAAAAGTCGTCAATATGAGGGAATGGGTTAAGACATATTCTACACTAAAATTTAAAGAGATTGCTGCTTTAGCACTTAGCAGAGAGAATATTTACAGTGAGGATAAGGGTCTTTGTGCGTCTCTTGTTGTTTTTTCTACCTATGTACATTTGCTGTGTCCTTGTGTTGCTGTTCGGGCGAGTGTTTGTTCTGTATGTGGTGTTTCCTGCATGACTCATATTTGTACTTTTAACCCTAGATAATCAACCGCTAAATCTAGAAATGGATGCAAGGTGTTTGTTTATATACCAACTATACACGTTTTGAAGTAGCAGTCCAATTAGTAGTTCTGATCTGTTGATCTCGTAATTAAATACTAGATAGAATGTGATAGAATGGTTAGTTATTGCGTTGCGCCGAGTGTTGGCTGCATTTATCTAGCTCTTACGATATTGACTATTTACTGCATAACTACTACTTTCAGAAACTCGAGTTTTGACATGTATATACATAAACAGACTGTGATTAGAATTGTATGTTTTTTATCAGCTTTTTTATTGTATTTTGTTGGAAATTTGCATTTTAAAAACACTTTAGAAATTTTATTTGAAGTAACGCCTCAGTGCATTTTGTTTTCACTAGCCATGAGTGACCAAATTTCAAGGATTACATACGACAGGTGTGATCTTTACACAATAGGCAAATCAACAGCGGACAAGCCTAATCCGTTCTTATTGTCAAAGCTTAAACAGTTAGGCATACTACAATACAGACATAACTACAGAGGTAGTCGAGGCGGGTATGCTCGAGAGCGACGTATTTGGGACACCAATCAAGGAATTAATGTAAACAACTTGCGAAACTTGCCTGAAGCTAAGGACTACGACGACCATAACAACTACGACAACACTTCAGAATTCTACACCGACATTAGAAAATTTAGCAATCCTTTATATCCGAAGACCTGCAACACATTGAATAGGGTAAACGAAAAAGTAACGTGTCTAACTCTAAATTGCCGATCAGTAGTCAAAAAAGATACAATTTTAGGTCAGTTATTAAGGGAAGAAAAAATTGACTTTGCACTCCTTACGGAAACATGGTTCTCTGACGACAAGCAACATCAGTATGAAACGTCCGACCTAAATCAAAATGGTTACAGTGTCAGTGTCACCAATAGGAAAAATAGAATCGGCGGTGGCATTGCTTTGACATATAAAACAAACATTAACGTACATAAACTTTCCTCCGGAACGAACAAAAGTTTTGAGTTTGGACTGTGGCGACTTATTCTTAACAACATAACTTTACATGTAGTAGGAATCTACAGACCTCCTTCACTTAGTACATATTCTCAATTTGTAACGGACTTTTTGCAATATATGGAAGGCATTATACCTACATATTCAAACTTAATGGTTATGGGAGATTTTAACCTACATCTCAAAGAGGACAACAATGCAATATTGGATTTCAAAAATTCGATTCAAGCAATGGGTCTTGTGCAGCATGTAAATTTTAGTACTCACACTGGTGGAAATAGCCTTGACCTAGTTATTACTGAGGAAGTAAATGGTGTCGATGTAGTCTCCTGTCAGCCTGGTCCCTTCTTATCAGATCATTGTGTAGTCAAAGTCGTCACGAATGTTAAGAAAGAGAACATTACAAGTAAAGCAGTTACCTTTAGAGATTTCAAAAACATGGACAAGTCTGCATTTACGAACAGTTTATCTGAAATTTCAATTGATTCTGAAAATGTCGACATGTGCGTAGAAAAGTTTGAAACAGAGATTAAAGACGTTTTAGACACACATGCTCCCTTCAAAGAGAAAACCAAAATGTGTCGTGCACCTAAACCATGGTTTACAAGTGAAATACGCCAGCTAAAGCGAAAGTTGCGCAAATCTGAGCGTCTTTGGAAAAAACACAAGGAGCCCGAACAGTTTGAAACCTTCAAAGCAGCAAGGAATGAATACAGTTGTCAATTAAAAAGGGAAAAAAGAAAATCTCTGAGTGAAAAAGTCATTGACTGTAAGGGTGACTCTAAAAAGTTGTATCAATTTGTATCTGATTTGACAGGAACTAAATCCGAAAATCCACTTCCTCCTAGCGAAAATGAAAATACCCTCAGTGAAGACTTTGCCGACTATTTTATGAACAAGATACGGAACATTCGAGATTCTTTGAATTCTTTTAAAAACTTTGAGCCCATTCAGAAAGATGTTGTACAGTTTACTGAATTTGAAGAACTGAGTCAAGAAGAAATTAAAAATTGATAAACGAGCTCAAGACAAAGTCATGTGAACTAGATGTTCTGCCTACAAAGATTCTAAAATTGTTTTTAGATGAACTATTACCTGTTATTACAAAAGTAGTTAACACTTCATTGAAACATGGTGTTTTCCCATCGAAATGGAAGCAAGCCATAATAAGACCGTTGCTGAAGGAAGTAGGATTGGAACTAGAACTGTCAAATTACAGACCCGTAAGCAATCTTTCCTTTCTGTCAAAACTTATTGAGAAAGCTGCATTGTTTAGACTTAATATCCACGTAACTGACCATGACCTTCTGCCCAAAAATCAATCGGCTTACAGACGATTTCACTCTTGCGAATCTGCCTTATTGAGACTTGTTCATGACCTACTTGAGGCTATGGAGAACCAGGAAGTAACTGCCCTTATTGCCATTGATCTTAGTGCTGCCTTTGATACTGTTGACCATGATATTCTTCTCGATGTTCTCAAGAGTCAATATGGAGTTTGTAATATTGCTTTGAAATGGTTGGACTCCTACTTACGACCAAGAAGCTGTCGCGTGAATGTAAATTCTTCACAGTCACAACCCCGTTTGTTGGAGTGCAGTGTTCCACAGGGCAGTTGCCTCGGTCCTTGGCTCTACCTTGCATACGCAGGAACCTTGTTCGATGTTATTCCTCCATCTATCTCAGTATACGGTTTCGCTGATGACCATATTGCAAGTAAACGCTTTAAACCTACCCCCAATAGTGAAAGACAAGCTGTTCAAAACCTTGAAGAATGTGCCATAACGATCAATAACTGGATGAACGAAAACAAACTTAAAATGAACACCGCAAAAACTGAATTCATTATTTTTGGAAGTAAGCAACAGCTAAACAAATGTACTAAACATTCAATAGATATCGCAGGAGAAGTTGTTGAATCGGAAACGTGTATTAGATACCTAGGTGCTTTTCTCGATGAATCATTAACCTTCAAAGAACACGTGAAAAGTGTCGCGTTGCTATGTTGAACTACTATAGAATAAAATGTATTAGGAAATACTTGACAAAAGAATCTGCCGAAATTCTAGTTCTCTCACCAGTGATCTCTCATTTAGATTATTGTAATGTCATCCTATACGGAATTGCACAGTGTGATATAGATAAACTACAGCGAATCCAAAATATGTGTGCTAAACTCGTTTTGAATAGGAAATGGTCAGACAGCTCCAAATAATCTCTTAAAGACTTACATTGGTTACCTATCAAAGCTAGGATCATTTTAAGATATTGACATACATGTACAATTGCTCTCTCAACCACGCTCCCGTTTATCTGACAGAACTTCTCGTAAAGCCAGCATCAACACGCTGTCTGAGATCGGCAGACAAAGCCCAAGAGATGTATGCTGTGCCATTCAACAAGAGAAAGACCTTTAGTGATAGAAGTTTTGGGACAGTAGGTCCCAGACTTTGGAACGGGCTTCCTAGCGATATTAAAAGAGCAGAAAATGTTGAATCTTTTAAAAGAAAGTTAAAAACGCATTATTTCAGACAATTTGATTCACTTTTTAATATTTCGTAGAAACTGTCAGTGTGTTTTAGATGCGACAAGTACTTTATATAAAGTCTGGGTTTTAGTATATCATAACGGTTTTGTAACCATCGTTTTATGGATTTTAGTTTTTATGCTTTCTTAAATGTATATTTGTGTATTGAATATCCTCTATCGATTTTTATTTGTCTCTGATTTTATTTATGTCAATGTACAACGCCATTGAATGCATTATTTGCAAAAATAGACGTTTAACCAAGTGATGAAGTTTCAAGTTTCAAATGTATGACACTCTTACTCATAACAAATGTACAGTGCTCGCTCTCTACAACGACACCCTTTGGGATACAAAGATTGTATGTGTTGTTCAGAGGGAGTTGTTATAGGGAGGGAAAATCAAACATAACTAGCGTGTTTGCAGATCCCCAGATAAGGTGTATTTCGAGAACTAAAACCGTTAGGCCACAATCAAACCCTATGTTGTGACCACTCTTTAGAATCGTCACAAAGTGACGATTCTAAAGAGTGGTCACAACATAGGGTTTGATGGAGGCATAAAGAACATGTGATGGAAAAAGGTTGTTTCTGGAGCTTTGTTGTTTCGGAAACAGTGACATGCGTTGTTGTCAGGAGGGAATCGTTATTGAGAGGGCCGTTGTAGGGCGGGAGCACTGTATCTATGGTATAGTTTGGGAACATGTTCTTACTCTAGTTTGACCGAGTATATACTCAAGACTAATAGCTACTATATACCATTTTAACCCTTTTCTTTTCATGCATTTGCAAACAGAGTAGACTCAGATCAGACGGTTTCAGCGAAGACTGCACTGTTTTCAATGGTGTCAACAGGCGACATTGGCACCGAAAGAGTTAAAAGGAGCATGACCCTAGTTTTGCTGAGTGTCAGTTATAACTATACCCGGGAACAGAACTAATAGCTATTGTATAGCATGTTCAAAGGGTGGTGGCTCTAGTTTAGTTTATTGAGCGGGGATCATAACAATACTGAAGCCATGGCGCGGCATGTTAAAAGAGTCATGGCTCTAGTTTTACCGAGTGTGTATAATAACCATACCAATGTGCATAATTCATATATATGGTATAGCATTTTAAAAGGGTCATGAATCTAGTCTAACTGGGTGTGTATCATAGTTATACTTAGGCACATAACAAATATCTATGGTATATAGCATGTTCAAAGGGCCATGACTCTAGTTGTATTGAGTATGTATAATAACTATACACAGAAACAGAACACGTATCTATGTTCACATGGTCAGGAATCTAGATATCTATAGTAACGAATATCTATAGTAAAACATGTTGAAAGGACCATGACTAGTTTAACTGAGTTTGGATCATAAATATACTCAGGCGCAGAACTACATGTAATATGTATGACATAGAATGTTCAAAGGTCGCGTATCTAGTTTTACTGAGTTTGTAACATAACTATACCCAGGCGCAGACCTACGTGTAATATATATGGCATAGGATGTTCAAAGGGTAGTGTATCTAGTTTTACTGAGTTTGTATCATAACTATACTTAGGCGCAGAACAAACACCTACATGTATATAGTAAAAGCATGTCTAAATGACAATGTATCTAGTTTTATTGGGTGTGTATCATAACTATAGACGGGGGAAAATATAAAGTCTATGGTATGGCATGTTAAAATGGTTATGGCTCTATATTTACTGACTGTAAAACATAACACTACCCAGGTGCACACCTTTCATAAACTATAGTGCACTAAGCCGTGTGTCGGACTGACAAATGTAGATCTAAATGCACATAACCTATCAAACTAGGGGTACACTGTATAACTTTGTCATATCAGGCGAGTGTTTGTGTAGTATCAAGTTTTATGGGATGTTTTGGATCTGACGAGCAGCATACTGTTTTCTCACATACCTTCCTTTATCTCCGAGTTAGAACAACGGGTTAAGATTTCCTTATCTGTAACACGTGTAAGATCACTTTAGAACATATGACATCATACGTCATATATCTGACGTCAAACCATAGAAACCGATGTTTACATGACATTTGAACGGCGAAAATGCTTTTTTTTATATGTGAGAAAAAGAATCTGATGCTCGTTGTCTTTTAAGATCACATGTTCCTAAACTCACCCAGAAAATGTTATTAAGCTCGCCAAGGCTCGCTTAATGACATTTTCTAAGGCTCGTTTAGGAACATGTGATCTTAAAAGACAACTCGCAACAGAACCTCTATTTATCACCCAACTACGAGAATCATCTGTTCCTTTTCCGACATAAACAACTTCTATCTCCAAACTGCAGTAAAACCTCTCTATTACGGCCACTAAGTTACATCAAGTATTTTGTTTTAAAGGCAAATGGCTGCTTAAAGCAAGGTGAAAGTAAAACAGTACGCTCCTATGGGAGCGTTCTGTTTTATTTTCACCTTGCTTTAAGCAGCCACTTGCATTAAATACCAAATAATTAACACAATTTAGTGGCCATTATAGAGAGGTTTTACTGTACCTTATATTCAATTTATCTAAATAACTTTCAAATAAAACACAAACACAATAGAACCTGTCTTAAGCAGACATCAAAGCGGGATATAATATTTGGTATGTAAGGCAGGTGGTAACTTAATGCAGGTGAAAAGTAATGCAGTAGCTCTCAGCACTACTTCAAAACTCCTATGTTAAATAAATGAATAGTCGCTTAAAACATTTTCTAATGTACATGTAATGTACAAAACTCATTTCGTTTGATATGAGCAAACTTTTGGCATAATATGATACTTCACTTCAATGTCCATTGAGATATCACCTCATAGAGGATTGGTTCATTCTTTATAGTCTGTACATGGAGAGAGAATGGCACCAGTGATTTAACCCTTGACCTATGGAATATTCATATACTTATGTAAAAAGGACTGTATGAATATTCATTTAATTTAGCTTTTTATAATTATTTTAGTCAGATTCTGAGCTTGCTTGAGAATGCTTGAGAATGATCTCAGACTCAAGCAAAAACAATTTAACCTCGGGGCCAGGTTAGCGTGTGAGTAGTGCTTGGACTGGTTTATTTGGTCAGCAGTTTGGGATACACGTACATGCTTTTAATATCATCGGTATATTGTTTACATGCATATTTCTTCTAGACAGAAAACAAGAACAAATTCAAGCAAAAAACGAGTATTTTGCCACGAATGTTTGCATATTGAGCTATGTCTGAAAGAGTCATGGATTTGGAAGCCAAGGGAACACTGGAAAAGGTGTTGAACCAGTGATGGGATGAAGACAATTGCCACTCTGGAAATGCCTCATCTAGGTACTTCCAGACCAACTATCGGGTATAGATTTCTCGGAGGGGATATACTGTAACAACGAGACTGTATAGGTATATTAATTCTGAAAATGGGTGATCCCTCGAAAGCAGAAGTAGAAATGCAAAAAAGAGAAAATTGCAGACTCGGTTTTATTGAGTCTGTTCATGATTAGTAATTAAAAGTGCAACACTACTCACGCCCCCTAGCACCGGTTTAAGCAGTATTCAATTTTCAAAACTAATAACATCATAACTTATGATCCCGAAGGACCAGAAAATATAACAACACTGAGAATGAAGTACACTATATATAGACACTCATTACTGGGGAGCTAGCTCTTTGGTGACACTTTAGGGAGCTAGCTCTTTGAGTGCCATAGATTGCAATTGGTACACGTTACAGTGTCTTTACATGCCACCAACTGATTCGGATGATATCATCACTAAACTGAATTAAACGGTACTAAACTGCAACATATGCAATAGATAACGTTTCATTGTCTCATATTAATTATATCATCTATAAGTGTGATGAAACAATGCGATACAGTACAAACGCACTAAGCTGAACATTAAAATAAGTGTCATTCTCGGTCTATAAGGCAAGTGGCAGCTTACGACTTAAGCTTTCCCCAGCGTGTTAATGCATGTCGGGCCCGACATGCCTTCAATCAAAGACCCCCTTCCGCGACATGCCTTTAAAGTTCCCGTCATGCGATATTTCAGTGGCGACATTCCTTGGTGATCCGTATATTTTCAATTCCTACTGTGCGAGATGCCATAAACCCCATAACAACACGCGCGTATAATTGACAGCTTGCTACTGTGTTGAGCCCTACTGTGTCAGTAGGGCTCAACCTCCAGTATTGACCAATCGGAACGCGCACTGTGATACACGCATCGGAATGGTTGAAAAGCAGACATCGCTTGTCGGCTCGATGTTTTGATTGCAATCATGTGTACTGCATATTCGAGCATTGCAGGTAGGTGCCAATTAGTAATAATGGCTGAAGTTTGATAGGGTTTAATCGACATTGAGAAATGGAAAGCAGACTTTCCATGGGTGAATCGGCTGACGGTAATTACATTTTTAAAACTTTCACTTACATCTAAGATGCGATTCAGATAGAGTCCGTAACAACTATTCGCTAATTTAGACTACGTCTAAAAAGCGGCCGGCTCTGACCATACTTGATATATAGAGAAATATCACTGAATTGATGCGGCGCCGGTATCATGTATTCGTCTATGTTTTATTCGGACCTAATTATCATAATAAATTCAGCTTCTGACGCGCACTATTTACGTCTGCAAAAAACATTAACTTAACATGCCTAAACAAAAGATTTGCATTTATTTTACTTATTAAGCACCTGAAACAGTCCAGCCTTCAATAAATAGCGATATACAAGTAATGAAAATGATCTTTTTACCGAAAATTCAAAGTAATCTTGACCCCGTTCTAAAAAGATAGAACAGTGTCAAAGGATACAAACGTGACTTGGTCAGTTTCGAATTCTTTCGTGAGTCTGCTTTGTACTAAGCGACAAAGTTTTGAGATTGTGGAACCCAAACCAATGATAGTTTACATTTAAGATTCTTTTTTTTGTGAAATCACCTAATCGCCAGATTTCCAATTGTCCCTAAATTCAACATTTGTAGAGAATTCCTGCCTGCACTGTCAGACCTCGCGCATGTTACACTGGACTGAAGAAGATTGTGTTGATCAACTTTAAGAGCCTTTGCACACATAGTAGAACCCGATGAGACACCTCAAGTAGGAGCTATCTTATCAGGATCGACTATGTTTGCATAGTGAATTTTGTATAGTTGGTTTTATTTATTCTGCAGTAAAGCCTGTAGACAAAACAAAATTAACAACACCAACAGGAAATTCATAAATTGTTTATTTTCAATGCTTTGAAGGGTCAAATAAACACTTTTCCACATTTTTTTCTGCAGCAAATAGTGTCAGTTATACTGACCCTTTTGATATGAAATTTCATTTATGGAAGTATCATGCAAAAGGTTCACAACCGTTTGATCAATAATGTGAGAGTTATTCCCCCTTTTCAATTTAAATAAAAGCTTGCTTACAGCAGGTGACACATGTGTTCAGAGGAACTCCCTTCTTGATTGTAATTCTATGCCGTATGGGTCCCTTTATTTTCAGGAAAAGGGATGACATGTGACCTGTGTGTCAAGCACCAACGGAGGCCAAAGAAGTTTACTTGTTAGATGATGAGTCAATAAAACCTGTAAAATTTATTTACATTTGCAGTTGTTATGTTACACCCCAAGATAGGCTAAAATCACACCACTTGCTATTCATAATGTGAAAAAAATCGACGCTTCGCGGAAGGGGAGAACCCTCCCACACCCACCCCCTTGGTCCCAACATGCCTTCTCAAAATCCTGGGGAAAGGCAGTGTGGAAGTCGTACAGAAAGTTCTCATTGGAGCTTTCTGCAATAATTTCACCCTACATTAATCAGCCACCTGGCTTAAAGTCTCATAGTCCTTATTTTTCTTTTCTAAAAGTTCGGATTAGGTAGGGTTTATTGTATCAAAGTATATGTAAAGATATTCTGTTGATATTTATCAGCATACGTCCGCAGTCAGCTAATTCTCGACATCCATTTTCGACATTGAGTGAGTCATAGCCAACGTTTTCTCCCATCTTTAACCCACTCTCTCATGTTGACGTCTTTTGATGCCTCTGTAAAAGTCTCTTTTTTAAACCTATGGAGCAGATGCTCTACTTATTACAATGGTTTAAAAACTACACAATTCTAAACGTTTCCTTTTCTCTGATAAACGCTCATTTCCGGTAGTTTATTCAAAGAGGTTGGATCAAAAGATAGCCTGTGAAGGAATGGGTTAAGGTACCCAAGAGCTCTTAATTTTTCTGATTCTGCCAGCGAATGTGTTACACGCATGTTTGTGCAACCCATTATAGCAACCTGATATTCATATAAATTAAACGCACCCAAATGGACATGGAGAGCCCATCCCATTTTCATTCTTAGGGTAAACTGCAAAGGAAATATATGCTATGTAAGCCATTGTCATTGATATGTAAAGGAGTGAACATTTCCTTATATGAATATTTACTATTTGCATAATTTATGTCCTATGTATAGGATCGCGGGATTTTATAGGCTAGGTTTGGAATTTAACTCGTTGTCGTCTGCCAACTTTGTCGTCCTTTTTATTTTTCTTCATTCTTGTTTAACAAACATTGTCACAGTAACACAGTAACTTGTTTGGCGGTTCTGAAAGTAAGAAATCCTCCGAAAGCAAAAACAGAAATACGAAAAGAGACAATTCCAGACTCGGTTTTATTGAGTATGTTCATGAGCAATTATTTAAACTGCAAAACTACTCACGCCCCTAGCACCAGCTTAAGCGGTATTCAACTTGCATAACTACATCCATTCAAACTGGTGATCCGGAAGGACCAGAACTGAGAATGAAGTACGGATGCCACACGAGCACTTAACACCTGCTGTTGGGAAGTATATGAATTCTGAAAACAGGAGGTCATTCGAAAGCAAAAGCAGCAATGTAAAAAGAGAAAATTGCAGACTCTGTTTGTTTGCATAGGTGAAAGCAGACTCGAAGTCGACAGCTAAAGAGTTCACTACTTGTTTTCTTAACTGCTTCTAAGGAGCTACATATGTTTGATACTAGTATCAGATATCCAGATAAGATGAGTAAGTAAAAAACACAAGAATACTTCCTTTCTCTACTTAACCCTATGTTGTTTCTTCGAGACGATACTAAAGAGTGGTCAAAGAATAGGGTTTGGTGGGGGAAATTGCGATTTTAACGTTTGAGTATGCACCTTTATTTGTTGCTCTGCTAGTATTCATGATAGTGTTTTGTCCACCTGTAATCTAGACATTGTAGACATTCCCGAAGTATTCAGACTACGATAACAATGACATGTTTATAACAGACAATATGTTACGGGCAATTGACAGTGATAGTTTAAACATGATAAAAGTACATGTATCATACAGGAAACACCGCATACACAACACACAACCGCCCAAACAGCACCACGACGGCAAACAGCAAATGTACATGTATATAAAAGACACCAAGAGACGCACAGGCATAACAAACCAACAATAGGGGGAGGATGGAAGTTCCGCTTTGGAACGGTCAGCGACAAATGTCACTGGTGGGGGTGGGGTGTTAAACCGGTTTCAGGGCGCCCAATCTCACACTTATTCCATCCCCACCCTAAAAGACAAACAGTGTAAGTAAACGTACCCTCTCTCCGACTAATCTACAACAACCGCGATGGCAAATACAGTGGTAAATTGCATGTAAAACGAAAACATTTAAGTGAAACAAACTGTATCCACCTATCGCTAGTGTACTCAATGATTGAGCTGCAAACAGAGTAACTGTAGAAAAGAACCGCCCCGTTCTTCATCCATTATATTTTCTGGTCCTTTTGGATAATAAATTCCAATGCTTTTAGTTATGAAAATGGAATATCGCTTTTACCCTTTCGGTGCCAAATTTCTAATTGTCGTATTCAATCCAATTTAGTCAGATCATTCGGTAAAATAAGGAAATAAGATAAATAAATGCAAATTTCAAAGGAATAAAGCACATATATAGTAATGCAAAAAGTGAAATCCCTAATCAGACGCCGCCATGAAAAGGCGGCATCTGATCTGGGACTGCCCTATTTGTCGTGGTGCATTTTTGCGACATTGGCGGAGAAAGGGTTAAAGCCAACGTTTGAGCGCAAGTCTCCTTTTATTTCATGTGCAGGTTCTGTAAAAGCGGTCCGTGGCAAATCTAATGGTTAAATAATAATGTTGCAAGTTAACAATAATGAAATGATTTGGACAAACAGTCTCAGAAAATATAATTTCAGTGCGGCTCCTGTTAAAGTGTACATTGCTGTTAAAGATGGTTAAACACCACCTATTGAATTAAATATTATATAAACGACTTTGAACAGTTGGGCACGTAAGTCCAGTTATTTCTTAAAATAATGACCTGAATACAATAAGACCTTGAACCCCTATCACTAACGGTCATTGACAATCAGCGAATGACACTGCAACAATACTACTGCAACATGCAGAGATAGTGATGCCAAACATAAACCTGCCATTTTAATCTAATTTCCGATTCTTTGAAACTTTTGAGAAACTTTTGACCGCGTGTCATGTAGCTTGGATCCTGGCGGGACGCCGAGTTCAGGCATTTTTTCTGGCGTCTACACGAGTCCGTTCAAACGACTTATTCCCAATACAAAATAATTGAGAAAAAATATTCCTATAGATGTCAAGTTTTGATTAATCTGCTACAAAATGCAAAATAAGTTAAAGTGAGACCAAAATGCTTTTTCAAATCATCGAGTTTTACTCGTGGAAAAAAATCCCAATTATTAAAATGCATTTTCCCAAACTTGCCAGAAAAGACACGGAGTTACCATGTGTCTCATCTGGATCCAATATGTTTGAAAATGCAAGTCAGATCACTATTGACATGATGAGGGTAATACTCTTTTAAGCTTATATCTATCTGATTTCTCATTAGTTTATCTATCGATGATACCAAGCGCGCTAATGAGATGTATCGTCCAGACGTTGCTACATTATTATGCAAATTCTTGGTACCGCAGAGACGATAAACACATGACGTCACTTTGGACCTATAAAACGTCCCCGGCTTGTCTGCGTTAGTAAGTTGCTGCCGCAAGGTCTACAGGTGAGTACTTTTCTTTTGATATATATTTTCATAAACCAGAGGTCCACATAAGATGCGTGAATTAAAACATTTTCAAGAATAAATTCTTTATTTCTCCACCAAAACCCTATGTTGTGACCACTCTGTAGAATCGTCTCGACGAGACGATTCTAAAGAGTGGTCACAACATGGGGTTCGGTGGAGGAATGGCGATTTTAGTATTTTATACTTTCAGAACTTATGTAGGCCTACTAAACTACAGCAGGTGTTTAGTATGGCGGCCGTAAAAAGTCGCCCATACTTCACTCTCAGTGTTGTTACATCTTCTGCTCCTTTGGGATAAATAGTTGCGATGTTAATAGTTTTTAAAGATTGAATACCGCTTAAGCCAGTGCTAGGAGGCGTGAGTATTCTTGCACTTTCATAACTGCTCATGAACCGACTCAATAAAACCGAATCTGCAATGTTCTCGATTTGCAATGCTGCTTTTGCTTTCGAAGGGTCTCCTACTATCAGAACTTTTGAGTACGCACCTTTATCAGTTGCTCTGTAATCACAGACAGTACATTAACGAATTTCTAAAACAACTAGTTAAGGTGATCTTACAGCAGTGTCTCTCTGTTGACAAAATGAGTTTTAAAGGACGCAATTCAATTAGGTATAGCTAGGCTTAACCATTAACTCCACAAAAAAGCCTTTGCGTTTGCAAACAGACCCAGTCTGATCAGACCCAGATCAGACGACATCTCTTTTAGAGTGTAATTACAGTACAATATCGATTATTCGAACACTAAAATACGTATTATTATAGATCTTGAAGACAGGTGGTAGCTTAATGCATGGTGAAAGTCATGCAGAAAAGCTCCTCTGTGTGACTTTCACCATGCATTAAGCAGCCACCTGGCTAAAAGGATCTAAATTCCTCTATACAGAAAATTCGAATAATCGAGGTTTTACTGTATGTAATAATACATAATGAATAATGATGCCATAAGCGGTTTTCAATTTTCATAACTAAAATCACTGAAACTGAAGATCCCAAAGTACGAGAATGATAACAGCACTGCGAATTAGGTATGGGGCGACTTTTCTGCGGCTGCCACGCGAGCACTTAACACCTGTTGTGGAGCATATAGATTCTGAAAGTAGGAGATCCTTCTAAATAAAACACAGAAATACAAAAATCGCACACTCGGTTTTGTTGAGTTTGTTCATAAACCATTATAAATATTCAGTTTTTAGATATTCAATATATCATAATTTCTTACATGAATGTTCATTTAACCCTTTCGGCGCCATATTTCTCATTGTCGTCTGCAATCCCAGTTTGTTAAACCATTCAGTAAAATAAGGAAATGAGATAAATAAATGCAAATTTTAAAGGAATAAAGCACAGATATAGAAATAGAGATTGAGACAAAAAGTGAAGTCCCTGAAAAGGCGGCGTCTGATCCGGGGCTGTACGTGATGCATTTGTGCGACATTGGCGGTGAAAGGGTTAAGTAAAGTTTTTATCTTTATGTCTGTAGTACAAGCACGCGGTTATACAAACGGCAGTATTACATGGTTGATAAGTTTCTACAGTATACATTATTTCATTCAAGAAAACATGATTTGATTTTGTATATGTTTATTAAAATGTGTTGTTTTTCTGTCACGCCAGAGGTTTGATTTTTTAATAAAGAGACTCACAACTAAATAAATGGTAGTTTTAAATGATGTGTATAATACATGTAAACAAAATATTCATTTGTGAACACTGATTTACAGAAACAAATGCATTCGTTTTACACGTCAGAAATTGTCACCGTACAATGGCGTACATAAACACAGTTATTATTAATAATTCAAGACTCTTTCTAACAATGAGATAACACACAAATCTGAACAATTAGCTTTACAATTTCGTGGAGAGGGGAGATTAGGTGCACCAATACTTGGGTGATTAAAGAACTTTAGTGACGAAAACACACACCCCACGTCGCAACATTGTTAGAGAAAAAAAGTAGTTCCCCATTACTGATTCCTCTGAAAATCGACCTAATCCAAGCTTTAGTTCATGACAATTTTTAGAGCAAACTTGATATAAATTGGTCAAGAAATAAAAGTGCTAGATAAGTTTTATGATACACGGACGGACAGACGGCGGCGGACGAACTGACGGATGGATGGGTAAAACACTATTAACCCCGAGCAACATCGTTGCGTTGGGTATAGCTATATACGTTGGCGACTAATAGCTAATGTAAGCGTACAATGGAACCTGTCCTAAGCGGCCATCAAACAGAGGTCTATAATGGGTATGTAAAGCAGTTACAGTGCTCCCTCCCTACAACGGCACTCTCAATAACGATTCTCTCCTTACAACAACGCATGCTACTGTTTCCGAAACAACAATGCTCAAAACACAACTTTTTCCATCGTATTTTCTTTATGCCTCCATCAAACTTCATGTTGTGACCACTCTTTAGAATCGTCACTTTGTGACGATTCTAAAGAGTGGTCACAACATACGGTTTGATTGAGGCATAAAGGTTTTAGTTCTCGAAATACACCTTATCTGGGGATCTTCAAACAAGCTAATTAGGTTTGATTTTCCCTCCCTATAACAACTCCCTCTGAACAACACATACAATCTTCGTATCCCAAAGGGTGTCGTTGTAGAGAGGGAGCACTGTAGTAGCTTATTGCAGGTCAAGAGTAATACAGAAAACTCCTATAGGCACTTCCCGAATTACCTTTGTCCTGCATTAAGCAACCACCTGTTTCTTAAGAAAAGTATATTCAATAAATGAATGACCACATTGCCACTAAGGACAGGCTATGCAGTATAGTGATGGTGGACTGTATGGCCATCATATATACAATAAAATCCCTCTAAAGCGACCACTTAATGAGAAGCCATTATGTCTTATTCTTGTTGATCGTTGACTTATTCTACTGCAGTAGAACCTGTCTTGAGCGGCCATTCATTTATTGAACAAAGGGTTGTTAAAATCAGGTTCGTACTTAATAAAGGATCTTTCTGCACTACTCTTGGCATGTATTAATCTACCACCTGCCTTGCAGGCCAGTAATTAGACATTTTTTGATGGCCGCTTAAGACAGGTTAAACTGTATATACTTTCATTGATTATATAACACATACCATATTGTTCCGGTAGCATTGTCGATAGCCATTTAAACACCCATAGTTATGAAATGTCAATTTAATTTTGTTCTAAGGTCTGAACATGCTAGAAATGTTCTCCTATCACTTATCCTTATCTTATAATCATTGTTTTATAGTTTTACGGAAATTCGTGTCCCATTTTTCTCCAATACAGACTTGGAACCTTACCGTGCATGTCTTCATATAAAACCAACACTATTTTAACATTCCCCTTTCTCGTTTAACCCTTTCGGCGCCAAATTTTTAATCGTCGGCTGCAAACCAATTTTGTTAAATCATTTGGTATAATTAGACAATGAGATGAATAAATTCAAATTTCAAAGGAATAAAGCACATATATAGAAATAGAGTTTGGGACAAAAAGTGAAGTACCTGGTCGGACGCCGCCTTAAAAAGGCGGCGTCTGATCTGGGACTGCACTATTTGTCGTGGTGCATTTTTGGGACATTGGCGGTGAAAGGGTTAAAGTCAATCATTCATCACCGTGGGTATATTATGGCCTTGTCTGCATGGCCAATAGCGAGAACTCCGATGTCATATAAAATAAACACTTAAAACTGATTCAACTTTTGTTACCCTGTTCAATTATATATTCCTCCAAACTGAAAATAATACGTTTATGCATGTCGAAATTTATTTTACGTGACAGTGCTCACATATTCCCGCAACGGACGGATGTACTTCCGGGGTGTTTGGTGACATGCGTACTGATTTATTAGTATGCATATTTACTTTGCGACCCACTGCCCTCATATTTCCGCTACAGACGACGTGCTTCTAGGAAATATATTGATATGTGTGCTAGTCGATCGGTATATATTTACTTTACCGGGCAATGCTCCAATATTCCCGCTGCGGACGATGTGCTTCCAGGAAATTTATCGATATGTGTGCTAGTCGATTAGTATGCATATTTATTTTACGGGACAATACTCCCTTATTCCCGCTGCGGACGATGTGCTTCCAGGGTATTTACTGACCTGCGTGAAGGTCGAATATTTACGGGACAATGCCCCCTTAGTCCATACATATTTACTATATGGGTCAATGTTCCCATGCATATTACCGCAACTGACGACGGGCGTCCATGAAATCTTATTTTATCTGACCCACGTGTGGGTCATTTAAAATTAATCCATTCATTCCCATATCATTTAATGCAAACCCGTCCAGATCTTATATTGGAACCCATCCATTTTTAATGCGGAGGGGCAATGTAAACACACTATTTACTGGAATAAACCATTTACATTAATGGGTTTTGAAAACTGTGCAGACCCTGTTCAGAGGGTTCCTTCAGGAGCCTTCTGATATGGGTCTGCACTATTTTCCTATGTCCTTTGAAGGGACATAGGGTAATGCTGCGTTAATCTTACTATTTTCGAAATTGCAATACGATTGATCTCGGAGACAATACATTTCTACATTTTTTTGCCCCCGTTGACGATAGTCAGGGGGCATTATGTTTTGCACATGTCCGTCCGTTTAGGTGCAGTTGGTTGTCACAGTTTTTCAAGTGTTATAAGTCAGTAATTTCTACACTTATACACATGAAACTTCACATACACATCAAGTACCATCTGTGCTATCATTTGGCACTCCACCCATGCTGCCCGCAAGCCCAAGGTCGATGTCAAATGACTTGGAAATTTTACGTGCAGTTGGTTGTCACATTTACGTGCAGTTTTTTTGTCACAATTTTTTCATTGTCTTATATCTCCCTAACAACTGTAGCGCTTGCCATGGAATCGCATATACACATTAAACATCACCCATACTTTCATTGCACACCCACCCCATGCTGCCCGCTTAGGAATTACTTGGAGGTTGTACGTGCAGTTGGTTGTCATATTTACATGCAGTTGGTTGTGTCACACTTTTTTCATCATCTTATATCTCCTTTACCACTGTAGCTATTCACATGGAGATGCATATACACATTAAATACCATCTATACTTTCATTGCACACCAAACCCATGCTGCCCGAAAGCCCAATGTCAAGATCAAATGACTTAGAAATTGATGTGCAGTTGGTTGTCACAGTTTTTTCATAGTCTTATATCTCCCTAACCACTGTAGTTATTTGCATGGAATTGCATATACATATTAAATACAATTCATACTTTCATCAGACACCCGACCCATGCTGCCCGCAAGCCCAACGTCAAATGACTTAGGAATTTTACGTGCAGTTGGTTGTCACAGTTTTTTCATTGTCTTATATCTCACTAACCGCTATAGCTATTGGCATGAAATTGCATATACACATTAAACACCATCTATACTTTATTTACGCACCCGGCCCATGCTGCCTGCAAGCCCAAGGTCAAGGTCAAATGACTGAGGAATTTTAAGTGCAGTTGGCTGTCACAGTTTTTCCATCGTCTTATATCTCACTAACCGCTAAAGTTATTGGCATGGAATTGCATATACACATTCAACACCATCCATACTTTCATTACGCACCTGGCCCATGCTGCCCGCAAGCCCAAGGTCAAGGACAAATGACTTAGGAATTTTACGTGCAGCTAGGCAAGCACCTACACGGGTGCATCACTGTCTTACATACACAATTTTCTAGTTTCTACATGAAATTTATCATTCGATTCACGACAGAATAATTCGTTACCTGCATTATGTGTATTATTATTTAAAATAGGGGACAAACTGTATACCTTCATCTTTGTGGATGTCGATGTACATGTAGATGAAACTATCGTTTCGATTGTGCGATTTATATTTTAGGTACATGTACATAACACCATTGACAGCGGTGTAACTATCAAGCATTTTTAAACACGTCGGAGTCAAATAAATTCCACCTGCTAAGTTCATCGTCTGCTTCAGATTTGAAAGTGACATTTCTGCAATTTCTTTTACAAAATATATGTGTCAAACAGTTTTGATCGTGAGGAAATGCCGAGTTACTCCGGATCTTGCAGACTGTTTGCAAAGAATATCAATGATTCGCCTATCGCAAAGTTCTAGTTATGGCATACTTGTTGTTGCTTGTCAATGTGTGATCATGTATTCTTTGTATGTTTTTTTTATCCTTGGCTAGTGCGCTTATCTCCCTAAGCTTTTGTTTATTGCTTCAACAGCTGGCTACTTTAGATCGATCACTAGCATATCGGTCTGTAGATGGCATATGTATCAGCAATCGAGTCACTTAATGTTACATAAATATGCCAGTGCATTGGCAGGTATTAAAATGTTTTAAAATTGCACATGGAAATCTAAGATTTACAGCATGTGGCATTAAACATATGATCATAAGTATTCGGCCAGCGATCCGCCCGGAACTCACAGACAATTAACTTTGAACATTTTAGTTATGTTTACACTAAATGAAAAAAAACCACAACAAAACAAAACAACAAAAGAACATGCATATCTGCATTTACTTTTTACCGTTTTTCGGGTCAGTGTTTCCATATTTTATACGTAATTTCGGCTACCATTAAACTGGTTTAAACTGGTTGCACAATCAACTTGTAAATAGTGCAGACCCTGATGAGACAGCTCCTGCAGGAGCTGTCTCATCTGGGTCTTCACTATTTACACGTAGGTATATTGACGTGAATACCAAGCGAAGGGTTAATAAACGCACCTGTGTGTATTTTTGACAGTGATATTCTTGCATGTTGCTTAATGCATAATGAAAGCAACGCAGAAAGTTCCTAGGGAAGCTTTCTAAATTGCTTCCAGTCTGCGTTGAGCTACCACATATTTTAAACAGTGAGGTATATTTCTTCATTCATTTAATTGTTATTATATCCGGTATAGTATTTTGTTGTTTTATTAAGAGACAGCCAGACCCCCCCCCCACACACACACACACACATACCCCACCCCACCCCGGAACTGAGTGTGCGATTATTAGGTTGGATGGCGTTTATTAGAGAGAATAATGTTCTTTATTTCAGCACTTATAGTACAGACAACCCAGTGAGCTACATTCTAGTCACATTCAGTCTTGTAATTGGACTCTTTGGTGCGAAGACATGAAGCCTGTGTTGGTGATTGTCGCCATTTTGGCCTTGATGGTGACACCATCCCACACCTGTCCTGACGACGACACGAATCTGATAAGCTTTAATTCGCTCTACACCGGCCTAAATGTACGTAAGATAACGTATTGGGTTCTGTTTCATTATTCCAATCATTGAATCATTCTTTTAAACTTCAAACTGCGCAATAGATTACAAAAATCCATATTGTTATGAAAAAAACCTTCTTATTTAATACTATCTGTGTGAGTGAAGAATCTGGTATGAACTTTCATAGAGTTGATTGTTAATGAAATTCGAGGTTTTGGAAACAAATGTAGAGATTTAAATCTGCCAGTCGCATTGCAATAGGGATGCCTTACTGGGTTACAGAACTGCAGATAAGAGGCGTAAATTTAAACATTTTCAAGAAAAGTTCCTTTATTTCGCCACCAAACCCTATACTGTGACCACTCTTTAGAATCGTCTCGAGGAGAGGATTCTAAAGAGTGGTCACAGTATAGGCTTTGGTGGAGAAATGACAGTTTAGTGTTTGGTTACGCACCTTTATCTGCAGCTCTGTAGAATATGCAATGTTTGCTATGTCGTATACAGAATATGTGATATCATATGCAAACAATTTGAATCGAGATAAGGGTCGAGTAACATCAGGAAACAAACCATTTGACACTACAGTAAAAACATTTCTTAACCGGAATTCTAGTAGAGAAGAATTAGAATACTTTTAGACAGGTGGCTGCTTAATGCATGGGGTGAAAGTCATGCAGAAAGCTCATAGAGGAGCTTTCTGTGTGATTTTCACCCTACATTAAGCTGTCACCTGTCTCCAAGGTCGATATTTATACCATATTTAACGTCCGGTTTAGAAATTTATTTTTGTATATTTTTCTTTTTATACAGCAATTGAAGAAATGCCCGCTATAAAACTTGAAAATGTGTTCAGAAGACTACAATGTTGGCACTGAAAGGGTTACTATTGAGATCAGTTTTCTTAATCCATCGTACCCAGTGTCCCTTTAAAGGGACATATGCAAACAGTATAGACCCAGATCAGGGTCTGCACTGTTTGCTGAAACCACCTATGCAAAAGGCTTATTCAAGACACTATTTTGTTTGCTGTGCTCCCTCCATATAAAAAATGGATGGGTTCCAATGTAATGACTGGACGAATTTTACCTAAGTAAAATATATACATAGATACATATATTTGAATAACTCTGATCAGAGCTATTCAAGTATTTGTGTATTATATTAATTCCACTTTTTGAATATTTTCTTCATTGTAAATAATATAGGGATAAGTATTCTGAATCTTATGCCTGGTACAGCTGCCTTTTTACGCTTTTGCAGACAGAAAATGCCCAGATCGAAAATGCCCAGATCACATGGCTCCTACAATCCCGTAAGCAGACAAAGCAGACCCTGATATCAAACAGCTCCTACAGGAGTCATCTGCTATGTGTCTGCTCTGTTTGCAAATACATTAAAATGTACCCTGCATGAACCATCTAATCAGAATCTGCTTACGAAATAATATACATGTACAGTTGAACTTCGATATTTCAAACCTCAAGGGACCTTGCAAATTAGTTCGAGATAACAGGGGTTGGAGTCATCCGATTTCTAATCTGACCAGCATCTCAAAATCACAGCTTAATGCAGGTCGAAATCAATGCTAAAAGTTCCCGTGAGAGTTTTCAGAACTACTACAGCAAGCTGTCACGTGTGTTTCTAGATATGTGAAGCGATATATTAGAACAATACTGTATTGTAAAGTTTGGAAGGACCGAGCTTTTAGTTCGAGTTATCCCTGTTGCATTTGTTTTTGAATTTCAAATAGTCTACACAGGCAACTCTCTCATATATAGTTTGGGTTTACAATACCCGCATTTGTAAGGTTCAAAGAACCTTTCTCACACTCTGGCTTGTCTACTACAGAATAACACAGATATTGTTGTGAGTCAGGCCGTTCTTCTGGACGTGTCCCCGGTCCACGTAAACACGATTACAATCAGCGGCACTGGGAAACTGGTGTTTAGCCGTAGTCTCAGCATCGTTCTCAGGACCAAAGGAATTCTCGTGAAAGACAATGCATCCTTGATCATAGGAAGTGAGGACTGTCGTCATGACGCCGATGTCAACATAATATTGGAAGGTAAAGAGAAGACAACTCCGATTGGCATGATTGATGAATATACAGCGGAGTATGTCCTTAAGCGACCATAAAACATAGACCTGAGTCCATGCTTATAAAGCTTTTAGTTGAGTCTGAGTTTCGTTCTCAAGCTTTTGATTGGTCAGATTTGAGTTCTCAAGCTTTTGATTGGTCAGATTTGAGCCAGAGGCTCAAATCTGACCAATCAAAAGCTTGAGAACGATCTCAGGCTCAACTAAAAGTTTTATAAGCAGGGACCCGGATTATGGGTTTTAAAGACAGGTGGTAGCTTAATGCAGGTCAAAAGTAATACAGAAAACTCCAATAGGAGCTTCATGTGTTGCTTTTGTCCTGCATTAAGCAACCATGTGCTGTTTGAGACTCTTATATTCAATAAACGAATGAATAAACAAATTCGTTGATTCTGGGCTAGAGGTTAGGGTTATCTTTTGCGATATCAGCAAAGCATTTGATAGAGTCTGGCATAAAGGTTTATTGGAAAAACTCAAGGCTGCAGGAGTTGCAGGTAGTCTGTTGGATTGGTTTTCCAGCTATCTTACTGAAAGAAAACAACGTGTAATTTTACCTGGTACCTTCTCTGACTGGAAATACACCAAAGCTGGTGTACCACAAGGATCTATTCTAGGTCCATTGTTATTTCTTGTTTTTATAAATGAAATTGTTAACGACATTGGCTATAACATTCGTTTGTTTGCTGACGACACTAGCTTGTTTATTGTAGGTAACAATCCCATAGATATGGCAACAAACATCAATAATACTAAAAGTTACCTCATGGGCAGAGAAATGGCTAGTTAAATTCAATCCTAAAAAGACAGAGTCGTTAATCATCTCGAGAAAAATGTCTCGAAATGTTCACCCATCTGTATATGTGCAAGACCAGCAAATTCCTGAAGTAGATTCACATAAGCACCTTGGCGTTCATCTCTCACGTGATCTAACATGGCAGTGTCATATCAAATATATTGCTACTAAGGCATGGGCAAGAATAAATGTCATGCGAAAGCTTAAATTCACTTTGGACAGATCTTCCCTTGAAACAATCTACATATCTTTCATTAGACCTATTTTAGAATACGGTGATACAATATTTGATAACTGTAGTGCCAGAGAATCTAACAGTTTGGAAAAAATTCAATATGAGGCTGCCCGGATAGTAACTGGGACAACTAAATTGGTTTCTATTGATAAATTATTGCATGAAGTTGGATGGGAACGCCTTGAAACCAGACGTAAAAAACACAGACTTATTCTCTTTTATAAAATGGTGTTTCATTTAACTCCACAATACCTCACGGAACTGGTACCTGGAGTGGTTGGAAGTGTTTCTCGATATAATTTAAGAAACGCTGGGGATATTCAATCTCTTGCCTGTCGCACAACCCATTATAGCAACTCTTTCCTCCCTGCAACAATACAGGAATGGAACAATCTCCCCGAAAATGCAAAGCAATCTTCTACTCTATATGCATTCAAAAAGTATTTGAATAGCAATCTGCCAACTGCTCCTAAACATTTTTATTACGGCGTCAGAAAACAGCAGCTCATGCACACAAGGCTTCGTACAAACTGCAGTTCCTTGAACTATGACCTCTTCTCAAAGAAAATATCTGACACTGCCTTGTGTACTTGTGGCCTTGTTGAGAACGCATCGCACTTCTTCCTAAGCTGCTGCAAATATACCAACCAAAGGAAACAACTTTTTGATGATGTTGCCAGATTCACTACTCCGTCCCTTTCTGTCTTTCTGTTTGGTGACCCTCTTTTAAATTATGATACAAACATCATTATAGTTGAAGCCGTACATCGGTTTATCCAATCCTCAAAACGATTCTAATAAACTCGGTAACGCTCATCTTTTCTCGAATACCGGTATGCTTGTTCTGCTCAGAATTCTAGAGCTCTCCACATATGTGTGTCAACTATCGTTTCTTTTTTACCTATTTATTTTTTTTCTTTTTTCTTCAAATTTATCTTTCTCTAAAACATTTTTGTGTTAGCTGATATATTCGGCTGAACTTATTTAGTTTTTCAGTGCAATTAACATAGTTCAATAACTTGCAGTCATTTCTGCATAAAGCGAGTGTAGTTTTTTACGGTGTTGGGAGAGAAACACAATAAGCAGTCTTGCTTTCGTTTCCATCCTTTTCTTTTCCTTTGTGTTATCATTACAATATTCATGTAAATATTTATAAATAAAATATGTTTAAACCAAACGAATGGCCGCTTAAGACAGGTTCCACTATAGTCATTCTTCTACGAAATAATGACGTCATCGATATCTATTGGCTTACATTTTCCTCCATAAATACGCCTTTCTACGCCTCTGTAAAAATCATATGGTTCAAACCATTGTGATAAATAGAGCAGTTGCTCCTATATGAGCAAATGCTCTATTTATCACAATGGTTTGAAACTACAACATTATAAAAGGTTGCCTTTTCCTTAGTTAATGCTCCTTTTCGGTAGATTCATTCAAAGAGGTTGGATCTTAAAATAGCCTATGGAGGAATGGATTAAGAGTTATAACGGTACATTAACATCAGAATGTTTGGCATGTGAAGAAACTGTAAAAGAAGACATGCACAAATCAATATGCAAATAGAGCGTACCCTGGTCAGACGATTCCAGCAGAAGCCGTCTTATTCAGATGTCAGAGAGTTTTGATCCTAGATATACACCGATTGACTTGTCGACTCATATTTATTCCCAACTATTTGGTAACATAATCAAAAAGTCCTTGTTGCATGCTAAAACTAAAGCCATAGGTGCAACTACACGTAGCAGCAAGCGTAACCGTTATATAACTTACCCCACCTTCCCCGCTCCCCAGTCTACCTGATTGAACTATTATTTTTCGATAGACTCATTCATCACTCCAATTCTAGGCAATGTTCACCTTGATCAGACGTCGTGGCAAATTTACTCGGCGACTCACATTTATCCCAGTTATTTATTAAGATAATTAGAAAGTTGCATGTTAAAGATAAAATCGTGAGTATAACTGCAGCAACAAAAGTACAAAAATGAGTCATGCAGGAAATACCACATACAGAACAAACACTCGCCCGAACAGCAACACAAGGAAACAGCAAATGTACATGGGTAGAAAAAACAACAAGAGACGCACAAAGACAAAACAAACATTCAATAGGAGGAAGATCGAAGTACCGCCTTTATATAATTCTTCCCACCTTCTTCCCTTCCCAGTCTTTCTCGTTGAAATTATTTTTCAATAAATTCTTTCATCACGGCAATTCCTGTTCACCTTGATCAGGGTCCATGCTTATAAAACTTTTAGTTGAGTCTGAGTTCGTTCTCCAGTTTCTGATTGGTCAGATTTGAGCCTTTGGCTCAAATCTGACCAATCAGAAGCTTGAGAACTCAAATCTGACCAATCAAAAGCTTGAGAACGAACTCAGATTCAACTTATGTGACAGTGATCAGACGTCGTATCGAGTCAGACAGTAATGACCCTCATATTATTACGATGGGTGATTGATAAGTCCGTGGCCTGGGGTAGAAACAGATCACTTATAAACATACCATTTGATGTCCGTAGAGAAAAGGTGTTGCAGAGACAGAAGGATTTTTTCTCTCTGTTGTTTGCCAGAATTTGATTCTCAAAGCTACTTACTATGAGTACTTCTAAGCAAATGGACAACGTTGGCCATCGCGCGATTATTCAATACCTTGGCATCAAAGGCTTATCAAAGGCTATTAAAGAGATTCATGAGGACATGGTAGCTACATTAGGGGAGCATGCCCCATGTAATAGCATGATGAAAAAATGGGCCGCAGAATTTAAACGCGCTAGAGAGAGTCTTGAAGATGACCCCCGTCCTGGCAGGCCACCAACTGCCACCTCAAAGGACACCATCAATAAAATCCATGATATGATTATGGCAGATCGATGAATTACACAGCGGTACATTGCTACATAGCTGGATATATCACAGGAACGAGTCCATGCAATTATCCATAATGATTTGCAAATGACAAAGGTTTCTGCCAGATGGGTCCCAAAACTTCTGAGTCTCGATCAGAAACGAGTTCGGTGCAACATGTCCTGGGAAAACCGTGCCATGTTTGAGCGGGATCAGGAGAAGGTTCTCAAGCAGTTTGTAACTGTTGGTGAAACATGGGTTCACCACTTCGAACCTGAGACAAAACAACAGTCAGAACAGTGGAAGCACTCATGATCACCACCCCCGAAAAAAGCCAAGTCGACAACATCCGCTGGGAAGGTGATGGCTACAGTTTTCTGGTATGCGAAAGGTGTGCTGCTAGTGGATTATCTTGAAAGAAGTCACACTATAACCGCAAGTTATTATGCTGACCTCATGAGGCAGCTTCGTGAAAAAATCAAGGAGACAAGGCGTGGCAAGCTGTCATTAGGTGTGCTCTTCCATCAGGACAATGCTCGAGCAAACAAGTCCACTGTTGTCATGGCTGCCATTCAGATATGTGGTTTCCAAATGGTTGATCATCCACCATATTCCCCTGATTTAGCACTCTCTGACTATTTCCTATTCCCCAAGATGAAAAAGGAACTCAGCGGCCGCCATTTTCGCACTGATGATGACGTCAAACAAGCTGTTAATGCATTTCTTGAGGCCCAATATGCCATCTGGGTATCCAAATACTCCAACACCGTTGGACAAAGTATGTAAGCTTGCAAGGTGACTACGTTGAAAAATAAATGAAAATATTGAGGTCAAACTGCTGTTCCCTGTCTCAGACCACAGACTTATCAATCAATCGTATGTAGCATTCATTCACACGACTGCACTATTTGTCGTGGTGCATTTATGCGACATCGGCGGTGAAAGGGTTAGTCGATTCTGTTTATGAATATGCATGAGGTGGAGAAATCTTGAATACAAAACAGGGAAATGGTTTAGAAACAGGTCTGCACTGCATTCATCTCTTCGGCTACTCATAAAGCAAATTGCTCTGTATTTCAGGTATTCGGACCACTAACCGCAGTAACGTTGGGCATGCAGGGGAGAAGTACATCGCCGTAGAAGACAATGCCAACATCCACATACACGGCAAGGAAAAGTTGCCCCATACCAAAGTAGTTGGTACCGTGCAGAGATTCGAGGCAGCGGACTCCACTAAAATCAAATTCCATCACAAGGTAATGTTTTCTAAGCTAATATATTATAGGATCTAATTATAGTGGGCTCGCTCCTATCCTGTTTGGCTACTTGAGTGCGACACGGTGGGGACAGGGCGGCTAGGGGCCAGGGTACAGAGTAAATCCAGATCAGACGGCTTCTGCACCAGGACCTGCTCTGTTTGCTTATAAATAACATAGATATAAATCTACAGTGTCTGCCATAGCCAAGATTCCCTGTGTCCATGTGCTGTTATAACAAATAATTTAGAATGAAAATGAAAAGTTTAGTTATAAATATTGACATCATGAATATTTATTAACACAATTTTCATAATGGTATAAAACACATGGTATTTTTGCTTTGGCAGAAATTGTTGAATATATCTACAGTTGAACTTCGATATCTCAAACTCGGATATCTCGAACTTGGGATAACTCGAACTAAAAGTTCGGTCCATCCAAAATCTTACAATACAGAATTGTATCACTGCGCACACATTTCATAGCTTAATGCAGTTCTACAGTAATGCTGAAAGCTCCTGCAGAAGCGTTCAGCATTACTGTAGACCTGCATTAAGCTATGGACTTGAGAAATTGTCCAGATTACAAATCGGATAACTCGAACTTGTGTTATCTCGAACTGATTGATATAGTCCCCCTTGAAGTTCGAAATAGCCTATCGGAACTTTAAGCACTACTTTCGACCTGCATTAAGCTGCGAACTTGGGATAATGTTCAGATTATAGATCGGATGACTCGAACCTCTGTTATCTCGAACTAATTTGTATGGATCCTTGAAGTTCGATATATCGAAATTCAACTGTATGTGATTCCATAAGCAAACAGAGCAGACCCTAATAGGACGTCTACTGATAATATATACGAACAAGGTATACTACGTGTATATTTGTAAAGGTGAGAAAGGGAGTTTCTATCAGGAAGAGAGCATTGTGAAATCACAACAGAATAATTTGGCAAGATTTGAACGGACTGAAAGCATGTTAACTCTCTCCCTGATACACACGCTTTGTCAATCTTTGCAAACAGAGTTGACCTAGATCAGACGACTTCTGAAGGAGCCATCTGATCAGGGTCTGCTATGGAAGATTGTTTTTTTTACCAAATACGTTCCCTCCTTAACCCATTCCCTCATATAAACGTGTTTTACTCATTTGCAAAGAGAGTAGACCCAGATCAGACGGCTCCTAGAGGAGCCGTCCGATCAGGGTCTGCTCTGTTTGCTAATAGAATTTGATAGATCTGTTTCTTTGCTTTCTAAAATGTCTGCAATTTTCCACCTTCAATATTTCTTTATAACTATTTGGTTAATGAATATTCAGTAGGTATTGAAATTTGGTCTAAATATAGAACAGGGAAAGGGTTAAATAAAGTCTTTATTATTATGCCCCCCCCCCCCCCCCCATATTTATATGGGGGAGACATATTGTTTTCGTGAGAGTTGTCTGTCTGTCTGTCTGTCCGTCCGTCCGTCTGTCCGTCACACTTTTTGTCCGGACGATAACTTCAATATGCCTGATGCCAGTTGATTGAAACTTCATATATGGAAAGAGCATAATGAGAGGAAGTGTCATGCACAAGGTTCATAATTCTGGCTTCACTAATAATGGAGTTATTGCCCCTTGTAAAAAATAGCACTTTTTTGTCCGGACGATAACTCCCATATGGCTCATGCCATTGGAATGAAACTTCATATATGGAAAGATCATGACGAGAGGAAGTGTCATACACAAGGTCCATAACTCTGGCTTCACTAATAATGGAGTTATTGCCCTTGTAAAAAACCCTATTTTTTGTCCGGACGATAACTCCTATATGGCTCATGCCATTGGATTGAAACTTCAGATATGGAAAGATCATGACAAGAGGAAGTGTCATACACAAGGTCCATAACTCTGGCTTCACTAATAATGGAGTTATTGCCCTTGTAAAAAAACCTATTTTTTGTCCGGACGATAACTCCTATATGGCTCATGTCATTGGATTGAAACTTAATATATCGAAAGATCATGACAAGAGGTAGTGTCATAGACAAGGTCCATAACTCTGGCTTCACTAATAATGGAGTTATTGCCCTTGTAATTGTTTTCACAATTGTTTTGTCCGGACGATAACTCCTATATGGCTCATGCCATTGGATTGAAACTTCATACATGGAAAGATCATGATAAGAGAAAGTGTTAGGCTTAAGGTCCATAACTCTTGTTTCACTAATATTGGAGTTATTTCCCTTTGTAAAAAAATCACAATTTTTTGTCAGGATGATAACTCCTATATGACATATGCCATTGGAGTGAAACTTCATACATGGAAAGATCATGATAAGAGAAAGTCTCATGCATAAGGTCCTTAACTCTGGCTTCAATAAATTAAGAGTTATTGCCTCTTGTACATTTGTTTAACGCATTCTTGTCCAGATGATAACTCCTACATGGCTATTGCCATTGTATTGAAACTTCATACATGGAAAGATCATGGTGAGAGAAAGTGTCATGAACAAGGGCCATAACTCTGGCGTCAATACTTTTGGAGTTATTGCCCTTTGTTACATTTTTGTCCGATCAATAACTCCTGTTCGACTGATGCTATTGGAATGACATTTCATTTATGGAAAGAGCATGATGAAAGTAAGTGTCGTACACAAGGGCCATAACTCTGGTGTCAATATATTTGGAGTTATTAGCTGTTATCATTTTCTTCTTGAAAAATGTGGTATGGAAAGCGCATAATGAGGGGAAGTATCACTCATCAAGTCCATAACATTTTTAGTGATTTCCCTTTACATATTGTTTTTATTAGAGGGGAGACATCCGTTTTTGTGACAAAAACCTCTAGTTATTATTATTATTATTATTATTGTGTTTGCTTGTGAAATCATGATAGACCGGACTCTATATTTGCTACCAATACCAAACTATTCTATGTACATACATCATTATAAAAAAACAGCTAATAAATATTCATGTCGTCATTACATGTATTTCTTACATGAATGTTCCAACAGGAAGTTGTTGAAAAGCACAGCATATTAGAGTTTAATCCTCGCAAATGGAAAATGCTTGAATCGCGTATTTTTTTCCTGAACCATTAACTCCATGAATATTCATACAAGAACTAATGACATAATCAATATTGATTAGATTAATTGTTTTAATAGCACATGGATACAGCAAGTTTTGGCCATAGCAGAAACTGTAGAATCAGATCATTATGTCTCCCCCCATATTTATATGGGGGAGACATATTGTTTTCGTGAGAGTTGTCTGTCTGTCTGTCTGTCTGTCCGTCTGTCCGTCTGTCCGTCACACTTTTTGTCCGGACGATAACTTCAATATGCCTGATGCCAGTTGATTGAAACTTCATATATGGAAAGAGCATAATAAGAGGAAGTGTCATGCACAAGGTCCATAACTCTGGCTTCACTAATATTGGAGTTATTGCCCTTTGTAAAAAAAAATCAAACTTTTTTGTCCGGACGATAACTCCTATATGGCTCATGCCATTGGATTGAAACTTCATATATGGAAAGATCATGACGAGAGAAAGTGTCATGCACAAGGTCCATAACTCTGGCTTCACTAATATTGGAGTTATTGCCCTTTGTAAAAAATATCATAATTTTTTGTCCGGACAATAACTTCAATATGCCTGATGCCAGTTGATTGAAACTTCATATATGGAAAGATCATAATGAGAGGAAGTGTCATGCAGAAGGTACATAACTCTGGCTTCACTAATATAGGAGTTATTGCCCTTTGTAAAAAAAATTCACACTTTTTTGTCCGGACGATAACTTCTATATGGCTCATGCCATTGGATTGAAACTTCATATATGGAAAGATCATAACGAGAGAAAGTGTCATGCACAAGGTCCATAACTCTGGCTTCACTAATATTGGAGTTATTGCCGTTTGTAAAACAAATCACAATTTTTTGTCCGGATGATTACTCCTATGTGACATATGCCATTGGAGTGAAACTTCATACATGGAACGATCATGATAAGAGAAAGTGTCATGCATAAGATCCTTAACTCGAGCTTCAATAAATTTAGAGTTATTGCCCCTTGTACATTTGTTTAATTCTTTCTTGTCCGGACGATAACTCCTACATGGCTCTTGCCATCGTATTGAAACTTCATACATGGAAAGAGCATGATGAGAGAAAGTGTCATGAACAAGGGCCATAATTCTGGCTTCAATACTTTTGGAATTATTGCCCTTTGTTACATTTTTTGGCCGATCAATAACTCCTGTTTGCCTGATGCTATTGGAATGACATTTTATGTTTGGAAAGAGCATGATGAAAGTAAGTGTCATGCACAAGGGCCATACATCTGGTATCAGTATTTTTGGAGTTATTAGCTGTTATCATTTTCTTCTTGAAAAATGTAGTGTGGAACACGCATAATGAGGGGAAGTATCATTCATCAAGACCATAACATTTTTAGTGATTTCCCTTTACATATTGTTTTTATTAGAGGGGAGACATCCGTTTTTGTGACAAAAACCTCTAGTTAAATATTATATCACAAGGAAGCAGAGAAGATCCTGATCAGACGGTTCCTGCAAGAGCCGTTTGATCTAGGTCTGCTCTGTTAGCAAAGGGATAAAAAGGCACACTTATGGAGTACAGGGTTAACCAGGTCCCGAGGTTTACAAAACGTCTTAGTTTGTGTCTGGGTTCATACGTATTTGATTGGTCCGATTTTGTGTTTCACTCAAAATCTAATCAATCCGACTCTTGCAAATGAACTTAGAATCAGTCAACCTCTGATCCTGACTTCCATGTGCAGTAAAACCTCTCTATAACGACCACTAAATTACATCAAGTTTTTGCGTTAAAGGAAGGTGGATGCTTAAAGCAATGTGAAAGTAAAACAGAACGCTTCTATAGGAGCGTTCTGTTTTACTTTCACCTTGCTTTAAGCAACCACCTGCCAAAAAAACTAATTAACACAATTTAGTGGTCGTTATAGAGAGGTTTTACTGTATATGTTTTACCATGACCAGACTTCAACCAGCGCAACCTACAGGAGAGGGAGGGATGGCGTGGCAATGCACGTTGTCAACACCAACCTGGAGGTAATTTCATTCGACGCCTTTGATTTGTACAACCCGGACGACGTCGCCAAGGAGCAAGCCGAGGTCGACAAACTGAAGACTGCCATAAACGGTGAGTGTGAAGTACTGTACAACCACTCTAAACTGAACCTTAGAATTAGTCTCTGTGTCTGTCTTTCAGATAGATGGCAGTTTAACCCTTTTGCTGCCAAACTCTGTCGTCTGCTAACTTTGCCGTCTGCAACAAATTTTCATTCTTTTGATTTTCTTTATTTTTGTTTCAAAAACATAGTAACAGTAACAAACAGTTTGGAACTTGATGAGACTCGGCGTCTCATCTGGATCCAAACTGTTTGCATAGGTAATCACAGATCCGGCATTGGCAGCGAAAGGGTTAATTGTTAGGGTCACGTGGAATATTTGTTTGACCAAATGTGTTCCCTCGATAAATAAAGTCTTTAACATTATTATTAGCATTGTCATTATAACCCATTTCCCCCCAGTGTCCCTTAAAACGGACACAGGGAAACAGTGTAGACCAGATCAGAAGGCTCGGCTCCTACAGGAGCCCTCTGATCAGGGTCTGTATTGATTGCTGAATATATCGATGTCGATATCCCATTCCAGAAAATATTTTGTTTGCTGTATTCCCTCCGCATGAAAGATGAATGGGTTCCAAAGTAAGATTTGACAGCGGTTTTCCTTAAATAATATGGGAATAAATGAATTAAATCAGGTTGAAAGTCATGCAATAAGCTCTCATAGGAGCTTTCTGCAACTTCCACCCTGCATATATACAGTTGAACTTCGATATCTCGAACTCGGATAACTCGAACTCCGGATAACTAGGACTAACAGTTCGGTCCTTGTAAAACTTACAATACAGAATTGCTCTTAAATGTATCACTACGGATATCTAGAAACGTATGTGACAGCTTAATGTAGGTGTAAAGTAATGATGAAAGCTCCTGCAGAGCAAACAGCACAGACCCAGATCAGACGGCTCCTATATAGGAGCCGTCTGATATGGGTCTACTCTGTTTGCAAAGGCATAGAAAATGCGTTTATATGGAGCAAATGGTTAAGTCGGCCTCTTAGAACTTATTTCTTTCGTTACAGGTGTAAGCGACGGTAACTTGGTAGCGCTTTCTATTCAGAACTTCCTCGATCACGATAGCAGTACCGACTTATCTGCACTCTTTGATGCCATACACACCGCGGCTGGTTTGGGTTCGGATACTTTACTCATGCGTAGTTTGTACAAGTTTGATGCCTACTCGATTGTGTTTGTAAAAGGTAAGGAAGTGTTTCGTCCTCTGCCTACCCATTCTAGGCTTGACAAAGCGTAGTTCCCTAATTTGATTTTTTTAGTAAAGAAGAAATGAGAATATTTTAGGCAGGCGGGTGTTTAACACTTTCTGTTTTGTAAACGTGTTAAAATCGCGCATCTGCAAACAAAGAAGACCCAGATCAGATGGTCCTATAGGAACCGTCTGACCAGAGTCTGCACTGTTCGCTTACGGGAATTGATAGATTTGTTTCTATACTTTCTAAAATGGCTACAAGGCGGCGTCTGATCAGGGACTCCACGTTTTGTCTCAATATCTAGTTCTCGATCTGTGTTTTATTCTTTTGAATTCTGTATTTATTTATTCCATTTACTTATTTCACCGAGTGATTTAACAAAATTGAGTTGCAGACGACAATTAGAAATATGGCGCCGAAAGAGTTAATTAATGCAGACCAAACGTAATGCAGGTATGGACGCTTTCAGCATTACTTTCAGCGTTCCATAATTAGAACTCTCTTCGATGGCCGTTTAAGACAGATTCAACTGTAATTAAATAAATTGTCACCAGCAGAATAAAAATTAAAATGATAATTCTGTTTCCATTCCTTCCTGTCGAATGTGGCTGGATTCCTCGAAATTTAACCCTTCGCTTGCTATTCACGTCAATATACCTTCCTGTAAATAGTGAAGACCCAGATGAGACAGCTCCTGCAGGAGCTGTCTCATCAGAGTTAAGAGTTATGATGGGTTAGGAGTTACAACGGTACATTAGCATCAGGGTCCATGCTTATAAAACGTTTAGTTGAGTCTGAGATCGTTCTCAAGTTTTTGATTGGTCAGATTTGAGCCTTTGGCTCAAATCTGACCAATCAAAAGCTTGAGAACTCAAATCTGACCAATTAAAAGCTTGAGAACGAAACTCAGACTCAACTAAAAGCTTTATAAGCATTACCCTGAATGTTTGGCATGTGAAGAAACTTATTTACAAGTTGATTGTGCAACCAGTGCACTCCGCAGCAGTGATTGCACAGCGAAATACTTGTACACAGTGAAGATATATGTAATTATACAACAGGGCATAGGTAAAGAAGGAGAAATGGATTTTAAAATTCAGCAAGAGAATGGTTAATCTAGATCTGATCCTACATATGTTGCATAAGCCAGCGCTTCACTGTTAAGTTGTTTACTTTAAATCAAATTTATGAATAATCATGAAATTATCAATTCATTCATAATGTTCATTAAGGAAGGGTACATTTTATTTACAGGTGGTAGTACCTACAGCCAGTCTGTCGATGAGCTGATCAGCAAAACGACCACGCAGTCGCTGGCCTCTATCGACTTCCATAGTTACAAGGCATCGGCCACGTCCTACATCGACCCCGATTCGAGGTCTAAGTCTGAAATTGACTTCCGAATTTTGCACCCGTCCATAGGATATCCTGAGGTCACAGTCAGCAAGAGCATAGCATCCTGGGATGTAGGTAATGAGTGACTTATGTAAGTATGGACAGTTAAATCATGACTGGCTATAGTGTTATGTAGATATGAAATGACTGTTTATATGTATGTATGACTAATTATATGATGATTGTCTGTGTACATGGACAGTTGTATAATGCCTGTTTGTATGTAGGAAATATATATAATGACTATTTGTGTGTATGTGTGGACAGTTATGTAATGATTTTCTGTATGTAGGTATGCACAGATGTATAATAACTGTCTGTATGTAGGTATGGACAGTTGTAAAGTGACTGCTTGTATGCAAGTATAGACAGTTGTATCATGACACTTTGTATTTAGGTATGGTCAGTTGTATCATGACTGTCTGTATTTAGGTATGGACAGCTGTATAATGACTGTCTGTATTTAGGTATGGACAGCTGTATAATGACTGTCTGTATGTAGGTATAGACAGTTGTATAGTGACTGCTTGTATGCAAGTATAGACAGTTGTATCATGACTGTTTGTATTTAGGTATGGGCAGTTGCATAATGATTGTCTGTATGCAAGTATGGAGAGTTGTGATACAGTTATCTCCTATGTTTATCTTTTGTGTGATACAGTTATCTCATATGTTTATCTTTCATGTGGTACAGTTATCTCATATGTTTATCTTTCGTGTGATACATTTTTCTCTTTTGTTTATATTTCATGTGATACATTTATCTCCTAAGTCTATCTTTCGTTCGATGGAGTTATCTCCTATGTTTATTTTTTGTGTGCTACAGTTATCTCCTATGTTTATCTTTCATGTTAAACGGTAAATATCCTATGTTTGTCTTTCATGTAATACAGTTATCTCAAATGTTTATCTTTCAGTTTTACGATGTATTTATTTTTCATGTTATACAGTGATATCCAATATTTATCTTTTATGCAATGTAGTTATATTTTTAATATTTTATCTTATACGCAATGTGTTAACTCGTATGTTCATCTGTGATTTGATATACAGTTGAACTTCGTTATCTCGAACTCCGATAACTCGAATTTCGGGCTAACTCGAACTAAACTTCGATCCTTCCGAAATTGACAATATGGGATTGTTCTAAAATGTATCATTACACACATCTAGAAACACATGTGACAGCTTAATGCAGTTTAATGCAGGTCGAAAGTAATGCTGAAAGCTCCTAGAGGAGCTTCCAGCATTACTTTAGACCTGCATTAAGCTGTGAACTTAAGAAATTATCCCGATCAGAAATCGGATAACTCGAACTTCTGTTATTTCAAACTACTTTGTGTGGTCCCTTGAAGCTCGAGATATCGAAGTTCAATTGTAGTTCACTAGTTTGTTTATGTTTGATGTGATACAGTTAATTCGCATGTTAATCTTACAGGTGATGAAATAGTGATTACGTCCACGGACTACAAGGCCTCCCACGCAGAAAAGCGGAAAATTAAAGCGAAACTCTCCACAACATCCTTCCAATTGTCGGGTATGATTGTCTTATAATCATAGTTTCTAGCATTTTCGCTGCCAATGTCACATCATAGAGTAACGCAGGGTCTCATCATGATCCAAACCGTTTGTTACTGCTGTTATTTTGACAATGAAATAGGAGTGAAATAGGCATAAACGACGCAGGCACATCAAAGTTATCTTAATTATTTCGGCGTTGGATTTTCAAATGGATTGTTTCAAATTTTAAACAGGTCAAGCTTACCGTCAATATTCATGGATTTTTAACCCATTTGCTCCCAGAGTCCCATATATGGAATCTAGGCAAACAGTGTAGACTCTGATCAGACGCCGCATAATGCGGCGCCTGATCAGAGTCTACACTGATTGCTGATAAGAATTTCAATATAAAACAAAACGAAAATGAACATTTAGACCAGGCCTACCTTAGATAAAAAAAATGGACCAATCCAATATATAAACATGGAAGAATCCACTGGGAGCAAATGGGTTACGGAAAAATGTATCATGATAAACAACGCTGAACCAGATGAGAGGACTCCTTTAGGAGCCCTGAGTCATTTGATAAGTCTGCTCTGTTTGTTTCACAACAAAACCGCCGAAACGCGATATGCCTAACTCGGATAGCTCGAACTTCGGGAAAACTCGTGGTAAATGTTCGGTCTTTCAAAAAATTTCAATGCACTTAAGAAATTTTGTTCATATTTGAAGTTGGATGCCTCGAACCTCTGTCATCTGTAATTTACATGGTCCCTTGAGGTTCGAGATATCAAAGTTCAACTACAATTTGCATATGCCACATTGACATAGACACAGACGATGCAGGTAAATTAGAGTAACCAAAGTTTGTACAGTGCTCCCTCTCTACAACGACACCCTTTGGGATATAAAGATTGTATGTGTTGTTCAGAGGGAGTTGTTATAGGGAGGGAAAATCAAACATAACTAGCTTGTTTGCAGATCTCCAGATAAGATGTATTTCGAGAACTAAAACCGTTAGGCCTCAATCAAACCCTATGTTGTGACCACTCTTTAGAATCGTCACAAAGTGACGATTCTAAAGAGTGGTCACAAAATAGGGTTTGATGGAGGCATAAAGAAAATGTGATGGAAAAAGGTTGTTTTTGGAGCTTTGTTGTTTCGGAAACAGTGACATGCGTTGTTGTAAGGAGGGAATCGTTATTGAGAGGGCCGTTGTAGGGAGGGATCACTGTAGACAAGCATGCACACAATGAAAAATACAGTTGAACTTCGATATCTCGAACTCTGATTACTCAGATAAAAGTTCGATCTTTCCAAAAAAAATCTAAAATGCATCACTGTACGTATCTAGAAACACAGATAACAGCTAAATGCAAGTCTACAGTAATGCTGAAAGCTGGAGTTTTGTATCATTACTATAAGGCCTGCAGTAAGCTGTGAATTTTGAGAAATTGCTCAGATTAGTAATCGGATGAATCGAACCTCTGTTATCTCGAAGTAATTTGTATGGTCCCTTGAAATTCGAGATATCGAAGTTCAACTGTAAATTGATTCGGAATAGATAGTTGGATGAGTGAAATGTCAACTGATTAAACTTTGAACAGACTGATCAATAAAGCCGTGCATTTTTCTCCTTTTGTGTTACAAGTTTTGCTTTCGGGGGACCATCTCTCTTCAGAATGTGTACTTCTATTCTTCAGGCAACTACATGTATTCGAATATCTCAGTCTTTTGAGAAATTGTTGGTTTTTTTGAGGTGCCAAGAAGTTTGGATCCCATCCCGAGCGTATCTTCGAATTCCTTACAAAATGACACTCAGTCTTCTTTCAGACCTGTAGACAATAGGCGTTCTGATCGGTCAAAAGCTCTCATTTCTCAGCCAAACCTTGTCTCGTTTCCACTCATTAGACGTACCTCAGAGATGCACTTTCTATAAGTACCAACAATATAGTTATTGGTGAAGAAATATGGAAACTATCTTTCATATCTAAAAATCTCCTGATACTCGGCTTAAATATCTTAAAAGATCAACAGATAAATGTGCGCACTCAGATTCTAAAATCGTCATTTCTCCACCGAACCCTATCGTGTGACCACTCTTTAGAATTGTCTTGAAGAGACGATTCTAAAGAGTGGTCAGAAGATAGGGTTTGGTGAAGAAATAAAGAAGTTATTCTTGAAAATGTTTTGATTAACGCATCTTATTTATATCTCTGCATATAATACATAGACTGTCGTCTTTCTCTTTCACCAGACGAACTAATGTATCGTCACTTTGGAGAAATTGAGAATGGAGTGGATATGCGAGCTGAAGTGGCCCTACTTACTCGGAACATTAGGATAGAAGGTGGTATGAGTCGTGTCTGCCCTCCGTCTAATCTGAACTGTGAAAAAATTGGCTTTGACGGCTTTGGTGGTCACATCATAGTAAGTACTCATTACAGCCATTTAATTAATGAAACATATGTAACCAATGACAACCGTGTAACTAATGACAACCGTGTAACCAACGGCAACCGTGTAACCAACGGCAATCGTGTATCCAATGACAGCAGTGTAGCCAACGGCAACCGTGTAACTAATGACAACCGTGTAACCAATGACATACGTGTAACCAACGGCAACCGTGTAACCAACGGCAATCGTGTATCCAATGACAGCAGTGTAGCCAACGGCAACCGTGTAACTAATGACAACCGTGTAACCAATGACAACCGTGTAACCAATGCCAATCGTGTAACCAATGCCAAGCACGTCATGTCCCCATTGTACTGAATGTCATATATGTTACACTGCTATGCTTATATCATAAACCCTTGATTCCAAAATACCTTTCATGATTATTATGGTCGCTGGATTTCAAAAACGAGAACTTGGAACATATTACACTGATCTCAATAACTTACACCTTTACCTGATGGATTTTCAAGAAAGAAATAATAACAGCATGCATATTTATTAGCTGTGTTTTAAAACTGGTATATATATATATATATAAACAAGAGAAGTAGAAACTCATAGCTCCAGATAAAATGCGTAAATTTAAACATTTTGAAGAAAAGCTCCTTTATTACTCCAACGAATCCTATACTGTGACCACTCTTTAGAATCGTCTCTTCGAGACGATTCTAAAGAATGGTCACAGTATAGGGTTTGGTGGAGAAATGACGATTTTAGTATTTTGGTACACACCTTTATCTGTAGCTCTGGAAATTGTAGAATCAGTATACATTGATTGGTAGAGCGAAGTCTTTGCTTGACATCGATAGGTGTAACTAACAGGGAATAAGCTGTCTGATCTGGGTTTGCACCGTTTGCGTGAATATTATACATGTATCAGATCCAGGCGTTTGTACGCGTCTTACTCTTTTTTTTCCATAATTACGCCTTTCTACGCATTTGTAGTACAGAGTAGATCCAGATCAGACGGCTCCTTTAGGAGCCGTCTGATCAGGGTCTCATCTTTTCGCTCATGGTATAATGATACAAATGATACTACTGTATCTGCTACGGTCAAAGCTCCTGTGTCCATGTGCTGTTGTAACAATTAAGCTAATTGATATTCATTTTTATATGAATATTCATATTGCAAAGGATTAAAACTTCAGAAACGTACATGTATTTCTGATTTTGAGAATTATTTTTAAGACTTGTAATGAGTACAGTAAAACAACGATTATTCGAACATTCAAATGCTAATCATAATCGATCACTAAGACGGTGACAGCTTTATTGCTGGGTGACAGACATATAAAAGAGAAAGCTCCTCGTGGAGGTTTCTGCATGACTGCCACCCTGCATTAAGCAGCCACCTGCATAAAAGGGTCTGAGTTCTGTACCAAAATTTCGAATTATCGAGGTTTCGAATTATCGAGTTTTTTGTATTTGCAATGTTTTTTTTGCGAATTAGTGTTTTCACCACCAATGTCGCAAAAATGCACCATGACAAATAGTGCAGTCCCAGATCAGACGCCGCCTTGAAAAGGCGGCGTCTGATCAGGGACTTCACTGTTTGTCCCAAACTTTATTTCTATATAATTATATATCTTTATTCCTTTGAAATTTGCATTTATTTATCTCATTTCCTTATTTTACCGAATTATTTAACAAAATTGTTTTGCAGATGACAATTAGAAAGTTGGCACTGAAAGGGTTAACCCTTCGCTTGCTGAATTTTAAAATCCATTTCTCCTTCTTTACCCATACCCTGTTGTATAATTACATATATCTTCACTGTGTACAAGTATTTCTCTGTACAATCAATGCTGTGGAGTGCACTGGTTGCACAACGAATTTGTAAATAGTGCAGACCCTGATGAGACAGCTCATACAGGAGCTGTCTCATCTGGGTCTTCACTATTTACAGGTAGGTATATTGACGTGAATAGCAAGCGAAGAGTTAATACTACAATACTAGTTTCACATAGTCTTACTGAATAAGTGATGAAGCATTTATATCACTGAAAATGTAGCTTGTCAGTTCTAGATGTCTCCCAATCCTTTAATTCCTGAGGCTGAATATTTATGTAAGATATAATGACATCATGAATAATAATTGTTTTATATAATGACCTGTAGATCTAATATAAACAGAGGTCCAGATAAGATGCGTAATTTAAACATTTTCAAAAATAGCTCCTTTATTTCTCCACCAAACCCTATACTGTGACCACTCTTTAGAATCGTCTCTCTTCGAGACGATTCTAAAGAGTGGTCACAGTAAAGGGTTTGGTGGAGAAATGACGATTTTAGTATTTGGGTACGCACCTTTATCTGTAGATCTAATATAAATATAAATATACAGTTTCTATCACGAACAAAAATTCCGGTGCCTGTGTGCCGTTAAAAAAATGATCTAATATTAACGACGTCATTATTTAATTAATGAATATTCATGAATTAAAGGGTTGACTGACAAATTCAGCTGTACTTTGTTATTATCGCTCGTGACAAACAGTGTAGAATCTGACCAGACAGCGCGTCAATGACGTATCTTGTCTTGGTCAGCATTGTTCTGACTTGCATTGATAAGGTATATTCACAAGAAACGACATAATTATAAATGATTTAGCTGCACATTGTAGATTTCTATTTCCCTTTTAGATTATGCATAGCTTCGGGGATGCGGCATTCATTGAGGGAGCGGAACTGGTTCACATGGGACAGTCGACTGATAAAGGTACAGGCTTTAGATACCTCACCAGTGAGCATGACATGATGAAAAAATCTTAACCCTTTTCTCCACAAATGCACCTTTTTACGCCTTTACACACACAGTAGACCCAGATCAAACGACTCCTATATGAGCCGTCTGATCTTGATCTGCTGTGTCTGCTTGTGGTATAATATAGATATGATTCTACAGCTTCAGCCTGGGCCAGGTGGCATGTGTTCATATGCCATTATAGAAAATCATCTAATTAATATTCATGATGTCATTATTTCTTACATGAATATTCATGGAGTAAAAAGGGTTAAGTGAAGATTCTCACACAGACCAGAGCATACATATATACTAAAAGAATGTTTAAAGCTTGAAATATTCATGTACACATATGTTCTCAATATTTTGCACGACTTTTCCGTGACTACACCGAGCCACACTTATATTTTGTCCGAAAAAGGTAGTCGTACAGTCACCGATATCACGAGTAGCACGGGCTGTGTGTAAACTACAGGTCACGTGACTACAGGTAATTGTATAGAGTGTACATGTTAGGTCACATTACAAAATTCCCCAGTAAGACCTACATGTAGATAGATCTAACAAATTTTAAAGAATCAAATCAGTAATCAAAAAATGTATGAATAATTTCCTGTATGATAACTCTACACTTTACCGACATTAAGGGACTCCTTTCTAAAAGTTTTTTTAATAGAAAAACTAATGCAAAAGGTATTTCAAATTTAAATACACTTTCTTTTAATAATCTTATCACCACAGAGCTATTACAACGTCATCACATGTCATTATGACGTCATCTCGATGTCATCATGACGTCACTGTCATGACGCTACTCTTTGTTTCAGTAATAAGTGCTATTCTATATTCAGAAAAGTCACATGACAAAAGGCACCTAAAAAGTTGTACTTCAGGGACAAGAATTTCCATTTCATGCCACCCTGATGAAGGCCTTTGTAAGGCCGAAACGTTGGTGAATAAAAACAGTCAACACAGCACTGCAGGATCGTTTTGTTCTACTTGTTTGTTAGTTTTTGTATAGTTTACTGAGGTAGAACCAGTATCCCACCTGGGATCCGGTCTTGGCAGGAGGATGTCAAACAGTCCACATAACAGGTGTGAGGAGGTTTTTTAAAGATGCACTTCTTACCTCCATGCATCCCCCTGGGATCCGCCTGAGCAGGCACCTTCGACACCTTGGATCAAGGACCACAGCCACTGCATATTACGAGCGGTACTAAATAGACAACTAACTAACAGATTCTACAGCTACAATAACTTTATCATAACTTTTAAACAAGGAAGAAATACAGATCTGCAACCAATATACTAAAAATAGGAAAATAGCTCAACATTGCTTCTAACCTGGCAGTCAAGCAGAAACAGATTTAAACGTAAAGAAGAAGATACAGACACAAGTTACACTAGGTCGCTGACTTACAGTTAGTGGTCCCTTACTGAGTGGCCCTAGTCGCTCACTTACAGTCAGTATGCCCTTTGCTAATTGGCTCTAGCCGTTGACATACTGTTAACCCATTATCTCATAGGCATTTTTTTAGACCCAACATATTTAAATAAATCTACCGAAAAGGAGCAGTTATTAGAGAAAAGGAAACTTTTAGAATTTGTAGTTTGAAACCATTGTGATAAATAGAGCATTTGCTCCTATAGGAGCAAATGCACTATTTATCACAATGGTTTCAACAGGTGACTTTTATAGAGGCGTAGAAAGGCATATTTATGGAGGAAAGGGTTAATTAAAGTGCATTTACGGAGGAACTCTTTACGTAACCCCAGTTACTGCCTTCCAGTCACTAAGGTCCTCCTTACGTGCCTAGTTGCTTAGTTACGGTAACTTAAGTCTACAATACATGGCTTTAGTCGCATAAACCCATTTCCCTCGTGTTGATACCTTTTGTCGCATCTGTACATGGCACAGTTTTGAAACTATTATAGAACTAGATCATTATACAAGTTTTAATCACAATGGTTTCAAAACTACAATTCTCAACATTTTCCTTATTTCTAGTAAATGCGCCTTTTCAGTAGATTTATTCAAAGAGGTTGGATCTAAAAAATAACCTATTAGGGAATAAATAGATTAACCCTTTACTCCATAAATACTCCTTTCTACGCCTTTGCAAACAGGGTAGTCCCAGATCGGACAACTTCTTTAGGAACCTCCGATAAGGGTTCTTATGACTTGTGCTTATGACATATTATAGACATGATTCTACGCTTTCTGTCTTAGTTCTTAATAATTATGTCATCATAAAAAATAATTGTTACATGAATGTTGGTGGAGTAAATGGTTAAGCAGCCAACATACTTTAAGGTATTTCCAGCAATGGCCGTTTGTTTACTTTCTTTCAATTTGACCTTCATGTCAAAAATTGATTAAATCTATATTTTTAACAATGGTTCAGCAATTAGTTTAATACAGTTATTAAGTAAAGGTCCTAGTGTTATGGAATGCTGGTCGGGACATGCCAATTGCCATTTGCTAAACTGCCATTGCCAAAAGAAAAGTTTACGGACGTGTTCTTTTCGCGTACAGCTGTACATAAATTGGGTATATTACTGTTTGGATAAGGCTACAAAACATATTGTAGAATGAAGCCCACTGATCTGTCTAATCCTTGGATGCGCCAAACACTCTTCAAAGAAAAGAAACTAGAATTAATGACAATATGGCAATTAGTAATTGGCATTTGGCAAATTAGCAATTGGCATTTGGCAAATTGGCATTAAGCAACTGGCAAATTAGCAATTGGCATTTAGTAATGGGCATGGTCCGATCTGCATTCCATGCGGTACCGTCGAGGATCTTACTTCTATAAAATTTCTGGGCAATATCATTCATAAAGAACACAAAACATACTGTGGAATGAAGCCCGCCGATCTGGATCTCGAAAAGGCAATGCGGTGGCGGTACTTGACCAACTGAACTGGCAAATTAGCAATTGGCATTTAGCAACTAGCAAAAAAGCAATTAGCATTTGGCAACTGGCAAATTAGCAATTGGCATTTAGCAACTAAAAAAAAAGCAATTAGCATTTGGCAACTGGTAAAGTAGCAATTGGCATGTCCCGACCCGTATTCCATAATATGACACCTCTTTTTGGCACATTTAGGTAAAAATTAAAGTTTTTATTTAACTCTTAAAAACGTTGTTTCACATTTATGAACTACACTAGTATGGAATGCGGGTCGGGATATGCCAATTGCTACTTTACCAGTTGCCAAATGCTAATTGCTTTTTTTAGTTGCTAAATGCCAATTGCTAATTTGCCAGTTTAGTTGGCCAAGTGCCGCCACCACATTGCCTTTTCGGGATCCAGATCGGCATATAGTTCACTTTTCCAGATGTTTTTTTAACAATTTTGAACGCAGTGCATACGAGTAGGCCTGTTCAATGTACACTTTTAGCTATATTTATATAACCGACCTATTAGCAAGAAGGAGTGACATGTCGTTTTTATTTATAGATGACCTGTAGATTGGGATACTACCACTATTGTATTAGGTAATACACATATTAGGTATCAGTGTAAAGGGTAGATAGTGAATAGCACGTGTATATAAAGGGATTAGCGACCACGTGCAATGCAAGGAAAATCGAGCGCTAGTTTCATTACATACTGAATAGCCCTCGTATGTTTGCTATAATTGATATATTAGCAAATAGGAGTGACCTGTCGCTTTTATTTATAGATTTGGTTTTTTCCAAACTATTCCGGTCACTCCTTCTTGCTCATATTGTCCTGTTTTATTGACCTGTCAAAATGTGAATATTCCTGCGTCACTGAAAGGATATATTTAGCTTATGTAAAACCTGTGTTTCAAACGTTTTTCACGAGATTCACAATACATGTACAAGTACTCGAATAAGCCAAGTATGAAAGCTGTTATTAGTGGAAACAATCGATATCAACCGAAGCTATTTACATGTATGGTGTGTTCAGCAAGTGTATAATTATTTAGATTTTGACAGGTTAATAAAACAGGACAATATAGTGCTGTTGGAAAAAGTTAATTTGGAATATTTATCATATAATAAGGATTTATCAATATACCAACAGGACTAAAGAAGATATTTGGAAGGATTCTTTTGAAATATGTTTTTAAACAGATCTGGAAAAGTGAGTTATATGACACCTCTTTTTGCATATTTTCAGGTAAAAATTAATGTTTTTTATTTAACTCTTAAAAAGTGTTGTATAACATTTATGAACTACACTATAGTTCGATTTCGAGCTCTGAGCCGTGACTGCACTTTTCTATTTATAGAAGTTGCAACCATTCTAATTTATGGGAAAGTATACAATGATTGTCACACGCAGCTCGTAGTAATCGTGCAGATACATATATATAGTAAAATCCCGTTAATACTACCATCTAAATGAGGTATATAATTCAGGGTGCTAGATGCAGGTGGTAGCTTAATGCAGGGCAAAAGTAATGCGGAAAGCTTCTAGAGGAGCTTTCTGTATTATTACTTTTGTCCTGCATTAAGCAAGCACATTATTATAAAGACACCATGTTTATTCATTAAGTGGTCGCATTAGAAGGGTCCTACTGTATATGCTTATTACAGGTCTGTATTATCCTACAAATTTGACATGAGACTCATGCATATTCCGTGTATTATCGTTGGTAATCTTCGAATAAATTTCCGAAGGTATAAGAATGCGCTATAAAAATACAGTAAAACTCCTCTCATACGACCAGCAAAAGGGGGCATAATTCACAGTGGCAAAGGCAGGTGGTAGCTTAATACAGGACGAAAGTTATACAGAAAGCTCCTGTAGGAGCTTTCTGCATAACTTTTGTCCTGCATTAAGCAACCATCTGCTTATAAAGACAGCCATGTTTATTCATTAAGTGATCGCATTAGAAGGGTTTTACTGTACAATCCGCGTGGAACATGATTATTACCGGCGTTTGCTTTGCTATTTTTTGTCACAGAGTATTACGAACAATCCCGATAAACACGCCGAAATTTAATCGAGTCTCAGGTCAAATTGGGAGGATAATATAACCACAGCTAACTCTAGAACTAATACATGGTTTGTGACGCGTTTTACCTCAACGGGTGGACTGGTCCTAAAGGGCACAACTCACGGGTCAAAATCGAACTATATGACATTTACTTAATAACTTATTTGTCATGCTCAGGTCGGTACCCTCTCCATTTCCACATGTGCAAGGACGTAAGTGGAAAGGTGGCGAAGTTCAGACACAACTCCATCCACCAAACCCTCCAGCGGTGTATAACTATCCACGGTACCTACGGCCATTCTCTGGAAAACCACGGAGTCGTGGTGAGTACGGGAAAAACATGATTTGACCATTTACCTCAAGAATACTCGTATGAAGAAGTATTGACTCTGTGGATATTAATTAGCTTAAGTTTTGATATTTTTTCGTATAGTATAATACTATGCAAAAGGCTCAAATCTGACCAATCAAAAAGCTTGAGAACTCAAATCTGACCAATCAAAAGCTTGAGAACGAACTCCAGCAATTGAACTTTATAAACAGTGTAGAACCAAACTAACCACGGGGCACGCTCTTAACCCTTCATTTCATAAATATTTATGAACGAAATGATGACATCGTGCATATTAATTAGATTACTTTTTGAAATGGCATATGACGCATATGAAATATTTGCTGAATCGGAAACTGTAGAATCATATTTATATTATATTTTAAGCAAACAGAACAGACCCTGATCAGACGGCTCCTATCCTATAGGAGCCATCTGATCTAGGTCTACTCTGTTTGCAACGGCGTAGAAAGGTGTATTTATGGAGGAAATGTGTAAGAAACCGTTCTGTTTTACTGACTTGTGTAGCAGTGTGGACCCTGATCAGGCGATGGCATTTTATGCTGTTTACAAAGTCAAAAACTTTGTTTTCGTACAGTGTGGCTCCAATTCTCCTTGTCTGACCCCGAGGTATAAAACCTATTTCTTTAGTCTTAGATCATTCTCAAGCATCTGGGTCCATGCTTATAAAGCTTTTAGTTGAGTCTGATTTCGTTCTCAAGTTTTTGATTGGTCAGATTTGAGCCTTTGGCTCAAATCTGACCAATCAAAAGCTAGAGAACTCAAATCTGACCAATCATATACTGCATATAGCCTTTTACTCCATGAATACGAATTGTCATGCCTTTGCAAACTGAGTAGACCCAGATCAGACGGTTCTTGTAGGAGCCGTCTGATCAGGGTCTGATCTGTTTGCCTATGATATAATAAACATATTTCTACAGCTTCTGCCATGACCAAAATCCACGTGTCCATGTGCCATTATCTGAAATAATTTAATTAATATTCGTGATGTCAGTATTTTCTTACATGAATATTTATGGAGTAAAGGGACTATTGAGAATGAACTCAGACTCAATTCAAGAAGTTTTGTAACCTCGAAACCTGTATTATTTTTCTGCCTTTAGGTCGAGGGTAACGTTGCTTATGATGCCCATGGCCAATGTTTCTTCCTGGAAGATGGAGCGGAGGCCGCCACCATTATGAAAGGAAATCTTGGAGCGCACATCAAAAACATTGACAATGGCTTTTTCACCGCTGATAAAACGCAAGTTCAAGAATGAGTTTTTAATATGAATAAGTGGCTCTGGCCAAATGTTTTGAGAAACAAAACATGAATAGAACTTTTGTCTATACGGTGTCGGGATTTGTTTCGAAATTACTGCTTCTTTCTAAAGTTTCTTTCATTAAATTTAGTGTGTCTGTGTGATAAAGTTTAACCCCTAGCCTGCCTGTCGTGATCTAACCGCAATTTTCAAACATCTTGGAGTACTCGGGCGTCTCATAAGGATCCAAGCTGTTTGACACTCGTTCGTTAGTTTTTCAAAAGCTTGCACGAATCGTAAAGAAGTAAAACACTAGCTTCATTTCAGAGTTTAAGTCGAGATACTTTTTGTTAAATACTGAAATATATATATCAGGGAACTCTAAAAAAACAAATGAAGAAAGCAGGTACAGCAAGCTGATTTTTGTTATTTCTTGGAAACTATTAACCCCTTGACATTCTATAAATAGTAAGTTCAGCTTAACCCATTACCTCATATGCTATTTTAGATACAATCTCTTTATATAAATCTACCGAAAAGGAGCATTAACTAGAGGAAAGGGATTTTTTTTAGAATTTTGTAGTTTGAAAGCATTGTGACAAATAGAGCATTTGCTCCTATAGGAGCAAATGCTCTATTTATCACAATGGTTTCACATAGTGACTTTTACAGAGTCGTCAAAAGTCGTCAATATGAGGGAATGTGTTAATCTCTTTCTCTTTCGATTCGTTCATTAATGAGCTACAGGCAAAGACGTGCACCCAAATATATGTACTAAGATCGTCATTTCTCCACCAAACCCTATACTGTAACCACTGACCACTCTAAAGAGTCGTCACAGTATAGGGTTTGGTGGAGAAATATAGGCGCTATTCTTGAAAATGTTTAAATTTACGCATCTTACCTGGACCGCTGGGTACAGCAAGCTGATTGTCTTTTTCTGAAGTCATTCACTGACAATCGAATTCAACAGCACGCCGACATTTTCTGTTTAGCTTTATTGTTCAACATGGATCTGTTTCACTTAAGCGATCGTACGACTGGTTATCGTTAGTTCTACCATACGACGATCGCCTCTTTCTCTCTTTCTCTCTCTCTCTCTCTCTCTCTCTCGCTCTCTCGCTCTCTCTCTCTCTCTCTCTCTCTCTCTCTCTCTCTCTCTCGTTTTAACGATGTCGTTCTATCTGTACCCTGTATCATTGTAGTGACGCTTCTGTCTTCTGGATAACCAACCCGAAAGTGCAAATGGTCGACAACATAGCTGCCGGAAGTGACGTTAGTATACATATCTGACAACACTGTTCAGTCTTGACTGATGTTTCTAAGCAATTTTGCAAATATGTTGGGTCCAAATAGTCTTGATAATTCCTATTGGCTACTCTGCATTTCTTCAGGGTTAAAATGCTTCTTACATTTAAGATAATGAAATAAAACTGAATTTCAGAACTATAACAGAATATAATCATTTTTTTCTTCATTAGAATGATATATAAAGCAGTCTTGCAAGATGGTATACTTCTATGCCACTGGTTGCAATACAGTAAAACCTCTCTATACCGACCACTAAATTACATCAAGTAGTTTGTGTTAAAGGCAGGTGGATGCTTAAAGCAAGGTGAAAGTAAAACAGAACGCTCCTATGGGAGCGTTCTGTTTTACTTTCACCTTGCTTTAAGGAACCACCTGCCTAAATACCAATTAATTAATACAGTTTAATGGTCGTTATAGAGAGGTTTTACTGTATCACAACGGCAAGATAAAACGTCTTTATGCTTTATTCCTTTGCCTAATATATAGAAGCGCCTTAGAACTGAACCTTTGCAAACACGGAGTATAGTTGAAACTGTCTTAGCCCCCCCCCCCTTTCCCTGTTCTATGTTTATTCCAAATTTCAATACCTATTGAATATTCATTGACAAAATAGTTACAGTAAAACCTCTCTATAACGGCTACTAAATGACATCAAATATTCTGTGTTAAAGGCAGGTGGCTGCTTAAAGCAAGGTGAAAGTAAAACAGAACGCTCCTATAGGAGCTTTCTGCTTTACCTTCTGCTTGCTTTAAGCAACACCCTGCCCTAAATACCAACTAATTAACACAATTCAGTGGTCGTAATAGATAGGTTTTACTGTATAATTAAAATAGGAACAGTGTAGCCATCTTAGAAATTACAGAAACAGAGGTATCAAATTATTTTAGCAAACAGAGCAGGCCCTATAGGAGCCGTCTGATCTGGATTTACTCTGTTTGCAAATGCGTGAACATACTTTTATATGAGGCAAAGAGTTAGGCAGGCGGCCATCAGAATGAGGAATAATTGGACTGTAAGACAGGTTGTAGATTAAAACAGGTCAAAAGCAACCCCTTGTTTTGTTAGATTCCTATGTTTAATAATTGAAAAGCCGCTTAGGACATGTTCTAATATAGACCCGCATCAGAAGGTTCCTCTAAGTGCGGACTGTTCTGGTTGTATTCTGTTTGCGTATGTAATCACACTGTATATAAGTCTGGCTATACAGTTTCCTCCAAAGTAAAACATCCCTGTGTTCATATATATGCCATCATACAAATCATCTAGTTAGCCCTTTCCTCCATAGATACGCTTTTATATGCCTCTGTAATAACCACTTCTTGAAACCATTGTGTTAAATAAAGCATTTGCTCCTATAGGAGCAAATGCTCTATTTATCACAATGGTTTCATACTACAAAATTAAAAAAAAATACCTTTCTCTAGTAAATGCTCCTTTTGGGTAGATTCATTCGAAGAGGTTGTGTCTAAAAATAGCCTATGGAGGAAAGGGTTAATATGCATGACGTCGTTACGTCTTACATGAATAGTCATGAAGCAAAATGTTAATGATGGATTGATTTGGATCCAGTATGCATATATCCAGTCAAAATAACATTGCCATCATTTAAAGAATAGGCCTCGACCTTTTCTCAAGTATCTTATTGGTCGGATTTTGAGCTTACTCAAAATCCGACCAATCAGACACTTGAGAGTGAATTCACTCAAACTCGAACTTCGTAAGGAGACCTTGTATGGATCGTTCAGTATAGTTTGTACCCAGTTGTGTGTTGTGTTAGGAAAGCGTTTTACGAGTACGAGAACAGATCGAACTAACTGCCAGTTTCTATTCCAGGGATTCGGGATTTGGTATTTGTTTCCCGTCGGGCCTGTTGGCCCCTCTGCAGGCTTGGTGTACTCGCTCGGAGAAGTGTTTTCCACACCAATTTGGGAATTCAACAATAATGTCGCCCATTCCAACATCAAGGTAACCCTATCTTGAAATGCAGCAGAATATGTCTTAATCCGCCATCAAAAAGAGGTCTTAAGTTATTATGGGTATGTAAGGCAAGTGACAGCTTAATCCATTTGCTCCCAGGATCCCATATATGGGACGTAGACAAACAGTGTAGACTCTGATCAGACGCCGCATGATGCGGCGTCTGATCAGAGTCTACACTGTTTGCTAATAGGAAATTCAATATAAAACAAAACAAAAATGAAAATTTAGACCAGACATCCGTTAGATAAAACATATACTAATCCAAAATATAAGCATGGACGAATCCACTGGGAGCAAATAGGTTAATGCAGGTTAAAATTATGCAGAATGCTCCAATAGGAGGTTTTCTGCATTACTGTTTTCCCTGCATTAAGCAAGCACTTGCTGTTTAAGACTCAATAAATGAATGGCCACTTCAGAAGACTCTAGTGTAACCAACTAATATGTAACTTCATATAAACGCATACAGTAAACCCCCTCTAAACCGGACGATAACATTTAACATAAATATCGGTCTTGAAGACAGGTGGCAGCTTAATGCAGGGTGAAAGTTATGCTGAAAGCTCCTCTAGGAGTTTCATGTAGAAAGTTCCTCTATGAGCTTTCTCCATGATATTCATCTTGCATTATGCAGCCACCTACCTAAAGTATCTAAATTCTCCTCCACTGGAATTCCGGTTTAAAGGTGTTTTACTGTAGGTAATTTATACTTTTGCAAACACAGGGGACCCAAGCCATCTAGCTTGTGTACGAGTCGTCTGATAATGGTATGCACTGTTGGCTTATCCCTTTCCCTGTTGAATATCATATAATAATAATAATAATGACATCGTGCAACTTTATTAGCTGAGTTTGTATAATGGCATATATTATCCTCCCAATTTAGACCTGAGACTCGATTAAATTTCGGCGTGTTTATCGGGATTGATCGTAATACTCTGTGACAAAAAATAGCAAACCCAAAAGCCGTAATAATCATGTTCCTCAAGGAGTGTACAGTAAAACCCCTTTAATGCGACCACTTAATGAATAAACATGGCTGTCTTTATAAGTAGGTGGTTGCTTAATACAGGACAAAAGTTATACAGAAAGCTCCTACAGGAGCTTTCTGCATAACTTTCGCCCTGTATTAAGCTACCATCTGCCTTTACCAAGTGCTGTGAATTATGCCGCTTTTGCTGGTCGCATTAGAGGGGGTTTACTGTATTCTTATATATAGAGCGTTCTTATACCTTCGGAAATTTATTTGAAGATTACCGACGATAATACACGGAATATACATGAGTTTCAGGTCAAATTGGCAGGATAATACACATAATGTCTTCGATATCGGTAGAAACTGTAAAATCAGATATATCAATAGTTCATAAGCAAACAGTGCAGATGCTGATCAGAGAACTCCATTGGAAACAGGTCTACTCTGTTTGAGTTTGCTTTGCATGAAAAGTCGTTTCAATGAGAAATGAAAGTGTTAAATAATCTTCTACAGTTGAAATTCGATATTGCGAACTAAAAAGGACCATACAAATTAGTTCGAGATAACAGAAGTTCCAGTTATCCAATTTTAATATGAACAATGTCTCAGGTCCACAACTTAATGCAGGTCAAACGTAATGCTGAAAGCTCCTACAGTATTTGTATCCAATGTGTAAATAATACCCAGTCCAACATCGAAATCTATTTCCTTCTGTTATGTCAATCGGAACTCCTCGGTAAAGTCCGCTAACGCTTCACCTATCTCGTGATTGACGCATAATTTTTCGGTTTTGGGACAGTTTTGGTGACAGCTTACTTTTCCCTTTTTCCAGGGAGGTATTAACTTTGAGAATCTTTTGCTCGATGACAGTGGCAATTTTGACCACCACTTCAACTACACCCCAAGGGCGAACCCACTGGACCCGAACTCGGCGCTTGTCCATCCCGAACTCACCAACACAACCGGTAATAGGCAGCTCTTGCTTTAGATATCATTAGCAGGGTTGCCACGCGTCAGGGAAAAGTCAGGGAAATTTTAATTTTTTCAAGGTCAGGGAATTGTCAGGGAATTTTGAGAACTGTCAGGGAATTTTGAAAATATAGGCAAATGTCAGGGAATTGTCAGGGAATTTTGAAAACATGAGAATGAATGTTATATATTTTAAAAATCCATTACGTATTACAGAAATTATGACAGAAAGACCCAAATTTCGCGACGAAATGTGTCAGGGAAAATTGAAATTATGTCAGGGAAATGTCAGGGAATTGTCAGGGAATTTTGTTTCCTCTGGTTTGTGGCAACCCTGATTAGAGAGTTAATGCACGTTTTTTTCCGGGTTTTTTTCGGCAAAACGTATAGGTTTGCTTGTATTTGGAAGAATTAAATTGATGCAGGAAAGCAGAAAATGGGTTTTATGCAAGAATAGCATTAATACACGTTTGTTTTCGGGCAATAACATCTGCAGTGTCCCTTGGGAATGTTGTGGCCCGAGACCGAACAACAGTCCCTCGGGACACTGCAGATGTTATTGACCGAAAAAAGTGTATTAACCCTCAAATAATGGTACGTATTTGAATACATTTTGAATATTCGAATAATCGAATTGTTGCTATAATTTGAACAATCGAGTACATAATTTACTGTAATTTGAACGTCCGGTTTACGGATATTTTACTCTAGACAAATTTAGTATCAGAATGTTCTTTGCTACAATACGAAACTTTAGGGCAGTTATCAGAAGAAAGTTCACATCTGAATGACATAGAGTTCAAAAGTATAACCCTTTACATGTTCTCCATAAACACGCCTTTCTACGCTTTTGCAAACAGAGTAGACCCAGATCAGATGTGTTCATTTGCCATTATAAAAATAATGCAATATTTGTGATGTCATTGTTCCTATACGTGAATACTCATGTATATAGTAAAGGGTTAATATTTCTGAAAAGAGCGCAGTTTCGTTATGGTGCCAGTACATGTATACTTATATTGGTTGTGCTGTCGCTAGCATAGCTCCTTAGGTATATTTTAACCATAACGCATTCCCTCGTAGGCTTGTTTTAGATCCAGCCACTTTGAATAAATATACCAAAAAAGGAGCATTAACTAGAGAAAGGGGAAATTTTAGAATTTTGTAGTTTGAAACCATTGTGATAAATAGGAGCAACTGCTCTATTTATCACAATGGTTTCAACAGGGGATTTTACAGTGGCGTGGAAAGGCGTATTTATTGAGGGTTAGGGAGAATACTTTTGTCTAAATCTGAAGCAAGACTAGTGAGAAAATAATCATACAATATTGTGCTAAATGTATACTTTATACTAATAGGCTTTCTTTTCCAAGAGTAACTTTACTTGTATCGATATTATGAGATTTGAGTAACTAATATTAGAGTAACTAAGTAGTTTTCTTAATTTTCTCCTGATGAGTTGTATGGATATGTGCTATGGTCGATAAGTGTCTGTCTGGGTTCAAAAACTTCCTCCTTAACCCTTTCGCTGCCAAACTATGTCGTCTGCTAACTTTGTCGTCTACTACAATTTTTTATTCTTTCGATTTTCTTCATTTTTGTTTCAAAAACATAGTAACAGTAACAAACAGTTTGGATCCTGATGAGACACCGAGTTATTCGGCGTCTCATCTGTATCCAAACTGTTTGCATAGGTAATCACAGATCCGGCATTGGCAGCGAAAGGGTTAATTGTGTCTGTGTCTAAGCTTAGAACATTCTTCTTATTTATATGTGTTTGAGTATTTAACTTCTAACTAACATTTGAATCACAGCGTTCAAGAACAGAGAGAAGAATGCGTGGACCAGAGGGGGATTAAAGTTTGTAAGATATTCGTAAGTAAAGCCTCTTTGATAACTCTTTCATTCATATTAATGCTTTTTCAGGAATTAGCAGACAGAGTAGATCCAGATCAGACGGCTCCTACAGGAGCCGTCTGATCAGAGTCTGCTCTGTTTGCTTATGACATTACAATAATCTTGATTTCACAGTGTTTGTCAAAGCAAACAATTTCCTTGAATATTCTACATTATAAAAATGCATGGTGTTATTATTTCCAACATGAATTTTGAATAGGTAAAGAGTTAACCCTAATTCCTCTTTGAAAAAACATAATATCTGCTCAAATGTTGGATCTAGCGCAATTTTGATTACATGTACTACCGATTCAATCAGGTTTTGGAAGAATTATTTACCGGGTGTCAATTAGCTTGCATCATGATTAGAGCCCGAGTGACGTCAGCGTCTCATATGGACCGTTTTAACTGCCATTGTCGTTGGCCCTATATGGTGATGTGTCAGTCCCATCACACTTTAACCCTTCGCTAGCTGAATTTTAAAATACATTTCCCCTTCTTTACCCATGCACTGTAGTATAATTACATATATCTTCACTGTGTACAAGTATTTCGCTGTGCAATCACTGCTGTGGAGTGCACTGGTTGCACAATCAACTTGTAAATAGTGCAGACCCTGATGAGACAGCTCCTGCAGGAGCTGTCTCATCTGGGTCTTCGCTATTTACAGGTAGGTATATTGACGTGAATAGCAAGCGAAGGGTTTATACAGTAGAACCTCTCTAAACCACAACTTTAGTAAAGAATAATTTAGATCTTTTAAGGCAGGTGGCTGCTTAATACAGGGTGAAAGTCATACAGAAAGCTCCTTAGGGATCTTTCTGCGTGACTTTCGCCATACATTTTTATCAATATAAATACATGTATATTGAAGAAATAATTTAATCAATATTCATAATTTAATCATTTCTGACATGAATATTCATGGAGTAAAAGGTTAATCAGCAAATAATGTTCTTTTGTTTGTTTTCCTCAAGGTCTGCTGACTCGAAATTTGGAATCCTATTGGCCAGGTAAGGCTTGCTTTGTTTTGTTATGTTATGTGCTTTTTTAAATTCGTTTTTCTCAATCGAAAATACATCTAACTTATTCCCTCATATTGACGCCTTTGAAAAAGTCATTTTTGAAACCCGTAGGGCCTATGCGCATTAGGAGCAAATTCTATATTTATCGCAATAGTTTCAACATTACACTACAATTCTTCAAAGTTTTCCTTTTTCTAGTAAATGCCCCTTTTCAGTAGATTTATTCATAACGACTGGGTCTAAAAATAGTCTATGAGGGAATTGGTTAAGATCACAGGGATGTATAATACTACAAAACAATATATGAGACTGGTCAATTGCATTACGGTTCATATTAAACATGTACAATTCAATGTATCAATCTAGTTTCCATGAAAGTGTACACGTCTATCTTGTCTCATCTCTTTAAACAAATAGGTCGACTTACATTGTCACGATCAGTATTGTCTTATCAATCTGCATGGTATTGTCTGATTACAGGGCCACGAAGCTACAGCAGCAGTTTTTGTCGGACAGCGTTTTCATTGGTCAATCTACCGGCAACGGCGAGGACGGCAACTATCCGGACGCAGTCACCCCACAAGAGTAAGTTCACAGTTAAAAAAATAAAACTTTGTGGATAATTTGAACTCCGTTTGGCGCCAATTAATGCTGAGTCTGCACACATTTCTGTCTGCTTTAACCCTTTCTCTCATATAAACGTGTTTACACACATTTGCAAATAGACCAAAATCAGACGGCTGCTACGGGAGCCGTCTGATCAAGGTCTGTTCTGTTTGCTTGTGGAATTTGCAAGATCTGTTTCTTTAGTTTCTTAAATATGACTACAACGTTCCACCTTCCATATTTATTGAATTATACATGTAACTAATATTCCATGAATATTCAGTAGGTATATAAATTTGGAATTAATATAGAACAGGGCAAAGTTTTTAAAGTGTCAGAATGGAATTTATTACATTTTATTCTGAATACATAAGTGGTGTGTCAAAAACGGTGTATTCTATTGAGACGCTAGATAACTCGGTGCCTCATCTGGATCCAAACTATTGACAATGGTTATCACAGATTCGTGCACTGGACAGCAAACCGCGTGAGCGGCTTGACTTCAGTGGTAAGCTGCCGGGAATTAGTCAATGTCTATTTGCGAACAGTGCAGACCCAGACGAGGGGGCTCCTACAGATATCCTCTCATCAGGATCTTAACCGTTGTCATGATACACTCTTCCGTCAAACTCTCTGAATATCCATGGCAAGCTTTGAAACAAGTGCGTGCACAGTAAGCCCTCTCTATAACGGCCACTAAATTGTGTTAATTAGTTGGTATTTAGGGCAGGCGACTGCTTAAAGCAAGGTGAAAGTAAAACAGAACGCTCCTATAGGAGCGTTCTGTTTCACTTTCACCTTGCTTTAAGCAACCACCTGCCTTTAACAAAAATGCTTGATGTAATTTAGTGGCCGCTATAGAGAGGTTGTACTGTATATACGAAAACCGTATATAATGCGATTGAAACTTGACATGAATTCTTGCGTGTTAAAGAACGGTAATAATGTTTATACTCTCCGACGGAGACAAGCGGCTATGTTTGTTGTGAAATATGTTTTTTCTGTGGGCATGTCAATTTTACAGCACGTCATGTCAACGTCTTTGTGCTTTCGCACAAGTAGCCAGCCGAAATGCGGACAGGCAGCATTTCTCAGACTTTTGGCTATGACCAAAGTGTAATACATGTATCTGTTACAAGCTTAGTATCTGATATGCCCTCCGTTCGAGGAACTTAGAGTCTCATTGGGAACCACACTGTTGCAGAGGTTTAGGTGAGATACGTAAATTAAAACGTTTTCAAGAATAACTTCTTTATTTCTTTACCAAACCTCAATGTTGTGACATGTTTTTAGATTCGTCTCAAAGAGACGATTTTAAAGAGTTGTCACAAAATAAGGTTTGGTGGAGAAAGGACAATTTTAGTATATATATTTGAGTGCGCACGTTCATCTGTTGCCATGTTTTTGACATTCTTATTGCGTATTTAGAATTGGATATACATGAGCAATACAGTACAATATCTCTAATGATACCGTTCAAATAAGTATTATTGTCAATTGTTAACCCTTTATTCCATAATATCCAAGTAGGACATAATGACGTAAGTAAAACCTCTCTATAACGGCCACTAAATTGTGTAAATTAGTTGGTATTTAGGACAGGTGGCTGCTTAAAGCAAGGTGAACGTAAAACAGAACGTTCCTATAGGAACGTTCTGTTTTACTTTCACCTTGCTTTGAACAGCCATCTTCCTTTAACACAAAATACTTGATGTAATTTAGTGGCCGTTATAGAGAGGTTTTACTGTATATTCATAAAACGATCGAATGTTTCAATCGGCAAATGAAAAAATGGAAAGTTTGATTTTAGCAGAAATAATTTGGCAAATGAAAAGAAAGTCAATTTTTAATTTTGTCATAAACAGTAGAACCAAATCTACACTATTCCATAACCAAACAGAGTATACCCTGATCAGAGGGCTCCAACTGGAGCCGTCTGATCCTAGTCTACTCTGTTCGCAAAGTTATTAAGGGTGTATTTATGAAGAATAGGTGGCAGCTTCACTCAGTATGAAAATCATACAGACAGACATCTCCTCTGGGACATGTTTGCATTACTTTCACCCTGCATTAAGCAGCCACCTGCCTAAAAAGGTTTAGGCAAACTTTTGTATTTAACGTTCAAGTTAGACGAAATATCGTTGCAAACAAGAAATTTTCCCAGAAAACTAAATGTTTATAATCTGTAAGTAGAAACTCATCGAGGTGACCACTTGATAAATGACCATTGATGTCTTCACCCGTTCCCTCATATGCTATTTTTAGACCAAACCTCTGAATCAATCTACTAAAAAACAGCAATAACTAGAGACAATGAAAAGTTTAGAAGTGTGTAGTGTTAAAACTGTTGTGATAAATAGAGCATTTGCTCCTATGGACAATGGTTTCAAAAAGTGACTTTTACGCCCAGACTAAGGCGTCAACATGAGGGAATAGGTTATGGACAAGTGGTTGCTAAACCCTTATTTGGAACATTGATTTGAATATTGATAGCTTTTTTTATAATGGCATTTGAAACAGGAATGTTTAGATATAGCAGAAACATTAGAATCAGATCTATATTATTTCATAAACAAATATGGCAGATCCTGCTCCTCCAGGAGCCATCTGATCTGGATCTTCTCTGTTGCAAAGGCATTGAACGGCGTATTTATAAAGTTAATGATTAGTACAAAACGAAAGTAATAGAGAAGGATAACTATTGCTTTTACATGTAACTACCACCTGTCCTGTCTAAGATATCCTACATTAGGGTCCATGCTTATAAAGCTTTTAGTTCAGTCTGATTTCGTTCTCAAGCTTTTGATTGGTCAGATTTGAGTTCTCAAGCTTTTGATTGGTCAGATTTGAGCCTTCAAACCCTTGAAAACGAACTCAGACTCAACTAAAAGTTTTATAAGCATGGACCTTGATCGTTTTCGAGTGATCGTTCTATATTTGTTTCTGTATTTGTTACAGCATGAAGTACTTCTTAGGCGTGGGTTTTATCTACGGACCCCAGTACATCCATGACTCCTTCTTTACGGGATTCAAGAGCGACCCGGCGGGAACGTATGTTAGTGGGGCACTTAGCTTCAAACCGAAAGCGGAGTTCCCTGTTTCACCGCTGTCCTCAGTTTATAACTTGAGATTCGGAGATGACGACGATGTACGTCACTATAACACATCATTATGACAGATATACGCCACGTATTTACGTCAGTATGACAGTTTACTGTCAGTATATACACTAACGTCAGTATGCCACATTTACATCATTATGACACATATGCATCACCCAATTATGTCAGTATGACAGTTTACTGTCAGTATAACACATTTGCATATACATTTACATCATAATGCCACATTTACGTCGGGATAACACCACTTTATCAATATAACCAATGAATGTCAGTTTAGTACATTTACATCAGTATAACACATTTGCATGACACACATACATCTGCATTAATTTAACACATTTACGTAGGTATAACACTTTTGCGTTAGAATAAGACATTTGCCTCAGCATAACATCTATGCATAACACATTTACACCAAAACATTTGCGTCTTTAATACATATTTGCAAAAAGCATTTGCAACAGTATACATGTATAGCATTTATTTCAGTGTAACACATTTGCGTCAATATCACACATCTATGTCAGTATGACACCTATATATAAACATTTACGTCAGTATTACATAATACCTTCAGTATGACACGTTGAGTATAATACACAAGTAGTATAAGTCAGTATAACACATAACACATTTGCATAACACATTTACACCAATATGATACATCATACATTTATGTCAGTATAACACATTTACGTTAGCATGACACACTTGTGTCATTATAACACATTTGCATAACACATTTACACCAATATGATACATTTATGTCAGTATAACACATTTACGTTAGTGTGACACACTTATGTCAGTATAACACATTTGCATAACACATTACGTTAATGGAACACATTTGCTTAACACATTTATGCAAGTATAACACATGCGCATCAGTATAACATATTCATGTCTGTTTAACACACGTATGTCAGTATAACACATTTGCATTACACATATGTGTCACTATACCACATTTACACCAGTATAACACATTTGCACAATATATTTATGTCGGTATGGCACATTTGGGCCAGTTTTGTGTCACAACATAAATACGTCAGTGTAACACATTTAAGTCAGTATAACAAATTAGCAGTGAACATCTATTTCAATATAGTCCACAGTATACACCCAGTTCAACAGCTGCTGACATGATCCTAGAAACAGTATACACCCTGGTTAGCAGTATACATGCCCTGCAAACAGTATAAACCAAGATCAGTATTCAACTGAGCGTGCTCATCAAGGTCTGCACTATTTGTCATGTTACACTTTTCTTTAGAAAAATCCCTAAATATTCACCGTAAGCTTGGCCTGTTTGAATTTTGGAATAGTCCATTTGATAAGTCAGCGTTGTGAGGGTTAAACCACGGCCAGCAGTCCACTGACTCTTAAATCAGTATACACCAAAACCAGCAGCCCTGTCTTCAACAGTATACACCCAAATCAACATTCAACTGATTCTTCAAACAATATTTACCCGGACCAGCAGTCCACTGACTCTCCAAACACATCAAACCACGACCAGCAGTCCACTGACACTTCAAACAGTGTGTACCCAAATCAATATTCAACTGACCCTGTATACAGTATACACCCATATAAACATTCCACTTATTCTTCAAACAAAATATTCACCCGGACCAGCAGTCTACCTACTCTTCAAACATATTAAATCATGAACAGCAGCCCATTGACCCAACAGACAGTATATATGTACACCCAGATCAATATTCAAGCGACCCTTTAAACAGTACGTATACACCCATATCAACAGTCCACTGACACTTCTAAAAGTATACACCCATTTCAATTTTCTACTGACACTTCAAAACGTATACACCCATATCAATATTCCACTGAGACTTCAAAACGTATACACCCATATCAATATGCTACTGCCCTTCAAAAAGTATACACCCATATCAACATTCTACTGATCCATCAAAAAGTATACACCCATATCAACATTTCACTGACACTTCAAAAAGTATACACCCATATCAATATCTACTGCCCTTCAAAAAGTATACACCCATATCAATATTCCACTGACCCTTCAAAACCTATAGACCGATATCAATATTCTGCTGACCTATCAAAACGTATACACCCATATCAATATTCCACTGAGCCTTCAAGAAGTATATACATGTACATGTATTAAGATGTTCGATCAAAAATATGTAATCCTTTACCTGGTGAATATCCATGCAAGAAATATTGACGTCATGAATATTAATAAGATGAATTTTGAAATGGCATAAGAACACATGAGTTTTATCTGTGGCTGAAACTAAAATCATGCCTATATTTTATTCCTTTAATAAACAAAACTGGCATTGGTTAGGCGGTTCCTACAAAGGTCGTCTGATCTGGTTCTGTATAATACTAGTAACTATGATTTGTTTATTGTTGTTGTTGTTTTTCAAAATATAGATCAAAGCAACAGATGAACGTGCGTACTCAAGTACTAAATTGTCATTTCTCTACCAAACCCTATGTTGAGACTACGTTTTAGAATCGTCACTTCGAGACGATTCTAAAGAGTGGACACAGCACAGAGTTTAAAGAAGTTATTCTTGAAAAAGTTTTAATTTACGCATCTTATCTGGACCTCTGTTAAGATTGTGCTTAACCCTTTCCCTCATATTGACGACTTTTGACGACTCTGTAAAAGTCACTTTGTGAAACCATTGTGATAAATAGAGCATTTGCTCCTATAGGAGCAAATGCTCTATTTATCACAATGTATTCAAACTACAAAATTCTAAACTTTTCCTTTTCTCTAATTAATGCTCCTTTTCGGTAGATTAATTCAAAGAGGTTGTATCTAAAAATAGCATATGAGGTAGAGTCGGTCCGCCTAATCTCGTACATGCGTAATATCTCGTACAGTTGCCATATATTAAGCTGCTCTCCTCCTTCCCGCTCGATTCTTTCACGAATTTCACTGAACCAAGGGCCAATCCTGTTGTTTACATAGTGCGTCTTAAGACACTGATGAGACCTATGACGTCAACAAGAAATCTGATTGGATAAAGGCACTATTGGCGCCAAGGTCGAATTCACCAGTATTGTATTACACAAGAGAAGGAACTGTGAAAGTTAAAGCGCAACAGAAGGTAGAGGATTTACCTCTCTTTATTTGTTTGTAGGTGCAATCTCTATTGCAGAGCGCTGGTTTATTTTCTAAAATAAATAGGTTTAAATTGATTTTAAACACATAGAAAACACATGAATGGCTATTTCAAGTGTTTTAATTGGTAAATAGGTGATGTATGAAATTCCCCTCCATTGTGTACGAGATTTGCCGCTACTGTACGAAATTAAACGTGGCGAGTGACGCCGAAATACCTGTATTCAGTACGTCATAGAAAGGTTATCCAATCACAAATCTGCTTACAAAGTGCTAGAATGAATCATCACTGGTTCCTTGACATGTTATAAATTCCCTTTCAACCAAAGGCTAAATCGGGAAGCAGTGAAGTTCGACGGCATGCAAACATGTACGAGACTAGGCGCATCGACTCTAATGGGTTAATGCAGACTGAAAGCAATGTAGAAAGCTGGAATATAACTGTCTGCATGGAGTTCGTTCTTCATTTAGCAACCACCTGTTCACAAAATGCAAGAAGCTCCTTATAAAAAGGTAACGTTCTCGGGGTCATAGAGATATTATGTTACATTGTAGTCTGAGGGTAACTGGGTGTTTGTTGGCAACACTGATGATGTCGGTCTGGGCTTCGAGAACGCCAACGGGAACGAGCTGTCGTCATTCCGGGACCTGGATGGTTCCGTCTCCGCCTGTGATCCCACAGCCAGCACGGGGGTCAAGCAGATCGTGAAACCGGAGTTGTTCCTGCTTACAGATAACTGTCAATGCAAGAACAACTGGCGCATGTGTATATGTGATGACCTGTACGGATCGGTAAGTCATTCAAGACGTATAGTATACACAGACAGCAGTTTTGTACGATACTTTATTTCTGCTGTAGGTCTGGTACTGCGTGAGATATGGTAGTTGATTCACAAGCTAAGCCCGGTCTCCTTACAATATTAGACAGGCCTACTTCCAGTCTATTACCGGTATGCCAGACACTTGCCAATATACAAGTCTACAGCCAGTCTTCATTTCTATAGAGTTGATACCGGGGAACTAGAGAACAATATCGGGTAGAAAAATACCGGGTACTAGAGAACAGTGTCAGATAGAACAATACCGGGTACTAGAAAACAATACCGGGTAGAACAATAATGGGTACTAGATAACAATAACGGGTAGAACAATACCGGGTACTATATAACAATACTGGATAGAACAATACCGGGTACTAGGTAACAATACCGGGTAGAAAAATACCGGGTACTAGAAAACAATACCGGGTAGAACACTACCGGGTAGAACAATAAAGAGTACTAGAGAACAGTACTGGGTAGAACAATACCGGGCGCTGGAGAACAATACCGGGGATAACAATACAGAATACTAGAAAACAATACAGGATACAACAATACCGCGTACTAGATAGCAATACAGGGATACTATAGAACAATACTGGGTAGACCAATACCGGGTACTAGAGAACTATACCGGGGTACTAGATAGTAATACCTTGTAGAACAATACCGGATACTAAAGAACAATACCGGATAGAACAATACTGCTTACTAGAGAACAATACCGGGTATAAAAATACTGTGATACTTGTGAAAAATACCGGGGGTACTAGACAATACTAGATGGAACAAAATACCGGTATGGCTCAAGAAAACAATACACGGTAGAACATACCGTGTATTTGAGAACAATACCGGGGAACAAGGGACAAATACCAGGTACCGGAGAACAATAGTGGGTAGAACAATACGGGTAGAACAATACTGGGCAGAACAATATTGGGTCGAACGATACTGGATAGAACAATACCGGATACAACAATATTGGGTACTATATATTTAATAAACAAAAAATAAAGAATACTGTGTAAACAATACCGGGTATAACAATACTGGATAGAACAATACCGGGTGCAACAATACTTGGTACTAGAGAACAATACTGGATAGAACAATACTGAGTAAACAATACCGAGTGGAACAATACTGGATAAAACAATACCGGGTACAACAATAAAGAACAGTACTGGGTAGAACGATACCGGGTAGAAAAATTCTGGGTAGAACAACCGGGTAAAACAGTAACAGATAGAATAATACCTGGTAGAACAATTATGGGCACTAAAGATCAAAGCTGAGAACGTGTTTGGTTGCTAGCTTGTAACACGACGATTGATTAGCCTTTAGGTCCAGTCTTACGAATGCGTTGGTGAATTATTAAATGTAGACTCCATTATGAAGCCTAGGTTTTGTAAATAATGCAGAACAAAGGCATCCGCTGTGTTTAAAATGCGATGCCTGATCACAACATCTTCACAGACTCGGACTCAATGAAGCTTTGTTTTTAGAATCAGGTTTTCCGTAGAATTAATCACGACGTCCAGCTAATTACAGGTGGAAGAGGACACCCAGATGTCCTTCTGTTCGTGGAACAAATTGTGTTCTTTCGTGCACAGAAGAACATCCGGGTAGAACCACCGACCTACCGCAAGACAGCTGGAAGGCTTCCTCGAATGAAAATCCTAATGCCCAGTCCGTGATTCAATCAAAGTAGTGAGGGGCTAAGCGATTGTCAGTCGAAGACCATAACCGCTCGGTCACGAAGGCCCTCAAGTTAGAAAAACACATTCGGTTCTGATTGATGCCAATTAGTGAAGAAAATAATCGTTCGCCGCGCTTTAAATATGGCGGCTGATCTGATTCAACACTGTTTTCAAACCCGAAATGTTAGTTTCCGTTCAGTCGGAATTTGCTTGTCTCTTCCATAGGCCAAACTGAATATTAAGGACGTGTGGTCAGGAACCAAGGACGCTTTCCAAGCCGAGGCTCAGTTTAAGCGGATAAAGTATTCGAATACGAGCGACGTGGCCTACGAAAGTCACACTGCGACTGTCACCGAACCACGCGCGCTGGTGGTGCTGGACGATGACACGTACTACTATAACTTCCAGTATAAAACTGAATTCCCCAAGCAGCTCACGCTCGAAATTGACGGGATAGAAGCGTAGGTTTGATTCTGGTGTCTTTTTAATCCTTCCCCTGTTCTATATTTAGTGCAAGTTTCAGTACCTACTGAATATTCATAGACAGAATAGTTATAAGGACATATTATGAAAGATGGAACACTGCAGCAATTTTAAAAACTATAGAAACAGACATATCAAATTCCAATAGCAAACATAGCAGGCTCTCATTAGACGGCTCCTACAGGAACCGTCTGATTTGGGTCTTCTCTGTTTGAAAAAATTGCCTTAAAATGTGTTTATATGAAGAAAATGATTAACCCTTTCGGCGCCAAACTTATAAATGTCGTCTTCAAACCACTTTTGTTAATCATTTGGTAAAATAAGGAAATGAGATAAATAAATGCAAATGTCAAAGGAATAAAGCACATATAATGAAATAGAGTTTGAGACAAAAAGGCGACGTCTGATCTGGGACTGCACTATTTGTTGTGGTGCATTTTGCGAGCTTGGTGGTGAAAGGGTTAATGAGCGAGTACGTATATGCAAACAGTTTGGATCCAGTTGAGACGTCGAGTCAGGATCCAAGCTGTTTGAAACTCCGTGAGTTTGAAAAGAAATGAAAGATTGCGCAAGTTTGAACAACGGCGAAGAGAACCTTTTACTCTGAACAAATTTTACTCAGCAAACTTATCCCTTTCCTCCATGGATATTCATGTAAGAAATAATAACGTCATGAATACTAACTAGAGTAATGTATTATAACACATGACCACAAGAAGATTTGTCCATGGCTGAAACTGTATACTTATATTAGTGTATGTTTATCAGTTCTTTACACTGGATACATTAGAGTATGTTTATCAGTTCTTTTCACTGGATACATTAGAGTATGTTTGTCAGCTCTTTACATTGGATACATTAGAGTATGGTTGCCAGCTATTACACTAGATACATTAGAGTATGTTTTCAGCTCTTTAGATTGACTTTACACTGGATACATAAGAGAATGATTGCCAGCTCTTTACACTGAATACATTAGAGTATGTTTGTCAGCTCTTTACACTGGATGCATTAGAATATGTTTATCAGTTCTTTACACTAGATACACTAGAGTATGTTTGTCAGCTCTTTACACTGGATACATTAGAGTATGGTTGCCAGCTCTTTACACTGGATACATTAGAGTATGTTTGTAAGCTCTGTACACTGGATACATTAGAGTATTCTCTCAGCTCTTTACATTGGGTGCATTAGAGTATGATTGCCAGCTCTTTACACTAGATACATTAGAGTATGTTTGTAAGCTCTGTACACTGAATATGTACGTTTGTCAGCTCTTTACATTGGATATGTATGTTTGTCAGCTCTTTACATTGGATATGTATGTTTGTCAGCTCTTTACATTGGTTATTTATGTTTGTCAGCTCTTTACACTGGTTATATTAGAGTATGTTTGTTAGCTCTTTATATCGGACACGTTAGAGTTTGGTTATCAGCTCCTTACACTAGACGCATTAGAGTAGGTTTCATATCTCTTTACACTGGATACATTAGAGTATGTTTGTCAGCTCTTTACACTTGACACATGAGAGTATGTCAGTGCTTTACTTTGTTAACATTAGAGTATGTTTGTTAGCCCTTTATACTGGACATGTTTGAGTATCTCAATGTTTTTCATTGGACATATTAGGGTATGTTACAACCGGAATTGTAAAAATAACCGGACATGTAATAAAATATTTCAAAACTGGTTGAGATGCGAAACTGCACGTATTATTACATTTGGTTGTCAACCTGAATTGTAATAAAACCGAATTTTTATTGTGTATAGTGTGTATACACTGCACTTACAGGAGGCGTATCTTATTATATTTTATTGTTTACAGTATCATTATGTGTATGCTTACGAGTGCATATCTTGTATTTTATTGTTTATAATATGTATACACTATGCTCACATGGCCATATGTTGTATCTCATTGTGTATGGTGTAAAATCACTATGCTTACAGAAACCATGATGTTGTTGTGGGCCTGTGTCTACCGGATGGAACTGTAGCGGGGGACATTGATATGAAGGCAAGGTCTGCGGATCACAAGGTGCTCAATGACTCAATTGTTTGGGCTAACTCTCTTCAATCAGTAAGAGACGATTCAACCATGGCCACGGTGTTTCTTGATGGCAGGTGAGAACTCCGGACCAAGCTTTATTCTGAACAGCAGCGGGATTTGTGTACTTCTCAACATAGTGTTAACAAGTGTTAACCCTTTCCCTGTTCTATGTTTATTACAAATGTCAATACCTACTGAATATTCATTGACAAAATAGTTATTATGAAACATGGAAGGGTGAACATTGTTGCTATTTTAGAAAGTATAGAAACAGATCTATAAAATTCCATTAGCACACAGAAAGCAGACCCTGATGAGACGGCTCCTATAGGAGCCATTTGATCTCGGTCTACTCTGTTTGTAGAATCGTGAGTACACGTGTATAAGAGGGGAAGGGTTAAATGCGCGTGTGGCGGTCGTTAGAAGGCACCGCCCTGTACTCCGTTCTTGGTGTTATATTTTTAACCCTTCGCTTGCTATTCACTTCAATATACCTACCTGTAAATAGTGAAGACCCAGATGAGACCACAGGTGCTAGGCGTGTGGCCATTTCACAAATACTGCTTATAAATACCTTCAAATATGTTTAGACATCATAACTTGACATTATAAAAAAAAAAAAAAAATGAAAAAACTTTTTTTTTTTCGTATAGTATATTACTATATAAAGGTATGTAACTAAATGGTCCAAAGTGGCAGAAAAAAATGCACCAACTAAATTCCGCGTCTTGTTACGACGTCAATTTCCGCTCGATTTCAATCAAATATGAGTCAATGCATGCAGAAATGTCCAGTATTTCAAGTACACACCATTGATTGTCGATCATAAGCCGAAAAATTACTGTTTTGAGACGATAAACTCCAGCTTAGATTTAGTCGACCGAGTCACTACCGACACATACATGCACATTTTCTCCACTGATGACATCGAAAGTCACACTAGATCTCATAATATGGTCCGTTTTCCACTCTCATTCAATAAAACTAACATAACCATTAAACTTACTGTCGATGTCAACCTCAAAGTTACTACCGGTTCTATGTAACTGAAGAGTTTTCGAAACAACCCGCGGCTGTCAACATTCGGCCAGCCATGATTTTCGTGACCCGGAAATGCTTGAAGCGAAGAAGCGACTGGTGCCCGGCAGACCATTTTTTTTCATTTTTTTTTCTTTTTTTTTATAATGTCAAGTTATGATGTCTAAACATATTTGAAGGTATTTATAAGCAGTATTTGTGAAATGGCCACACGCCTAACACCTGTGGATGAGACAGCTCCTGCAGGAGCTGTCTCATCAGGGTCTGCACTATTTACAAGTTGATTGTGCAACCAGTGCACTCCACAACAGTGATTGCACAGCGAAATACTTGTACACGGTGAAGATATATGTAATTATACAACAGGGCATGGGTAAAGAAGGAGAAATGTATTTTAAAATTCAGCAAGAGAATGGTTAATAACTGCTCATGAGCAGACTCAATAAAACCAAGCCTGCAATATTCTCTTTTCGAATGAAACGTGCCGAGGACCCGTCGCTGCCTTAATCCGTCATTCCATAAATACACCTTTCTGTGTCTTTGCATACAGAAAAGAAACAGATCATAGGCGTAATAAAAGGAATGTCATGCTGTATGTATCATTTTTCTCATGAGTTCATGTAAAATCATGAGGTATGTATATAGGATAGATTACTCTTTTCTCCATGAATATTCATGTAAATAATATTGACATCATGAATATTAATAAGATTCGTTTTTATAATGGCATATGGACACCGGCAAGTTTAGTCATGACAGAAACTACCAGTATATAATTTCATAAGCAAACAGAGCAGACATTGGTCAGACGAATCCTACAGGATCTGGGTCCACACTGTATGCAAAGGTGTAGAAAGGTGTATTCATGGAGTAAAGGATTAACCAATATCATTTGCAACAGTGTAAACCCAGACGAAAGGGATTCATGTTACACCTTTCTTTAACCCATTCCCTAATAGGCTATTTTTAGATACAATCTCTTTGTATAAATTTGCCAAAAAGGAGCATTAGAGAAAAGGAAAATTTTAGAATTTTGTAGTTTGAAGCCATTGTGATAAATAGAGCATTTGCTCCTATAGGAGCAAATGCTCTATTTGTCACAATGGTTTCACAAAGTGACATTTACAGAGTCGTCAAAAGTCGTCAATATGAGGGAATGGGTTAATATCAATCCCGGAATATTCACTGTAAGATGAATACCGTCTGAATACTGGATATTCACCGTAAGATGAATACCGTCTGAATACTATCTGAATACTGGATATTCACCGTTAGATGAATACCGTCTGAATACTGAAATAGTCTATTTGACATTTCAGCATTAGAAAGGGTAAATTTGATTCGATTTGTTTCATGTTCCAGAATACTGTACATGCACTTCACGTCGACACTGACCCGCACCCTCTACGTGGACACGGAGCGCTGCCTGGGGGGGAAACAGTGCCCCAACTTCATGATGACATTCCTTACACAGAGAGCCTACACCCCCTGCTTCACTGTCACAGCAGAAAATGTATATATAAATAAAGTTGAACTTCGATATTTCGAATTCAAATAACTCGAACTTCGGGATAACTCGAAGTAAACCATCGGTCCTTCCAAAATTAACAATACATAGTTGTTTTAATATTTATCACTGCACATATCTAGAAACACATACGATAGCTTAATGTTGGTCGAAAGTAATGCTCGTAAGAAGCTTTTGGGCATTACTTTAGACCTGCATTAAGCTGTGAACTTGATAATATGTTCAGATTAGAAATCTGATGACTCGAATCTCTGTTATCTCGAGGAAATGTGTACGTTCTCTTGAAGTTCGAGATACTGAGGTTCAAATGTAGCTCCAGTACCTTAAATACCCTTTAGTGTTCATACAGACAAAAAAAAAAAACTTACGCAAATAGTGCAGGCCCAGCTAAAACGCCTCCTAAATGAGCAGTTTTGATCAGGATCTACACTATTTGCCATTATATTAGTCTGGTATAAAGTTATCAAAATGGGTCAAATTGACTATGTTTAGTTTTACAAACCAATGTAGAATGGAGATTGTGTGTCCTAACACTAATGATAAATAACCTATTCCCTCGTATTTGCGCGTTTTGATGCCTCTGTACGTCAATTTGAAACCATTATGATAAATAGAGCATTTGCTCCATAGTGGCAAAATTAATGATCTATTTATCAAAATGTTTTCAAAACTATACAACTCTTAAAGTTTACCTTACTCTATAGTAAATGCTCTTTTTCGGGAGATTATTCAAAGAGGCTGGATCTAAAAGAGCATATCGAGGGTTTGGTGCAAACTATTCTAACTCCTTCACAAAGTGAAGGAGTTAGAATAGTTTTGCACCAAGCCCTCGATATGAGGGAATGTGTTATCGTATTGGCTTCCTCCTACACAGATAACGGGATTTTAAAACTGAATTTTCAAAAACAAACTTGGAACTTGGACAGCATGATTTAACCCTTTCACCGCCAATGTCGCAAAATTGCACCACGACAAATAATGCAGTCCCAGATTAGGCGGCGTTTGATCAGGGACTTCACTTTTTGTCTCAATTCTGTTTCTATATCTGTGCTTTATTCCTTTGAAATTGCATTTATTTATATTAGTTCCTTATTTTACCATATGATTGAACAAAATTGGATTGCAGACGACAATTAGAAAATTGGTGCCGAAAGGGTTAAATCTTTCATCCATTCGCGAATATCGTATGCACATGTAGTTAGTGACTAGTTACCTCCCTTATATCGTATGCACATGTAGTTAGTGACTAGTTACCTCCCTTATTTTGACAAAATTGAGAGTTTACTATATCTTTTCACAACCAAAGATATTGCTTTGAATCCTTTTAACACTTCTAAAATCTAGGCCAAGACTATTTACGCGGACCAATATTTTGAATCTATCTACACTTTTATAGAGTTTACGCCAAAAACATTTTCAAACAATATTGAATCCATGGACATGTGTAACTCTTTACTCCATAAATACGCTTTTGGATGCCTTTGCAAACAGAGTAGATCCAAATCAGATGGCTCCTGTAGGAGCCGTATGACCAGGGTGTTTTAGTTTGTTATATAGTAATATACATGTAGATATAATTCTACAGTTTTTGCGAAAGCTTAAAATTCATGTGCTTCACCCTGTGTGCCATTATAAAATCTAATTCATATTCGTGATGTCAGTATTTCTTACATGATTATTCATGGATTTGCGTTCTTGTTTGTATCATTGTGGTATACAGTCTATGGTTCAATTGTAAACATATTTGACAATTGCATTGACCTTATTACAGCTTGATACGGACAACATGCTGTCCGTGTGGCCCCAGCAGACATGCAACCTGGCCAAATCCACCCGCGACCCGGTGAGTACAGTTGTAGCTTCCAACTATATATGTATAGGGAATTGTTGAATAAATCACACGCCCTTCCAACTATACATGGATACAGCACACTAGAGGATACACAAGCTTTCAATATACATATACCCAGTACACTAGTGAGTTATTGAACATAGGACTCCCGCTTCCAAATACACATGGATACAGCACACGCTTTCAATTAATCCTGTATCCAATACACAATTGAGTTATTGAACATAAGACTCACGCTTCCAACTATAAATGGATACAGCACATTAGGGGATACACACGCTTTCAACTATACATGGATACAGCACACTAGGGGATACACACGCTTTCAAATATACATGGATACAGCACACTAGGGAATACACACGCTTTCAACTGTATATGGATACAGCACACTAGGGGATATACACGCTTCCAACTGTACATGTGTCAAGCACACTAGGGAATTATTGAATATAACACACACGCTTCCAACTATATACATGTGTTAAGCACACTAGGGAATTATTAAATATAACACACGCTTCTAACTATACAGCACACTAGAGAATTATTGAACATAACAGTCACGCTTCCAACTGTACATGGATACAGCACGCTAGAGGATAGACACGCTTTCAACTATACATGTGTCAAACACACAAAGGAATTATTGAACATAACACACGCGCTTCCAACTATACCGCACTCTATAGAATTATTGAACATAACACTCACGCTTCTAACTATGCATGTATACATCATACTAGGGGATACACACGCTTCCAACTATACCGCACTCTAGAGAATTATTGAACATAACACACACGCTTCCAACTATACCGCACTCTAGAGAATTATTGAAGATAACACTCACGCCTCTAACTATACATGTATATATCATACTAGGGGATACACACGCTTCCAACTATACCGCACTCTAGAGAATTATCGAACATAACACTCACGCCTCTAACTATACATGTATATGGAAAAGTAGTAAAATCAAGCAGGCAAAGCCACATACAAGACGCAACCACCACCAAAACACCGATAGACAGCATGACGCACAAATACACACACAACCACACACCCAAATGCACACTCACACACGAGATAACACAGAAAACATCAACAGACACATACGAACTAGACAAACATTCCACACCTGAACAAAATCACAAGCACAAAGATGTAAGTATATCATACTAGGGGATACACACGCTTCCAACTATACATGTATCCAGCACTCTAGGGAGTTCTTGATTTTTAAAAAAACAACAACAAAAAACCAACACATGAGCAGAGTGTCAAACAGTTTGGATCCTGATGAGTCGCAGAATTTATCGGCGTCTCATTTGAATCCGTTGCCATGGCACCGAATGTGTTAAATGGATATTCAATTAGTAAATGGTTAATGTTTAAGCTAAAATACACTGATCTGTCTTCGCGTCCAGGAGATCTTATTTTCAGTACGGAACCGAAGAATCGCTAGCGATTGTTAATTTCTGTTTCTAGAGTTGGGGCGCGGGAGATACACAACCCTAATGGAGGTGTGTGCCACTGGAGTGAGTAGCCCGACGTCAAAACAGGTGTGCTATCGACGTAATGAGTGTAACACTAAATAATAAAACTTATTTCTAGGGATTGCAACGGTTATTCGGATATCCGAATATTCGAATACCAAACGAATATCCGATTACTCATTACATTCTTAATTTCATCTTTCATAGGTTATTAACACAGACTACTAATTGCTTTTGGCGTTGAAATTATTAAATGAGGTGGGTAAAACAATATGTGAAAGTTTGGGGGAAACAACTACTATAAAGCCACTCTATACCGGAATTCTATTACAGAAGATTTTAGATACTTTTCGACAGGTGGCTGCTTAATGCCGGGTGAAAGTCATGCAGAAAACACTTAGAGGAGTTTTCTGCATGTATTTCACCCTGTATTAAGCTACCACCTGTATCCAAGACCAAATTCTATACTAAATTTGACGCCCAGTTTAGAAGGGGTGGGGGGGTTACTGTACTTCAGTGCATTCAAGAATTTTGATACATGTACATGTATTCTATTTCATTTCAAATAAACAACAATTCAGAAGCACTGAACTCTTTACGTGCTGTGAAACTATATGAAACGTCTGCTCAAATTTTGATCTGGTGCAATTTTGACTACAGTAAAACCTTTCTATAACGACCTCTAAATTACATCAAGTATTTTGTGTTAAAGGCAGGTGGCTGCTTAAAGCAAGGTAAAAGTAAAACAGAACGCTCCTATAGGAGCGTTCTGTTTTACTTTCACCTTGCTTTAAGCTGCCACCAGTCCTAAATACCAACTAATTGACACAATTTAGTGGTCGTTTTAGAGAGTTTTTACTGTACTTCCAATTCGATGAAGCGTTTTTTGGAAACTCTTGCCGGGTACCAGTCAGCTTGGGTTCTAATGAAATGCTGAGTTACTCGACGTCTCATCTTCATTCAAGTTGTGTGCAAATTCGACTCATGTCGCGAATATCGAGATGAAGGTTAAACTGTTGATTGCATAAATATTCATGATTTTATTATTTCTGAAATGAATATTCATGAGGGAAAGGTTAAAGCAATCTTTACTTTAACCCTTTCACCGCCAATGTCGCAAAAATGCACCACGACAAATAGTGCAGTCCAAGAAAAGACGCCACCTTTTCAAGGCAGCGTCTGATTTGGGACTTCACTTTTAATCTATTTCTATATTTTGTGCGTTATTCCTTTGAAATTTGCATTTATTTATCTTATATCCTTATTTTACCGAATGATTTTACAAAATTGGATTGCAGACGACAATTAGAAAGTTGGCACCGAAAGGGTTAAATACCCTTCTCATACTTCTGTGCAACGTGAAAAGTTTCCAGTCTGTTTATTTCAGATGACAGCATGCAGTGACAGTTCAGTTGCATATTATTACAATAGCAATAAATATATCAAGTGCAGAATACTACACATGTCCATTTGTTTATGAAACTTTCCATTTCCTCCCTTCATTTCTCCGTCTCTCTTTTTCTTTCTATCCCTTTATATGCCTCTCTCCATGTCTATCTCTCTCTCTTCTTGCCTCCTTTTCACTTACTCTCGCCCTTTGCATTTTAAATCCCATTAACAGTATTTCAGTCAAATCCCGCCGCCCCGCAAGTTTCAACGACGCCCAGCAAGTACTCGCATGCTTATTTTCAGTACACGAACAAAGTTTCGCGTGCACTGCAGAACATCTAGGTAGAACCTCCGATCTACCGCAAGTCAGTAATGAAGAGCTAAGTGATGGCCAGTCGAAGACCATAACAAGATCTGATCAGCGTCTACTCTGTTTACAAAGTAGGGTGTTGATTGTGCGGCACTAGTTTTATCCACTGCCTTTATCCATCCCATTTTAGTTCGCTGTATAGGATGTTAATTTTGTGATACTATTGTTAATTCCATATTCACTGCCTTAGTCTAACCCAATGGTTCTACACCTCGTTTTAACATTTCGCTTGCTATTCACGTCAATATACCTACCTGTAAATAGTGAAGACCCAGATGAGACAGCTCCTGCAGGAGCTATCTCATCAGGGTCTGCATTATTTACAAATTGATTGTGCAACCAGTGCACTCCACAGCAGTGATTGCACAGCGAAATACTTGTACACAGTGAAGATATATGTAATTATACAACAGGACATGGGTAAAGGAGAAATACATTTTAAAATTCAGCAAGCGAAGGGTTAATTCCTTTACACCATGACTATTCATGAATATAAATTAGATGATTTTTAACAGAAACATGACGTCATGAATATTAATAAGATGAAATGTTATGCAGTAAAATCTCTTTATAACGGCCACTAAATTACATCAAATATTGTGTGTTAAAGGCAGGTCGCTGTTTTACAGCAAAGTGAATAACCATAGGGAATTTTGACCATGGCCGAAACTAGAGAATGAGATCTTTATAATTTCATAAGCAAACAGAACAGACACTGAGCAGACTCTGATCAGACGACTCCAATAGGATCCGTCTAATCTGGGTCTACTCTGTTTGCAAAAACGTACCAAGGAGTATTCATAATGTAAAAGGTTAACCCTTACAACGCTGAATTTCCAAATGGACTCTTCCAAAATTCAAATAGGTCAAGCTTATAGTGAATATTTAGGGATGTTTTCTAAAGAAAAGTGTAACATGACAAACAGTGCAGACCCTGATGAGAGGGCTCCCCTAGGAGCCCTCTCATCTGGGTCTACACTGTTTGCAAAGGACATTAGTGACTCGGGTCCCGCACTGTAAGGGTTAAGCTCAATATATAGAATATTTATTGTATTGCACTAGTTTTGTCCACCATTTTATCCCTTCTCCGTTTGTAGTTAACTGAAGTATATGCTGTTTGTACGGCGCTAGTTTTATCCATAGTTTCATCCACCGTCCTTATTCTCCGTACGTAGCCACTGTGCGGGATGGGGGAATCCAAAAATGTAATAATCCAGTCTGTATTTATTCCATATAAAGTCCAATAATCTAGGAGACACATCTTCTAGAAATCTTGCCATTTCGTCTTTCGAGTTTGTGTCGTAACCTGTTTTGTTTCTCTGAGGCAAGTCAATAAAATCTGCATTTACTCCGTGTAACACTTTCAGCATGTCCTCGTCAAAAGTGTCTGTGGTTCCTATGTAATCATACACAATGTCACATGGGAAACAGTTGTCAAAGTACGACACCAGGTGCTCGTTTCCCCAATTCCCCGATTCCATGGCTATTGCCTGGAGAAATTCTTTAAAGGACAGATTCATGTGCTTTCTTAAGTCTTGGAACCCTCTTTCGTCTCTGTAGGCTGACAGCAATCGCTCTAAAGGATCTCTCACGAATATCACATTTATGTTATCGCTCTCCGCTATCTTAGCCACTGGCACATCACTGAAGTCGGCAATGTGTCTGGCGACGGATTTCTTAATATCGTTGATGTCGTCAACTGTCTGTTCGTTTTGTAAACTGTAAACTACCCTTCGTATATTGGTGGAGGCGACTTTAAGGTTAAAGCAGAGACTCATGTTATACTTGTCGGCAATCAAGAAAGATGAAGTGACCTTGGCCTTCTTGAAGGTAGTAAAGTTTTTCCATACTGACATCTCGGCACATCGCTCTCTAACGTGAGCGGCTCGCTCTTTCATCGACATCTGAAGAAATGTCTGAAAGGGAAGAATACATGTACTTTAACATGACATATTGCGCTCTATGTATTGACAAAACATATCCTCTATGTACAGTTATCCTCTGAGTAGATTTTAATTATCATTGATTGATTTTACATTACTATTTATCAGGTAAATGGTTAAAAGAAACGATAAGAGTGACGTTCAACTCCCTTTGGTGGTGCTCTACGAAAACCAACCTTCAGGCTTAACCCATTACCGCATAAGCTATTTTTAGAATCTTCCTCTTTGAATAAATCAACCGAAAATGATCATTTACTAGAATAAAAAAATGTAAGATTTGTGTAGTTTTAAAACCATTGTGATAAATGGAGCATTTGCTCCATAGGAGCAAATGCTCTATTTATCACAATGGTTTCAGAAAGTGACATTTACAGAGGCGTCAAATGGCGTCAATCTGAGGGAATGGATTAACAAACGGTATACAGACAGACCAGCTGCCACGTTTAACCTTTCATTCCATAAATACGTCTTTCTACGCCTTTGCAAACAGAGAAGACCCAGATTAGACGATTCCTGTAAGACGTCCGATCTTTGAATACTCCCTCATTCGCCAAACTGATCACTCGTCAAACACCTGACCTTGTTTATTTCAACTCTCGTCAGACACCTGATCCTTGTCTAATCCATCACTCGCCATGCTTCTGATCCTTGTCTATCGCATCACTGATCCCATCACTCGTCTGGTCCTTGTTTATCCCATCACTCGTCTGATTCTTGTTTAACCTATCACTCGTCAGGCGTCTGATCCTTGTCTGCTCCATCAGTCGTCAGGCGTCTGATCCTTGTCTGCTCCATCAGTCGTCAGGCGTTTTATTCTTGTCTACTCCATTACTCATCAGACGTTTGATCCTTGTCTACTACGTCAGTCGTCAAACGCTTGGTCCTTGTCTACTCCATCACTCGTCGGGCGTTTGATCCATGTCTGCTCCATCACTCATCGGCATTTGATCCTTGTCTACAACATCAGTCGTCAAACGTTTGGTCCATGTCTACTCCATCACTCGTCGGGCGTTTGATCCTTGTCTACTCCATCACTCATCGGGCATTTGATCCTTGTCTTCTACGTCAGTCGTCAAACGTTTGGTCCTTGTCTACTCCATTACTCATCGGGCGTTTGATTCTTGTCTACTCCATCAGTCGTCAAACGTTTGGTCCATGTCTACTCCATCACTCGTCGGGCGTTTGATCCATGTCTGCTCCATCACTCATCAGACGTTTGATCCTTGTCTACTACGTCAGTCGTCAAACGTTTGGTCCTTGTCTACTCCATCACTCGTCGGGCGTTTGATCCTTGTCTACTCCATCACTCATCGGGCGTTTGATTCTTGTCTACTCCATCAGTCGTCAAACGTTTGGTCCATGTCTACTCCATCACTCGTCGGGCGTTTGATCCATGTCTGCTCCATCACTCATCAGACGTTTGATCCTTGTCTACTACGTCAGTCGTCAAACGTTTGGTCCTTGTCTACTCCATCACTCGTCGGGCGTTTGATCCTTGTCTACTCCATCACTCATCGGGCATTTGATCCTTGTCTACAACATCAGTCGTCAAACGTTTGGTCCATGTCTACTCCATCACTCGTCGGGCGTTTGATCCATGTCTGCTCCATCACTCATCGGGCATTTGATCCTTGTCTACAACATCAGTCGTCAAACGTTTGGTCCTTGTCTACTCCATCACTCGTCGGGCGTTTGATCCTTGTCTACTCCATCACTCATCAGACGTTTGATTCTTGTCTACTCCATCAGTCGTCAAACGCTTGGTCCATGTCTACTCCATCACTCGTCGGGCGTTTGATGCTTGTCTACTCCATCACTCATCGGGCGTTTGATCCTTGTCTACTCCATCACTCATCGGGCGTTTGATCCTTGTCTACTCCATCAGTCGTCAAACGTTTGGTCCTTGTCTACTCCATCACTCGTCGGGCGTTTGATCCTTGTCTACTCCATCACTCATCGGGCGTTTGATTCTTGTCTACTCCATCAGTCGTCAAACGCTTGGTCCATGTCTACTCCATCACTCGTCGGGCGTTTGATGCTTGTCTACTACGTCAGTCGTCAAACGTTTGGTCCTTGTCTACTCCATCAGTCGTCAGGCGTTTTATTCTTGTCTACTCCATTACTCATCAGACGTTTGATCCTTGTCTACTACGTCAGTCGTCAAACGCTTGGTCCTTGTCTACTCCATCACTCGTCGGGCGTTTGATTCATGTCTACTCCATCACTCGTCGGGCGTTTGATTCTTGTCTACTCCATCAGTCGTCACGCGTTTGATCCATGCCAACTCTTTCATTCGTCAGAAATCACTTCATCTATCTTTGCTTGGCTACCATTCTGGCAAACATACAGATTTCAATTAGACACCACGTTGAAACGCCGTGTCCGATCTAAATATGTATAGTTTGTTGCCGAATATCTGCCCAAAGGTATCTTTTACGGAGTGTAACATAAATAACATGACGTACCTTGTTCTTCGGGACTGAAACAATGAATCTCGATACAGTAGTGGTCTCAAGGTCAGTCATCTTCTTGAGTGACGTCACATATACCTCTGTCGAAGAATCGGTGGACAAAACTGGTGGAAAAATCACTGGGTCAAAATGCAATAACTAGCATACGTTAATCTAATATGTATACATGTAAATCTCGTTAACTCGAATTATAGTAAAGAAGATTTGGTAAGTTTTAAACAGGTGGTCGCTTACTGCAGAGTGAAAGTCGTTCAGAGAGGTTCCTCCAAGAGCATTCTGCATGACTATCAATCTGCATTAAGCTGCCACCTTACCTAAAGACAAGTAATAATACTTGTTTGATAGTTTGAGTTATCGAGATACAGTAAATCTCGATTATTCGATTTTTTGCTAAGAAGAATGTAGAACCTTTAAGGCAGTTGGCTGGTTAATGCACGGTGAAAGTCACGCTGAAAGCTCCTAGAAGAGCTTTCTGCATGACTTTCACAATGCATTAAGCTGCCACCTGTCTTAAAGATCGATAATGGTATGTATTTTAGTATTCAAATAATCGAGATTTACTGTATTTAGATAATATGACCCTACGAAAATGTGAAAATCACATAGCAATTCAAACATTTCTTTACAAAAACACACCCAGTGTGTTAACCCTTTACCTCATGAATATTCTTGATGGAAATAATGACATCATGAATATCTGATATTATAATAGTACAGTTGAACTTCGATATCTCGAATTAAAGTGACCATACAAATTACTTCGAGATAGCAGCCGTTCGAGTTATCCTAGTTAATGTTATATGAGCAATTTCTCAAGTTCATAACTTAATGCACATCGAAAGTAATGCCTGCCTCTCTCTCTATCTCTCTCTCTCCTCTATTTCTCTCTCTCTCAGAGAGAGAGAATAGAGAGAGAAAGAGAGTCTCTCTCCCTCTCTCTATCTCTTCACAACTTTTACATCAAAGTCCACAAGCGATATATACCGATGGCCTGGTCTTATCAAATCACACTTACCATACAAACCAACAAAAAACGACAGACGTATATGTATTACTAGTCTCGCACAGATAGCGTCCAATCTTAAGAAGTTATATAAGTAAACAACGAGCAGTGAACCATAAAAATCAGCACAGTCCACTTTTTGGGGGAATCAGCATTCTGTCAGCATAAAAACCTGCATGAGAAAATAGTGATTGACTGTCGCATGTAAATTACATTTCTTAGTTAGATGGAGTGCAGCAATGCCGACACCCCTAAGTCGTGGAACGTACCAAAATTTAAAGTACATTCACGACTCACTGCTCGTTGTTTACCTACACTAACCAGCAAATACCACAAGTAACCCAGATAGCGCATGGTTTTAACAAATCGTACTTAACTATACAGACCAGCAAACCCAACAAACGTACTATTGTCCTCCAAATTTGACCTGAGACTCGATTAATCTTCAGCGTGTTTTTCGGAATTGTTCGTAATACTCTGTGGCAAAACATAACAAAACAAAAGTTGAAATAATCATGTTCCTCGAGGATTGGATTCTTATAGCGCATTCTTATACCTTCGTAAATTTATCCGAATATTGCCGACGATAATAAACGGAATATGCATGAGTCTCAGGTCAAATTGGGAGAATTATATACCAATATAACACAGATAGCGTCTGGTCTTAACATCGCACTTATAAGTAAACAACGAGCAGTGAGCCATAAAAATCAGCGCCGTCCACTTTTTAGGGGAATCAGCATTCAGCCAGCATAAAAACTTGCACGAGAAAATCGTGATCGACTGTCGCATGTAAAGTACGTATCTTAGTTAGATGGACTGCAGCAATGCCGACACCCCTAAATCGTGGAACGTACCAAAATGTAAAGTACAGTCACGACTCACTGCTCGTTGTTTACCTATAGCTCAGATATAAGTTAACAATGAGCAGTGAACCATAAAAATCAGCGCAGTCCACTTTTTTTTTTTTGGGGGGGGGGGGGGGTCAGCATTCTGTCTGTTTTATATATTAAAACCATGCATGTCCCTTAGATGGACTGTAGCAATGCCGACACCTCTAAATCGTGGAACGTACCAAAATGTAAAGTACATTCACGGCTCACTGCTCGTTGTTTACCTATAGCGCATTGTCTTCACACATCGTACTTACCATACAGACCAGCAAACAGAACAAACGTACTACCAACGTAACACAGATAGCGCCTGGTCTTCACCACTGGCAGAACGTGGGTAATCATCCTCGCTCTGTGCAATGTGTCATCAGCCCTAACAAATACACAAACAAGCTGATTGCCAGATACCCTACTGTCATTTAAAATTCACTATCCCCTGTTCACGACACGTTTCATGTTTGTTTTAGTTAATCTCATTTGATACCATCAAGTAACAACTAGATCCAAATCTGATAAATACAAACACCACGAAACACGGATACATGTGTTCATGTGTCTTGTATACACGCAGCTGTGTTTTGAAAATTACCAATGAAATTTAATTGAAATTTTAGCCTCGGGAGAAAGTATTGTAACAACGTGTTCATTGTTCTTATCAGTTTAACATCTATTCTATTTGTAAGGAGGAAATTGCGAATCGACATACATGGTAGTAAATATACATTTTGATAAATTGTCCCTTTTTAATCCATTTCCTTAAATAAATGAATATTCAGGTAAATAATAATGACACTGTCAATGTGTGTAAAAATAAAGGAGAAACTGAGTCAGATATTTTATGATTTCATAATGTTAAGGAAAGACCATGTCAATCATATTTAACACCGAGTATATGTATATTTCTTTTAACCCTTTCCCTCATATAAACGTGTTTTCACGCATTTGCAAATAGAGTAGACCCAGATCAGACGGCTCCTAGAGGAGCCGTCTGATCAGGGTCTGCTCTGTTTGCTAAAAGGATCTGATATATCTGTTTATTTACTTTCTTAAATGTCTACAATGTTCCACCTTTCATATTTCTTTATAACTATTTTCTTAATGAATATTAAGTAGGTATTGACATTTGACCTATATACAGAAGAGGGAAAGTGTTAATTCCACTGTGTTCCTTACTAAACAAATTAACCAGAAGGGGAGGGGCAAACACACAGTTACTGATAAAAACGTTACTAAGTTACTTCAGCAAAATAAACAGTAAAATATTATATATTTAGTCTAATATTAGAAAGCAAATGCAGTTGAATAGCTTATTTAAAATCTACATATTTGGCATAATTTTTTACTGGTGATTGAAAGTTAATTCCAAAGACTGCATCCTATATATAAGAACATTATTTAACCCTTTTACTGTTTACCCCATGAATACACCTTTCTATACGCCTTTGCAAATAGAGAAGACCCAGATCAGAGGGATCCTGTAGGAACCGTCTGATCTGGGTCTGTTCTGTTTGCTTGTGAAATACATGTAATGCAGATATGACTCTACAGTTTCAGGACTGATTGTGATCGGATCTGTACTAGTAGAATCACTGAGTATCCTAGTAGAATCGTCGATTATTGTAGGAGAAATTGCGACCGTAGTCTGTCCTAGGACAGACCACAGGCGTTGGGCTCATGAAATATGTCTAAAATAAGTTAAAATGTCACTAAATTGACGTTTTGTAACTTTTGGGGCCGAAAAAATAAAGCTTGGGGCGTTTTGAGACAAAGCTGAAATTTCGCATATTCTATATAAGAGAAAGGCAAATAACTCTCGGGCCATCCGATCCACGGGTGCTCCGCTTCAACTGCAATTATTTTCGACCGGAGGGGAATTTTCCCACAAAACAAAGTTTATATAGAAAGAAAAATGTTTTATCTACACGCTGGTACCAAATACCCCATACTTTGTCTCCGTCTTAGTGAGTACGAGGGGGCAAATACCTTCAGAAAACCGTGTTTTTTATTTACTCGGAAACGATATAGTTGGCGACTAAGTGCTCGATTTCACTAAAATCCCTATTCGGGAGCGAATCTGACGCTCTTTTTTGGTAGATCCTGATGAGAAATGATGAAACATGTTCAAAAAGAATTTCACATACCGGTGACAATGCATTCTACTGCCACAGATCCGATTATATCTTTTCCAACACTTCAACGCTAACAGACTCCACCATTTTGCCCAGCAAGCGTCTATTCGAATTGATTTAGTTAACCGACTTGTCAATTATGTAAACATTCAAATTATGGAACCCTGCTTTCTTCGTGATGGTGCACGGCGAAGTCGGGAACCAGTATGTATTCTTCTGAGCGCTTGACACGTTAAAAATGAAAGTAGCCGTTTCTCGTCCTCGGAATTGTCCGAAAAGATTTAATCGGATCTGTGGCAATAAAATGCGATGTCACCGGTATGTAAGATTCCCTTTGAAAATATTTCATCATTTCTCAGTATCTACCAGAAAGAAGCGTCAGCTTCGCTTCCGAATAGGGATTTTAGTGAAATCGAGCACTTGTTCGCCAACTATATCGTTTCCGAGTAAATAAAAAACACGGTTTTCTGAAGGTATTTGCCCCTCGTACTCGCTAAAACGGAGACAAAGTATGGGGTATTTGGTACCAGCGTGTAGATAAAACATTTTTCTTTCTATATAATCTTTGTTTTGTGGGAAAATTCCCCTCCGGTCGAAAATAATTGCAGTTGAAGCGGAGCACCCGTGGATCGGATGGCCCGAGAGTTATTTGCCTTTCTCTTATATAGAATATACGAAATTTCAGCTTTGTCTCAAAACGCCCCAAGCTTTATCTTTTCGGCCCCAAATGTTACAAAACGTCAATTTAGGGACAGTTTAACTTATTTGAGACATATTTCATGAGCCCAACGCCTGTGGGACAGACTACGATCACAACCTATCCCATGAGAATGGGCGATGTACATAAATATATCAGTCTGGGGAATATAATCATGTCATAAAGTTCTTGACTGACATCGGTTACATTGTTTACCAATCTCCTTGCAGAGTTGTCGTTCGTTACTCTCACATACACCTCTGCGATGGGCTCATGCTAAGAATCTTGGCAAAACTAATCGTTTGTGTTTTATGGTTATCTGAGTCGATAGTATATATCAAAATAGCCTGAATCAACAATAAATAGCTTTTATTTTGTCATAAAACTGGTAATACAGTTTAATTTCAGAGAATATTTGATGACCTATTTTCATGTCGCTTTACGCTTCGAGTATTGCACAAGTGTAAACAAACAAAATGGAATGATGTCTGCTCAATATTTCGAAAACAGTTTCTACAAATTATAGATTCCGAACTTCTTATAAGAGCACTGAAATTCTACTATAACCCCAAAGGGCACACACCTTATGGGAAATCACAGTCTTTTACTTTTCTTCCGTTTAACTGTCAAAGAAACCATGGAAAGTTCAAACAAACAAAACAATTTACTTTCTATTTTATACGGGAGTTGGTTTCATTTCGGACTACTTTCTGAGCCAACTACAGAGGTATATGTTATGTAGCCGGGTGTAAGAGAGTGATTGTCTACATTTCAAGACGAAAGGTGTTCCGTTTTCTATAGCCACGCAGCCACAGAATCTACATATCTTGTAATACAGATTTTCTCCAAACAGAGGCTTGTTTCAATCCTAATTGGTAGAATACCACAACGAAATTGAGCTAAGATGGAATGTTCGTATTTTGTTAAGGTCAATTTAACGTAAACTGTCCCTTAACCATTTCCCTGTTCCATATTTATTTCAAATTTCAGTATCTACTGAATATTCATGGACAACATGGTTACAATGAAATATGCAAGGTGGAACATTGAACTAATTTAGAAAGTAAAATAACAGATCTATCAAATTTCATTAGCAAACAGAGCAGACCCTGGTCAGACTGCTCCTAGATGAGCTGTCTGATCAGGATCTTCTCTGTTTGCAAATACGTAAATACACGTTTATATAAAGTAAAGGGTTAAGTTTAATTTAACGTAAACTGTTCCTTAAGTTTGAAATTATGGAGTTCTGGGTTATTTTCAGCAGATACATGTATCCGCCATAGCTGACTGTAATATTCTACCAATTTGGTTTGGGTGGCCTGTAAGACAATGGGTTGTGTGTTGTTTTCAATATAGTTGGCACTGAAGTTAAACATATCCATATCTGTGTCTTATGTCACTGCTCATTCCAGCGGTATGGTTATTGTCCATATTTACAAGTCTGTTCAAAACCTTAACCCTTTCCTTCATATAAACGTGTTTTCACGCATTTTTTTCACACTGTGTTGTTCTAAAGTTGGTATAATTCGTGAAACCCATTGTCGGCATAACTTAACCCTTTCCTTCATATAAACGTCGCATTTACAAAACAAAGTAGACACAGACAAGATGACTTCTATACGAGCCGTCTAACCAGAGTCTGCTCTGTTTGCTTTTGAGTTGGAATAGATCTGACTCTACAGTTTTTGTCAAAACAAAAATCTTCTTGAAAAAAAAATACACGACGGGACAGGGTTAAATGATGTCAATAATGTGCGAGTTGTTTGTGTTGTCCTATGTTAACCCTTTTCTTGCTGAAATTTAAAATACATTTCTCCTTCTTTATCCATGCCCTGTTGTATAATTACATATATCTTCACTGTGTACACGTATTTCGCTGTGCAATCACTGTTGTGGAGTGCACTGGTCGCACAATCAACTTGTAAATAGTGCAGACCCTGATGAGACAGCTCCTGCAGGAGCTGTCTCATCTGGGTCTTCACTATTTACAGGTAGGTATATTGACGTGAATAGCAAGCGAAGGGTTAACACTTTTCTTCTTACAAGCGCCTTTTCACACATTTGTAAACAGAGGAGACACGGACCAGACGGCTCCTGTAGAAGCCGTCTGATCAGGGTCTGCTCTGTTTGTTTATGGCATAATACAGATCTGAGTTGATAGTTCTTGTCAAAGCAAAACAATTCCATGAAAATTTGTCATTAAAACTTTGTTAATAAATATCAATGAGGTTACTATGTATTACATGAATATTGAACATGAAAAGGAGTCAACCTTTTCCCTCATATAATTTTTTCACGCATTTACAAACAGAGAAGACCCAGATCAGACGGCTCCTAGAGGAGCCGTCTGATCAGGGTCTGCTCTGTTTGCTAATGGAATTTGGTAGATCTATATCTAGTTTTGTAAATGGCTACGATATTCCACCTTCCAATATTTCATTATAACTATTTTTGTCCGTGAATATTAAGTAGGTACATGCATTGAAAATTGGACGAAACATAGAACAGGGAAAGGGTTAAACCCCATACATGTATAATAAATGAACTTTTATTATTTACATACAACTTTCACTTTTCTACTGAAAGGTGTATGAGAGTCGTCCATTCCGATTTATTTAGGTGGCAAATGAAATTTATAAATGCATGTAAATATGGAATTCCAACGCTATCCATTATTCACCCTTTCCTCGTTCTTTGTTTATTTCAATATCTACTGAATATTCATGGACAAAATAGTTATAATGAAATATGGAATGTGGGAAATTGTAGCCATTTTAGAAGGTAAAAAAATATGTGTTTCAAATTCCATTAGCAAACAGAGCAGGTCCTGGTCTGACAGACCCTGGTCCTATAGGAGCCGTCTCATCCGGGTCTACTCTGTTTGCAAATGCGTGAAATGGCATTTGCATGAAGTAAATTGATACATGTGTGATTGGCGTCCCTATTGCTGATGCTGTCAGTATAAAACGTGATTCTGCTTGTTTGGAAATAAACTGAAACTAGAAAACTAAGATGTTGGCGGACATTTATCTTCCATATATCCAGAAAATTGCACTGTAGAAAATTGTGATAATATGATAACAGTTATTCGACTAGAAAAGTAAATGATCATTGTTATTCTACATGTTAACCCTTCACTCCATGAATATTTATGCAAGAAATAGTTCTGTCATGAATATTAATTAGATTATTTTTATAATTACATATGAACACATGATATTTTGGCCATGGTAGAAATATTAGAACCAGTTCTATAATTTATTATAGTATATGCAAACAGATCAGACCCTGATCATACGGCTTCTCTAGGGGCCGTCTGATCTGGATCTACTCTGTTTACAAAGGCGTGGAAAAGTGTACGTATGCAGTAAAAGGTTAAATATAGAATGGTTGGTATTAATATAGTTACTTGAATATTTCATCCTTTTACTCCATAAAAACCCCTTTTAGCGTATTTGCAAATAGAGTAGATCTTCATCAGACGGCTCCTATAGGAGCCATCTGATCAGGTTATCCTCTGTTTGCTTATGAAAACAATATTGATCTGATTCTACTGTCTCTGCCATGGTCAAAATTTTATTATGTGTTCATGTGCCGTTATAAAATTCTATCTGATTGATATTCACGATTATTATCATTTATTATATGAATATTGATAGCGTAAAGAATCTATAACAGAACTTAACAATATGGGTCTAATAAAAATACTATCAATACAAAGGTGTCAAACAAACAGGGACCGCTGTCTCCGCGACAATCAGCACAACGATAACACCCGTCTAATTATCCAGGTAATTGTCGTGTTTGGCAATCAAACCGCGGATCGCTAATTATTACACAACTGATACTTATCATAACATACGTGCACGTTTAATGCATATCGTGTTAATTACCGAGTAGATCTACTCTTACTTGAGTAATCGCCTCTGTCTCCAGATTTATCTACACGCAGACAAGTATATACGGGGATAACATTGTAGATGGGATCATTGTGTTATGATACAGAGCGCTTGAACAAGTTATAGATCAAAAGTACAGAAAGATAAGACATTGCCCAGTACAGACTTCATACAGGTATGTTTTACAAGTAGATAATACATATTTCTAAAGAATCATTTACTTCATAAATATTGTTATATGAAATTATTACATCATGAATTGTAATTACAATGATTTTTTAGAATTGCATATTAACACATTTTTGGTCTAAACAGATTGTTTAGAAATGAGATCTATAATATTTCATAAGCAAGCAAAGCAGACTAATATATAGGTCTGTTATGGGTCTACTTTGTTTCAAAGGCGTTGAAAGGAGCAAAGGGATAACTCATCACCCCATGAATAAATACGATTTAAGCACCGGCCTCTTTGCTAAGGGGAAGTTCGAACGGTAATACAGGAGAAGAGGATATACGTTGGCAATAATTCTGTAAGGGCATGACAATCTCATTAAAGAAAGCGAAATATGTATTGTTATTGTTGGATTGGTTTAAAAGTGTAAAACATTTCCTGTCGTAGATCCAGGTCAGGTAGCTCTTGTAGGAATAGTCTGATCAGCGTCTGCTGTTTCCTTATGATATAGTATGTACAGATATGAGTCTACACTGTCTGTCACAGACAAAACTTTCTATGTTCATATGACATTATAGAAATTCATCTAATTAAAAGCCACATTTCACCCAATACCTCATAGGCTATTTTTAGATCCAACCTCTTTGAATAAATATAATGAAAAGAAGCATTAACTATAGAAAAGGAACAATAACTAGAGAAAATGATTTTTTTTAATAATTTTGTAGTTTGAAACAATTGTGATAAATTGAGCATTCCCTCCTATAGGAGCAAATACTCTATTTATCACAATGGTTTCAACAGGTGACTTTGGCAGAGGCGTCAATGTGAACGAATGGGTGAAATGGTGTCGGTATTAAAATAAACTTTCCATTATAGTGTCCATAATTAGTATCTATATCTAGTTGCCAAAAATGTATAAGCTTGCTAAGTTTACATTATAAAACTAAAGTTAATGAATATTCATGAAGTGACCTAGTTAATTAGGAAAGGGTTAACTCCTTGAATGAACTCCATTGTGAACTGTTTTCATATTGAATATTTATGCACGAATTGATCACTTCATGAATACTCATTAACTTAATATTTTATATGAATACTCATTAACTTAATATTTTATAAGAATACTCATTAACTTAATATTTTATAATTTGTTTATGTAAAAACTAAATAAAAGGGAATTGGAAATTGTTAGCTTAGACAAAAGCTGTAGAATAGATCTATATAATTTAAATAGCAAACAGAGCAGACCCTTATCAGACGGCTCCTACAGGAGTAGAAAGGTGTTTATGTCAGGACAAAAAAAACCCACATTCAAATGGCCAACATGCACCTATCACCAATGTATGATTTATGTTAGTAGGGAGTAATTATTTCAGAACTGTCATTTGGGGAAAATATATTCAATTCATTTCTTAACCCATTCCCTCCTACTGATGCCTTTTGACGACCTTGTAAAAGTCATTTTACACCAGTGTGATAAATATAGCATTTGATTCGAAAACTGCAATTTTCTAAATGTTTCCTTTTCTCAAGTAAATGCTCATTTTTAGTAGTTTAGTTCATAGATGTTGGGCCTAAAAATAGTCTAGGAGGGAATGGTGAATCAATTGCATAATTTACGTTCATATATATGTATAGTTTTACTCCATCATTATTTTCGCACAATAAGGTCAAGTACATCTGTTACCATGGGTATAAAGAAACTGTATACCCATTAGAGAATCACCCTGGTCGTCCTTTACCTGATAGATACGCATATTCATGTATTTGCAAAGAGGATAGACCCAGACCAGACTGCTCCTTTAGGAGATATCTGATCAGGGCCTAATAGCCCGTTTGCCGTAAGAATAATATAGCAATCGTTTTAAAGTGGTCCCACATTTCCCGTGTTCCTATGCGAATATAAAATTTCAGTTAAAATGAATATTCATGAGGTTAAGAGTTAACACATTTCTTCCTTTCATGCATTTGCAAACAGAGTAGACCCAGATCTGACGGCTCCTGTAGGAGCCGTCTGATCAGGGTCTTCTATGTTTGCTTTTGACGTGATATAGATCTGATTTCCAGCTTTTTTCAAAGCAAACTATTTCCTTGAAAAATTCACAGAATAAAAAAAGCTAATAATTATTCATGATGTAATAATTTCTGCCATGAATATTAAATAGGGAAAGGATTAAAACATGTGAGAAAAATAAGGAGTTGCGCTGTTTTACTAATGCATGACTATTTATATCGCAACACCTCTATGCGTTATTTTCTCGAGTAATTCTTGGCCCCCAGCTAATATCCACACCCTCAGTGACACGCGGCGTGATAAGGGGACTGGGCATTGGCAAACTTCACGCCTTGTGTTAGTTGTATGATGGGGTATTTCCGGCACGTGCCACACCGGCTATAAGCGGCACCATATGGCACTTGTGGCACAATCCTGCATGTATGTACTGTACATATCAGTGCAATCTGGGTACAGATACAGATCGCAACTATTCTATTGTGAAGCCAACCGAGATTAACTTTTATTTTAAAGAAGTGTGTATATTTATATATATAACTGGGATGACGAACAGTCAATGAGATATTGTTGTAAAGACATCAGATAAATCGCATGAAGAGGACATTTTGAGGAATAGATTAAGAATCTGAGTAAGCAACCGAATTTATTATTGTTATTTTAAATATTATTATTATAAATGTTATTATTATCATTATTATTATTATTATAAGTGGTGGTAGTAGTAGCAGCAACACTAACACATCAGCATCGCATGAAGAGGACATTTTGAGGAATAGATTAAGAATCTGAGTAAGCAACCGAATTTATTATTGTTATTTTAAATATTATTATTATAAATGTTATTATTATCATTATTATTATTATTATAAGTGGTGGTAGTAGTAGCAGCAACACTAACACATCAGCATCACTAGTAGTAATCTATAGGAGCCGTCTGATCTGGGTCTACTCTGTTTGAAAAGGAGTAGAAATGTATGGAGTAAATGGTTAGATAGAGACCACTGTATGTACATGCATTGGGGTCTTTACAGAGCTAGTTGCTTAATGCAGAACTAAGAGAGTTTTCTGCATAACTTCCACCTTGCATTAAGCTACTAGTTTTCTTATTTAGAAAGGATTTACTTACTGTACGTTACTCTAAATTTAGTTTTCTACTTTATATGCAGTTGAAACAACAGCAACAACAGCAGCAAGTACCGATTGACGACCACACAGGTGATATAAACAGTGTATCTAAGTAGCAATCATTCGTTGTGAAAGGAATTTTCCGGGAGTAAGGAAGCATGACTCTTGCCGGAGCCCTTGGTGATGATGTCGGCGGTGGCGGGGTACCAGAAACAACACCAGAGGCCAGCATGCCTGGTGAAAACCGGACCGGGAGGTTCAAGTGTGAGCAGTGTAGCAAGTCGTTCAAATCCATGGTAAGCCCTTTTATGATATTTTTTTTTTTTTTTTTTTTTGTGTGTCAGAACGTAAATCAGTTATTACAAAATGACAAGCTATATAGACTCTTAAATTGTTATTTCCGAGTTGATTAAAACCGTTACAAGCATTTTGTATCCAGATCAGACACTAACAGTTTGTATCCAGATCAGACACATACAATTTGTGACCAGATCAGACAACTAACTTATTTGATCCAGATCAGACCAGATACATATACAAACATTTATGTATGTCTCTGATCAGACAAACAATTTGTATCGAGATCATCTATGATATTGTTATAGATAAAGAGCAATATATAAGATGCGTTTTCAAGAACTACACTCATATGATGCATGCATTTTAACCCTTTCCCTCATATTGACGACTTTTGACGACTATGTATAAGTCACTTTTTGAAACAATTGTGATAAACTACAAAATTCTAAAAGTTTCGTTTTCTCTAGTTAATGCTCCTTTTCGGTAGATTTATTCAAAGAGGTTGTATCTAAAAATAGCCTATGAGGTAATGGTTAAACAATAGGAGCTTTTTGCATGACTTTCTCCCTGCATGAAGATACCACCGGTCTCCAATACTGATATTTATAATACTTTATTTAACACTCGGTTTAGAGAGGTTTCACCGTAGTCCCTTTATTTCTCCTCCACCAAACTCCAGTACTGTATTTGTTTTTAGCTCTGATTAAAATCGTATTTTCTCACTAAACCCTATATTAAGACAATTCCTTAGCATCATTTCATCGAGGCCATTTTGACGGGCGATCACAACAGTTTAGAGAAATAAAGAAATTCTGCATCTCATCATGATCCAAGCTGTTTGACACTTGGTCAATAGTTTCTCAAAAGCATCGAATAATCAGAAATATATAAACTTGCTCAGATCAGAGTTAGGGGTGAAATCACTCTAGAGCGGACTTTCATTAAAGGAGTCGGCTCCACTAGGACCTGGCTGATCAGGATCTGCTCTGTTTGCTCATGGTGTAATATAGATATAATTCTAAGCCAAACTTTCACGTGTTCTTTCACGTGCTGTTTTAAAAATAATCTAATAAATAATCATGATGTCATTATTTCTTACATGAATATTTAACACGTAAAATGTTAATTAACTAAAATGAATTCGCTTACCCTGATATTTTTGTACATTTAAGACTCGACTGAGAAACCACACAAGGACGCACCCTGTGAGCTTTAGTGATATCCAAGACAGTCTGGCCTTCCTAGCACAGCATGACATTACACAGAGGTTAGAAACTCAGATGGCCGTAGAAATAACAGCACAAGATGATGTACCAAAATCTGACACTGCCACTGTTCAAGCCATAAACTCCTTGTCATCTCGTCAAATGAGTCCCGCTAAATCATCAGCGACCAGGGCCAATTCAAGAAGACGCAGTGGTATCCCACTGCCCCAGAGTAGACTAGTGTCAGCCAGTCTCAAAGCGCCACGCAGGTCGTTACAAATCACTGAAGCAGATTCATTGCGCCAATATACCAACAAGTATACCGCTGATAATGTATGTACCAATCCCACAGCTGATAAACTGAATAAAACTCTTCCTGTTAGTGCTAATACACCGAGAACTAGGCAACCAAATTCACGCAAGTCTATCGGAACGGGATTGCGACGTACTCCAGCCATGTCTAAGGACGCAACAGCAAACGTGGAAGGAACACCCGCTAAAACACCGTCCCGTGTCAATATGGTTAAACGTCAATCAATTGGTGGATTTAATAAACATACGAAGACCACAATGTCACCAGCAATTAATTCAAAAGACAGTGTACCAGCGCCACTTGAAATCAAGAAATCAACTAAAGCAACCACCTGCACACCAACCAAGACTACAACACCTAACAGAAGTCGTGCAAAAGTCAGGGTGATTTCTGCGCCAAAGAACCGAACTGCCAGTAATAAGCGCACGCCGAAGAACGGCAAGGGCACGCCTAGGGGGAACAAATCCACACCTAAGAACAACACCGGGACACCAGTAGATACCCAGAGAAACACGCCTAAGGGAAATCAACATAAGTGTAACAGATGTGGTAAGGGATTCCTGTCACAGCGACTGTTGGACATCCATTACGTCATGCACGTGCGGGACACACCAAAAGCCTGTGGGATTCCGAGCGAGGTCATAAAGAAGAAACCCAGGAGGCTGCAGGTATGAAACGAGATTTACAATATCTGTGATAGGCAGACTGATTGTTGTTACACCAGCTGTAGGCTAAACGCGACAGTTTATCATTTCCCCTTTTTAATATTCATGTAAGGAATAATGGCACCATGAATATTAACCCATTCCCTCATATTGACGCCTTTTGACGCTTCTATAAAAATCACTTTATGAAACCATTGTGATAAATAGAGCATTTTCTCCACCGGACCATTTAATAGAAAAAAGAAACTTAAATAATTATGTAGTTTTGAAACCATTGTGATAAATAGAGCATTTACTCCAATGGAGCAAATGCTCTAATTATCACAAGGGTTTAAAAAAGTTACTTTTACAGAGGCGTCAATATGAGGGAATGGGTTAAATAATTTGAGTATTCGGATTAGCGAAATGTTACTTTATATTAATTACAGTTACATACGTTCCAACACTGAGCACATGTAATCTTGATTTATCACCATTGACATATACTTTAAAATAACTTAGATGTATGTGTACATGTACGTTTCTGTTATCACTTGTTAAAAGCACATCTTCAACCATAATTAAATTTAAATAACATTTTGCAGTTTGTTAAAAGATGAATAAGCAGCATCTGTATTCAATATTTTTACTTTTTTTTTTATTTCAGATGACCGGGCAGACGGCAGTGACCAACTCCCCGGATGTAGATACCCGGATATACTCGTGCGATAAATGCAGTCGGGTTTACCAGAATGAGAGGTACTTGCAGGCACATATGAAAACTCACACCTTAGACACACCGTATGTCTGTGACATTTGCCAGAAACGCTTCAAGTTCCTGAGTAGCCTCAAATCTCACAAAATAACTCACATAGGCGAGAAAACACACCGAGACGCATTGAATTCCATAGCAAAGGGGGACAAATATGAACGAAGGCGGTCCTCACAAGCGTATGAAGAAGAATGCGATGCTTTGAACTTGATTGGAGCGGTTAGAAATAGTTTTTCCGTGTGTGGCGCTGACGATCTCGAGAAGGACACGTTAAGTGATGTATTCGAGGAAACCCCGTATGAATGTAAGTCATGCGACTTCAAAACCAGTCAACCGGTTGCTCTGTTGACGCACATGAAGACCCACTCAGCCAGGAGGCCATACACGTGTGAGAAGTGCCACAAATCATACAACACCAAATCCAATCTAGATGTACACAGCAAAGTGCACGTTATAGAAAAACTTCGACACGTGCTCGCGGAAAGAAGGAGGGTGTGGAAAATATAAACTCATATTTGTTGCCTGTTTTAGTTAAAGTTAAAAGATAGCATTCTCGTCGATTGCAAGAGTGGTCATTCTAGTTTGTATTGACATTAAAAACCAGGTTAACCATGTACTCCATAAATACACCTTTCTACGCCACGGCAAACAGTGTAGATACAGATCAGACGGCTTCTGTCATTATTTCTTACATTCATTGAGTAAAAGGGTAAAAACATTGATCAGACACTACGCATTTTATAGCACACTAAATTAGAATACAGTGCTCCCTCTCTACAACGACACTCTTTGGGATGCGAAGATTGTATGTGTTGTTCAGAGGGAGTTGTTATAGGGAGGGAAAATCAAACATAATTAGCTTGTTTGCAGATCACTAGATAAGGTGTATTTCGAGAACTAAAACCGTTATGCCTCTATCAAACCCAATGTTGTGACCACTCTTTAGAATCGTCACAAAGTGACGATTCTAAAGAGTGGTCACAACATAGGGTTTGATGGAGGCATACAAAAAAAGATGGAAAAAGTTTCTGGAGCCTTGTTGTTTCGGAAACCGTGACATGCGTTGTTGTAAGAAGGGAATCGTTATTGAGAGGGCCGTTGTAGAGAGGGAGCACTGTATTGATTTGTTTTTATGAAAGCGTGACACTTCCCTCCATGAATATTTGTGTAAGAAATAATGACATCATGGATATTCATTGAATTAATTGGCATTATAGGATATTGACATAGGAAGCGATCAAAGCAGACCCTAATCAGATGTCTTTTACAGGAGCCTTCTGATCTGGGTCGTCGCTGTATTTCATAAGCATAAAAAGACGTATTTACGGAGTAAAGGATTAATCGCTATCATCATTAATAAATGAGTGATGTTATGAGATAAGGATGTGGGATTTGAATTTTCAAACAGGGTAGGCTAAGATCAGGTGACATATTATAGCACAGGGGCTGACATGGGTAGACCTTGTTTTGTCAGTCACAAAAAAACGTAAGGCCTGTCTACACTGTCGCTGTACAAAGGGCATGCGCTGGTTTGATAAACATATGGATGACCTAGGTCTAAAGTGCCCAAAATGTAGTATTTTCGTCAAATGAACATGTCATATGCAATTGACCATAAACCTTACATGAGAATATATATAAATGTTAAGAAAACAGATATATACATGTAGCTTGAAGTATATACATGTAGCTTGAAGCTCATGTAAAAGAATTATCAGAGCTACAGATAACGGTGCGTACTCAAATGCTAAAATCGTCATTTCTCCACCAAACTCTATGTTGTGACCACTCTTTAGAATAGTCCCTTCGAGACGATTCTAACGAGTGGTCACAACATAGAGTTTGGTGGAGAAATAAAGAAGTTATTCTTGAAAATGTTCAACTTACGCATCTTATCTGTACCTCTGAAAATATTGAATGAATTGAGCTAATCGTTTCAGTATATGTACCAATCTATACCTGTTGTAAGTGTATCAATTTTAATATATAGAAATTAAATATTTATATGTGATTACGCCTTGTTGTTCGTTTGCATTTTCCTAATCTACGAGACATTATTTATAACTGTACTTTTGGCGAATCAATGCTGCTGAATCGTGCCGTGTTTATGAAAAGAAAGTGTAGATAAATATAGTTTTGAGGATATATGTATGGAACGCCATTCTGCCATTCTATTTGCTAAATGCGAAATACTTAATGCAGAATGCGAAATGCTTTTTGCCAATTATGGAAATTGCTAGGGAAAGAACCGGAATGTTCCATATGATAGATGTAAATGACAAATGCGAAATGCAAAATGCGTATTACTAAATGCATGTTTGCGTTACTAGCATTGAACATCGCTATTTTTGATTAAGTAGTGCAATAAGCAATGAGCTTTAATGTAAATAAACATGCATTTAACAAATGTACAGTCACTTTAAAAACGGCACTGTTCAATACCAGTAGTGCAAACATGCATTTAGCAATAAGCATTTCGCATTTGTCATTTACACCCATAATTTGGAACATCCATTTTCACATTTTGTATTTAGCAATTAGCATGGCAGAATAGCGTTCCATACATATGCAATGATCTTCTATCCGATATACAATACGAAATGGAACATCGATATATTTCGACATATTCCGTAATGTACCCGATACACAATATAGCTTTCCTATGGAACGCCATTCTGCCATGTTAATTGCTAAATACAAAATGCGAAATGCTTTTTGCCAATTGTGTAAATTGCAAGGGAATGTTCCGCTTGATGGATGTAAATGACAAATGCGAATTGCTTATTGCTGAATACATGTTTGTACTACTAGCATTGAACAGTGACATTTTTAAAGTGACTGTACATTTGCTAAATGCATGTTTATTTACATTAAAGCGTATTGCTTATTGCACTACTAAATTAAAAATGGCACTGTTCAATGCCAGTAGTGCAAACATGCATTTAGCAATAAGCATTTCGCATTTGTCATTTACATCTATCATTTGGAACATTCCGGTTCTTTCCTTAACAATTTCCACAATTGGCAAAAAGCATTTCGCATTTTGCATTTAGCATTTAGCAAATAGCATGGCAGAATGGCGTTCCATAGCTTTCCGAATTTTCGACAGACACGTTTTGCATCGGGAACATAGTGGAGTATGCCGAAATATGTCGATCCTCGATCTTTATACATGGGATATTTAACCCATGAAGCAATGATATCATGAATATTAATTAGATTAATTGTTATAATAGCACATGGACACGGGAATGTTTGGTCATGACAAGTAGAAACTGTTGAATAATTTCTATATTATTCAAAGAGCAAATAGAGCAGACCCAGATCACACACACCCTACAGGAGCCGTCTGATGTGGGTCTACTCGGTCTACAAAGGCTTATCTAACCCATTATTAATCTCCTTTCCCCTGTCCTGCTGTTAAAATATGATATTATCTTAACCCTTTCACCGCCAATGTCGCATAAATGCACCACGATAAATAGTGCAGTCCCTGATCAGACGCCGCCTTTTCAAGGCGGCGTCTGATCAGGGACTTCACTTTTTGTCTCAAACCCTATTTTTATATCTCTGCTGTATCCATTGAAATTTGCATTTATTTATCTTATTTCCTTATTTTACCGAATGATTTTTTGAAATTGGATTGCAGACGACAATTAGAGATTTGGTGTAGAAAGGGTTGAAGACTGACATCGGAATTCGATGCTGCAAAATTACTAAATAAAACACAGTAGCATGCTAAATCATTACTATACATGTACACGTATCTACTTGTATCTACTGAACAAGAGGGACCATGGTGTGGAGCGCATTTATAAGTGCCTATTGCGGCATTTGAACCTCTGGGGACCAAGTAACGCTCTGAACTATATTGTGCAGTAAAACCTCTCTAAACCAGACGTTCAAGTTAATATGAATATCGGTATTGGAGACAGGTGGCAGCTTAATGCAGGGTGAAAGTCATGCAGAAAGCTCCTCTAGGAGCTTTCAGCATGACTTTCATCCTGCATTAAGCAGTTAACTGCATAAAGTATCTAAATTCTTCTATACTAGAATTCCGGTTTAGATGGATTCATCTGTATGTTATATCCATTTCTAGAAAATTCACTCAATACTTTTATTTGGGCGATTTAAATACCAACAGGCGCTATGGGCAATACATGAAAGGTTGACGCTGTTATTGAGAATGACAACAATCAGTCGAGATAATAAATATTTGATAAAGCGTTGTGTTTATGTGATAAGATAATTGTTTACCCTTATCCGTGAAAAGACCCGCATTTCGAAACAGCTTGGATCCAGACGAGACGCTGAGTAACACGGCATCTCATCAGGATCCAAGCTGTTCAATAGTCAATAGTTTCTTAAAAGCTTGGTCGATTTGGAGGGGGTCGAAATACATGTAGTACTTTATCCAAAATTGAGTAGACATTTTTTTTCACAGTGGAGTAAGGGATAAATATAAACCCAAAGCAATTACTGTCACTTAATGGTCCAGTGTGATGATCGTTATAGCTATGGCTCATAGAGGGGTATCACTGATGGCATTTGTAACAGCGAGTGGTGCACTGTCTCTCATGTACAGTGCAATCTTCTAAACCGGAATTTTAGAAACGAAGAATTTAAATCATTTAAGACAGGCGACTACTTAATGAAGTATGAAAGTCTTGCAGAAAGCTCCCATAGGAGCTTTCGGCATTTCTTTTATCCTGCATTAAGCTGTTAGCTGTTTTGCAGACCGGTATTGATAATACAGTAAAACCTCTCTATAACGGCCACTACAATGTGTTATTTACAGCGAACCCTCATTAAACCGACATTCGTTACAATGACACCCTCGTTATACCGACAGTATGCATTGAAACAAAATTACCGTTAAGTCTGTGAAACAACCACTGAATAAATAGGTTCAATGCCAATAAGACAGATGATCGCTTAATGCAGAACACAAGAAGTACAAAAAGCTAACAAAGGGAGCGTGTGTTCTACATTAAGCGTTCACCTGCAGGTACTAGTGTAAAACTGGTCATATGATTCCTGTTATATTTAGACTCGTTATAACAGCAAAATGTCTGGAAACAAACACCTCCGTTGTAACGAGGATTCACTGTAGTTGGTTTTTAGGACAGGTGGCTGCTTAAAGCAAGGTGAAAGCAAAACAGAACGCTCCTATAGGAGCGTTCTGTTTTGCTTTCACCTTGCTTTAAGCAGTCACATGTCTTTAACCCAAAATACTTGGTGTAATTTAGTGGCCGTTATAGAGAGGTTTTACTGTACATGTCATTTGAACGTCCGGTTTAGAGGGGGTTACTGTATACTGTCTGTTGAAATCCCAGGTTGAAAGTATATAGAAATAGTACGTACACACGCACATATGATAAGTTGTGAGATTCATTGGACATTTCTGTGCTCAAAATGTTTCTAAGTCTGAACGTCTCAGTCAACCTAACATATTCCGGACGCCAAAAGGGCATCTGAGAGCAGTAACGCATTCTTTATATTGCCGAGAAGTGAGAATAATACGCACACTCTCGGCAACTATAGTTCGATTTCGAGTGCTGAGCCGTGACTGCACTTTTCTATTTATAGGAGTTGCAGCCATTCTAATTTATGGGTAAGTGGACAATGGTTGTCACAAGAAGCTCGTAGTAATCGTGCAGTATTATTATATACACAGTAAAACCTATCTATAACGGCCACTAAATTACATCAAGTAATTTGTGTTAAAGGCAGGTGGCTGCTTAAAGCAAGGTGAAAGTAAAACAGAACGCTCCTATAGGAGCTTTCACTTTGCTTTAAGCAGTCACCTGCCCTAAATATCAACTAATTAACACAATTTAGTGGCTCTTATAGAGAGTTTTTACTGTATATGCTTATTACTTGTCTGTATTAGCACAGGTAACTCCGGAACAAATACATGGTTTGTGATGCGTTTTACCTCTACGGATGGACTGGTCCTAAAGGCCACATCTCACGGGTCAAAATCGAACTATACATCCATCTAATTTAGAAGTGAAACAAAATACGAAAAGCATGAACAAAACACACGCACTATAACCATCTTGTTGAAAAGTGGAAATAAAATACGACCGTCGACCCCTTAATATACTCAAGCTCAAAACAAGAAAAAAGAGATTTATTCAAAATTGTTATACTCGTTCCCAACAACCGATTTATTTTGTTCGTGTATCGAGACTTTAAGCTTGGTTAGGTGCAATCAGTCGAAAATGACGAGCCCTAGACAACGTTATAGGTAGGTATAGCAAATGAACGAGTTCCACGTGCAGGTCATGGCGGCATGTGAAAGCGGTCCTGTTTCACTTATTGACACTGTGTTATTCGGAAAACAACGTAAAAACTCATTTATTCATGTCGCTATCCTATACATGCACTACAAACGTTAACGGAAAATAGAACATTTATGGGACTTTGTAAAACGCAGGGTACGTCAACGTGCACAACAGCCAAGTGACGTCAACGAGTTTGAAGTTGCTGTGATTGATGAGTGGAACAGAAGTCCACAACAAACGAGTAAGAAAAATCAGCGTATTTTGTTGGAATTTCACGTCGGCACTGGCTAGGGCTTAGTCGGAATGTATTAAAAGTTATATTATTTGAAAAGTATAAGGTCCCAGCTTCACGTTCGTACCAAACATTAGTGGGTATTTTATCTTGATAGCCCAAAACCGGGCGTTATTTCGAATCGATCGTGAAATTTGCGAATGGGTAGTTAGACCCCTTGTATATAATATAACTCTAAATCGACCCAATCAATTGTTAGACCATGTAGACCCACGAAATGGCCCACTGTGCTTAATGCAATAAATGTTCATGCCGAGCTACAGATAGACCAACTTATTTTGGAACAAAACATGACCTACTCTAATGTAAACACAACGAAGCGACGACGGCGCTTCTTTATTTTTAAATAACTTAGCAAGCCGCAACTCTTCAGTGTAGTTGTCTTGGTGCAATGGATATGTATCTGGGCTTGAACGCTACGGGTCTCGAGTTCGATTCTGACCAGTGGCCAATATTGTCTTTAATAAAATACTGTCCATACAAAACAACAATAAATATAACATATAATAATTAATAACAAATATTATCATATAATTGAAAAATTATAAAGATGATTACAAATAGCAAACCAGTTTTTTATTAAAAAAGAAAACTGCCTAGCTTGGGATTCGAACCCACAAACTCCTGTTTGCAAGACCAGGTACATATCCATTGGACCAAAGCCAAGTACATAATACATGTATGTGGCGACTTACTAAAATTATGTAGTCTGGGCCTATATTTGTGTGTTGTTATGTAAACAACAAAATAACAACAAGTCTCAATATAGCTTGGTTTACCTGTACAGATAAAGGTATGTACCCAAATACTAAAACTGTCATTTCTCCACCAAACCCTATACTGTAACCACTCTTTAGACTCGTCTCTTCGAGACGAATCTAAAGAGTGGTCACAGTAATGGGTTTGGCGGAGAAATAAAGGAACTGTATTTGAAAATGTTTGAATTTACGCATCTTATCTGGACTTCTTTTCATGTAGTCTTTATTTTTAGATGAATATTCATAAAACAAATATAGTGACTGTGGAAATGTTTTGCACCCTGCAAGTGTAATGAAATCTATTTCTGGACCTTAAAGGCAGATTGCAGCCTAACCCATTCCCTCATATGCTACTTTTAGATCCAACCTCTTTGAATAAATCTACCGAAAAGAAGCAATCACTAGAGAAAACGATTTTTTTAGAATTTTGTAGTTTTAAACCATTGTGATAAATAGAGCATTTGCTCCTATAGGAGCAAATGCTCTATTTATCACAATGGTTTCAACAAGTGACTTTCTGCTCTACTTTCCCCTACATTAAGCAACAAATTTAAGACTTCTATGTTCAATAAATGAATGGTCGGTTAACCCTTTTCTCCATAAATACGCCGTAATGCGCCTTTACAAACAGAGTAGACCAAAATCAGGGTTTTATCTGTTTGCTTTTGATGTAATATAGACATGATTCTACAGTTTCTGCCTTGGTCAAAACCCCATGTGCCCATGTGCTATTATAACAATTAATCTTATTGATGTTCACGATGTCATTATTTCTTACATGCATATTCATGGAGTAAAGGGTTAAGATTGGTTCTACTGTATTATAATTATATTAGCTCATTCTCTCCTAGACTATTTTTAGACCCAACCTATTTGAATAAATCTACCGAAAAGGAGCATCAACTATAGAAAAGGAGAATTTTAGAATTGTGTAGTTCTGAAACGTTTGTGAGCTCCTATGGAGCAAATGCTCTATTTATCACAATGGTTTCAAAAATAACTTTTACGGAGGCGCAATAGGGCGTCGGTAGGAGAGAATGTGTTAAGCACGACTCGTGATTTCGTGCATCATGCCCTATCCTCTAATTCAATAACAGCTGATGTTTACGGCCAATAATGCTTGAGGCAGGTAATCTGAGAGTGGCCAGAACCTGTATGTACAATAGAGTCTGATCTACGCGGCCATTCATTTATTGAACACAGAAGTCTTAGAACACCAGATGTTTGCTTAATGCAGGGCAAAAGTAATGCAGAAAGCTCATGTAGGAGCTTTCTGCATTACTTTTGACATGCATTAAGCTACCATATGCCTTACAAAACCATAAGTAAACATCTTTTTGATGACCACTTAAAACCGGTTCTGCTGTATTTGACCCCTTTAAGGCATTTGAATTTATTAATATTGATGTCCACTGGATTGTGTTCCAATTCCTCGGAGACATAGGATTAGATTGAACACGTCGTTATTTTGATACAAGGTTCACCATAGGTCAGAGTTCACTCCAGTTGTTAGATTCTATTTTATTGCAATTTGATTTCATTTAGTTATATATGCGTGCGCACACATCATTCGTGCTTCTTGGTTGACCGTGTGCATTTGTGTGACATCTAATGCCTATCATGTTTTATTTTTATAAAGGTGAAAATGGACTTTTGACTTATTCTAAACTGTCACATTATGTGTGATTAGATTTAGGAAGGAAACAGTAAAAGCAAGGAGTACATGTATTTTATTTCGGTTGTTAACAGCTTGTAAACCAATAACGCATGCCTTATAATATTACAGTAAAGTCTAGGCCTACTAAAGTACGGTTTCCAAGAACGCAAGATTATTGCTACTCTGGAAATTCGTATTATCAGAGCTACAACTAAAGGTGCGTACTCTAATACCAAAAATCGCCATTTCTACACTAAACCCAATACTGTGACCACTGTTTAGAATCGTCTCTCCGAGACGATTCTAAACAGTGGTCACAGTATAGGATTTGGTGGAGAAATAAAGGAGTTATTCTTGAAAATGTTTATATATACGCATTTTATCTTGACTTCTGCATATTATACATCTTTAACTCTTCGTATGCTAAGCACGTCTAGAATAACATTGCAAATAGCTTAGATCCAGACGAGGTACCGGGTATCTCGGCGTCTCTTCAACATCAAAGCTGTTTGACACTCGGTCAATAGTTTGATCGAATCAGAATGAAGTGAACAGTTCAACAAATCGGCGATTAAACTTCTCCATCATATAAACACTTTTACACGCATTGGCAATCAGAATAGTCCCAGATCTACTGTTGGATCCAGGGTCTGCTCTGTTTGCGTATGGAATTACAAATGTACATTAGTTCCGACTCTACAATTTCTACTAATACCAAAACATTCAGTATACCCATGCCATTACAAATAATTCAACCAATAGATATATTTGATGTTATTATTTCGTACACGAATATTCAACAGGAAAAACGATCAGCAGACAGTCGTCAGCATGAAAAGGATTGGAGACAAAGGGATTGTTGCACCGGTGGCAACAACGAGTACACTGATATTTGTACTGTTGTTGTTTAGTTTAAAAACTCAATTGGTTGTCATGGATACCCTTACCATCACAGACGTTGATAATGTCAGATTTCGGGTAACAGAGACATTTTGGGAATTGTGTCCCAATGTATCGACTTGTACAAGAACCACTGACACTTTCCTTGCAAGAGCCATTGGTTCAGTGGGGAATACACTGGAACAAATACAGGTTCCATGCTGTGGCGAGTGCAACTGTGGTACTCATTGTGAAGATGACTGTTGTCCAGACACCCCTGGGCTTAACTTTACTCTTCCGGATACATCACTGCGAACTGATTGCATGTATGCTCAGTATAGGCCGTTCAAACCAATGTCGCTCAACGGTCGCTCATATCTTATGATCAACAGATGTCCTGTGCATGCTACTAAAGCCCAGTACGAACGTTGTGAAATGGAATCCTTTCACTATGTCATGTCTGAATATCTGGATCACATCCCCGTGACGAGTTTAGACACTGGCGAAACGTACATAAACCGCCGTTGTGCAACGTGTAACCACGAGGAAAGCCACGCCCTCGTCCCGTGGCAGCTGATGTTTACTTGTAAAGCGTCTGAACGTTCGTTTCCAAACACACATGAAGATATAGCTTATATGGCAAGGAATAACAAAGAGTGCAATATACTCTATAGGCCTACGGGTGCCAGAGCTGAAAAATGTGATACACTGATTGACAAATGTAACGTTACAGGCGAATGGGACGCTTATGACCCTGTGACTGAAATGGCATGTAATTCTTACACATCTGTCTTCGATAGTTGGTACAAAAACGTGCACTGCTACATCTGTAACCATGGAAAATACGCAAGTGTTAATAATACTTGCTTCTACAACCATGGCAATGATCTACAAAGGCATGGTATTATCGCAATTCTAGACTTTAACAGTGTGAAGAAAACAGGAGAAAAACCGAGGGAAGCTCAGTCGTGCCCGTACCAACATATATATGATCATTTTAAGGTAAATATAACGATTTCTAATATTAACAATTTCCCTAATACAAACGCTTCTTTAAAGGTTGTACACACAGAATCCCTGTAGGGCCTGTCTGATCAGGGTCTGCTTTGTTTGCTTACGAACTCATAATAGAGTCATCCATAATAGGCCTGACTCTACCGTTTGTACAAATATCAATGATTCCGGTGTGCACAATTCCATTTTAAAAACTCAGCTAATAGATATTCATTATACATGTATTATAATAGATCTGACTGCAGTTTCTACAAGTTTCTAGAAGGAAGCCAAGGAGAGACCTGCAGCAGTTTTTATCGAATATTTGCTATATACAGGAGCCGTTTGACAATGTTTTGGCACCGGATCGTAAATAGATTTCTATAAATAACTATTGTGCATATCAAGTAGTACGTGCGTTATAATTAGAACGAGGACGGTGAATATTAAGCGCCACTGCTTAGGAGATATATAATGCTTTAATCGTTGCAAGTATATGTAGTTCTTTGAATTTGAATTGGAATTTATCCAGTCAGCAAGCTTCTCTAGAGACGTAATAAAGGGATGCGGATAAACTTAAGTTTCTTAGAATAGAATAGAATATATATTAGAACAGGTTTTATTTACCAACCATGGACCCTCTCGGGTTACAAATGAATGCATACTAAAACATTTATGATTAGCATATTTGACATGAAACTAAAGAACGTGTATCATATCTTAGGCACATATTGGTAAATAACATATAAACAATACATTTTATTCATCTTGCTTCCTCGTGAAGTTCTAAGGCACATGGACACCCCAGTCAAAACATTGGTTTATGCATCTAGCAAGCACTTCCAAGTTAGCTAGATCCTCTTATTAGTTTTCTTCCGGTAGTATCTAGAAGGTTTATTAGGTTAGAGATAATACTAGCCGCTTCTAAGGCATAATGATCCTTAACAATGTAAGTACATGTATTTCAATATTCTGTAAATAAGCATATGTTGATGGAATAACGAAAAAATCACCACTAGAATTATACAAATAAGAAAGAGGAAAAAAATTGTGGGGGTTATAGTTGGACTCGAACCCACGCCAGGTCATTCAGAACGTAAACTGATACACTTTTTTCCAACAGCTTAGCCCGCTCGGCCACTCCGCCATCGATAGTAAATAAACATAGCTGATTTATCAGTTTTATTAACTTAATCCACCGATGGAGAAACGCGGTTTAATAAGAATCAAGTCGGAAAGCAAATATTAATGGATAAAAAGTACATGTTTCCATTCTATTCGCATGCTAATTGGATTAAAAAGCTCCTAAAGGGGCGGGGAATGGCATAGACCTAAATAATATGTTCAGCTCCATCGAGGTCAATCTAAAAATAGAAACTGAGCCGACCGTTACTCGAATTTTATACGGAATGCAAAAATGATTGCACTTTGTTCTGGGATAAAATAATCATGTCTATTTGAATTAAAATATCGACAATCTGGATTCAACTGATCCTATTGTTCAAATTCAATCACGTTTTCTATAAAAACTCTAATATTCAAACTCTTTAATGGTTAGTGATAGTTTGACTGCGTATTTTCTATATAACCAAATCTCGCGCATGCGAATAGCCACAACTCGTCCCGTCCGGTAGACGGCGATATTCTTTTTACTATCCAAATTCAAAACTCCTTGAGATAAATTGTAAACCATCCCAGAATACGCCGACATCCAATTCCAACACTGAGGAGAGACACTGAGGGGTCTCTCCAATCAATACCACAAGCACACGTGTACGTCGTACATATGCCATTATAAAAATTCAGCTTACGAATGTTCATGATGTCATTATTCCTTACATGAATATTCAACAAGGAAAGTGTTAACCCATTCCCTCATATTGATGACTTTTGACGACCCTGTAAAAGTCACTTTGTGAAACCATTGTGATAAATAGAGCATTTGCTCCTATAGGAGCAAATGCTCTATTTACCACAATCGTTTCAAACTACAAAATTCTAAAACAATTCCTTTTCTCTAGTTAATGCTCCTTTTCGGTAGATTTATTCAAAGAGGTTGTATCTAAAATAGCCTATGAGGCAATGGGTTAAAAGTACAAAAATGAGTCATGCAGGAAACACCACATACAGAACAAACAGTCGCCCGAACAGCAACACAAGGAAACAACAAATGTACATAACTATAAAAACAACAAGAGACGCCAAAGACAAAACAAACACACAATAGGGGGAAGATGGAAGCACCGCATTGGAACGGTCAGTGACAAAAGTCACTGGGGGGTTAAACCGGTTTATGGGCGCCCAACCTCACACTTATTCCATCCCCACCCTAAAAGACATACAGTGTAAATAAACGTATCCGACTAATCTACAACAACCGCGATGGCAAATACAGTGGTAAAGTGCATGTATAACGAAAACATTTAAGTGAACAAACTGTATCCACCTATCGCTAGTGTACTCAATGATTGAGCTGCAAACAGAGTAACTGTAGAAAAGTAATAAAGGGTACAACAAAAACGAAATAGTACAGATATCCGACGTTCTCCTTCCATTTCTGGATTTAAGAGATCGCCTTCATAGAATACTAAACCTTTCTTGTCGGCGTACGTGCAAAGAGGCCAGCGTGATTGCCAACTGTAAAAGGGTTGACAACCAAACATGCAGTATGTTGTAGTACTACAGGATCATATCCATTTTTAATGAATTTTTTAACATATTTGATGAAAAAGGTGAGAAAATGGGTATGTCCAATAATTTTACGAAGTTTGTAAATCACATCACCATAAAATTCAGGATGTGAAACACCATGTCGCAGAAGCTCCTTGAGATTAGATTGGTACTTGCCAATAAGCGAGAGATTTCGATATTAAAATTTAGAAAAAGTTTTTCTTAGTTTATGGTATCTATATCCTTGCTTAAGCAGTTTTTCAGTTAAAATGAGATTTCGACTGTTAAAATCGTCAATAGATGAACAAGCTCTAGCAAAACGAATAAGTTGAGATATATAAACCACGTAAGATGGAGCACGGGGAACATCCCCTTCAAGATGAGGAAAATTAACAATATTAAAACCTACTAAAAGTTCTACATTGCTGTCGTTTTGCCTTAGACAGTCTTTCACTGACATTGTCGCATTTGCGATTTTACCTATACAGTGTGGATCCAGATGAGAAACCGAGTAACTCGGCGTCTTATCAGTATTCAAACTGTTGGTTACAGCGGTAATGCTTTTGAAAGAAAAGGGGAGAAAATTTAACAACCGAAAAATACAGCAGACAACAAACTTTGCAGGCGAAAATATTTGGCAGCGGAAGAATTAACCCATTCCCTCTTACTGCCGCCTTTTGTCGCCTCTGTAAAAGTCATTTTTGAAACGAGTGTATAATTATCCATTTCCTCCATAAATACGCCTTTCTACGCCTCTGTAAAAGTCACTTTATGAAACCATTGTGATAAATAGAGCATTTGCCCCTATAGGAGCAAATGCTCTATTTATCACAATGGTTTCAAACTACAAAATTCTAAAATTTTCCTTTTCTCTAGTTAAAGCTCCTTTTCGATAGATTTATTCAAAATGGTTGGATCTAAAATACCCTTTGGATGAAAGGAATAAATAGAACATTTGAAAATGGTTTCAAAACTGCACAAGTCTCAGTTTTCATTTTCTCTAGTAAATGCTTTGTTTTGGTAGATTTATTCAAAGAGATTGGATGTAGACATACTCTTGGATTTAATCAGTTACAGAAGACTGCGCTCGCTTTAAAAACTTCATCTTTTATGTTTTTTTCAGAACACGTGTTGCCTCCTGTCGTGTTCAAAAGGGCTGAGCTTCAGCGAGGACATTTGTCTTCCAATGTTTCAGTCTATCATCAGCAATAGTAATATCGTTTACGTAATAACGATCGCTCTTCAAATGCGGCACCACATCACATCAAACAATATAGACGCAGGTCGCATGGGAACTGTCGGAGACATTCTACAACGTGCAGCGTCCTTGGGGTTTAGTGCTTATCAGATTGATAGTTTTATTAAACTGAAAGTGGGTATTTTGGAAGTTATTGAAGACATGCATATATCGAAAAGATTCCTAACTGTGGCCGATGTTGATTATTTAGCTTTTCAAATAAAACTCAGCGAGGGACAGGTGTATGATGTGAATGCACGCATTCAACAGATTACTGACACATTCCGACATTTAAATTCTAGTGAATTTATTATATGCCATCGTAACATTTCAGAAAGTCAATTCCAAAAATCATCGTCTTTCTTCTTGACAACGGGCGAACATGAATTGAATGTCAACAATATTTCTGTTTTAACCCCGCTACGGCTTCCAGTCTTGCTTCGCAACGGTCTGTTATATGGATACGACGAGGATGGGCGTGGTAATATTCCCCTTAATCCAATACGTTCAATTACTGTGATTGATAAAGGGGCGTTTTTCGTCCTTTCACGCGACCCGTTTTGCCCAAAGGTTGTCCTTAATGTAGACGAATTCAAAATGTCTTTTTATGACGACTATGTCTATTTTATTGACCTTGGTAGAAACATTTCAAGATATGATATGTCAATTTCAGAGGATGGGGACTATTTTGGAATATGCTATACTTTATATATGTCCCTAGTTGAGCATTACGTTGTACCAATACCAATGGGAAACAATAACAGACATAATCACATGACTATACTGACGATAGTCTGTACAACACTTTCTTTACTGTCCTTGGTGATCACCTTGTCTATATATTGCATTCTACCAGTACTCAGAACTCTCCCCGGGCTCAATAACATGGGCCTTGTAACCAGTCTCATCTTCTTTCTGACCCTGACACTTGTCAATGCCTATGTAGACAGTGTAGAGCCGTGGTTATGCCGTGTTATAGGTATGACATTGCACTTGTCACTTTTATCATCTTTTGGTTGGATGTTTATTTGTACATTACACATGACAAGAGTGTTTGCAAGAATTTCAGAGAGATCAGTACGAGAAAATATGTTCAGAACGTTCCTCCGTTATATTCTATTCGTTGAAAGCATGTCAGTTTCCGTTGTTCTGATTACCGTTGTGGTCTCCCACGTGGCCTCAGACGGCAGAAGCTTTGGTTATACGGACGATCCTTGTTTTGTTGACCCTGGCATGTTGCTGTATAATGTTGCCATTCCGATAGGCTTTACTGTCATTGTAAACATTGCCATGTATCTGTATGTCATTGTAATAATAATTCGAATACCGGACATTCGTAAAAACAGTTCTCATGAGCGTAACAACATTATAATATTTATAAAACTCTCGACTCTCACCGGTATGACATGGATATTCGGATTTCTGTACCAGTTTACAAACATTGACTTTTTCTCGTATATATTTACTGTGCTAAACTCTGGCCAAGGCGTGTTCATTATGATTTCTTTTATTATGAACAAACGAGTTTATGAAATGTGTCGTACATTCAGGAAGAGTTACACTGCAACAAGTTCGAATGGATCAACGCCAAATTCTCAGTCTAGCCGGCTTTAGAGCATTGCTTTCCATATGTATGATTTCCATTTTAGAGCATTAATTTCTATAATGTTGTGAGGACGTTGATGTGAAGGCATTTATTCACATCCCATCTTTACTTACATACTCTCTCTGTAGCTGTCTGTCTCACTCTGTCTGTATCTGTCTGCCCCTCTCTCTGTCTCCGTCTGTCTATGTCTATCTATATCTGTCTGTCTCACTCTGTCTGTCTGCCCTCTCTCTCTGTGCACCTCTCTGTGTCTCTCTCTGTCTCTCTGTCTCTGTCTTTCTCTGTCTCTGTCTCTCTGTCTCTGTCTCTATCTCTGTCTCTCTGTGTCTCTCTGTCTCTGTCTGTCTGTCTGTCTCTGTCTCTGTCTCTGTCTCTTTCTCTCTCTGTCTCTCTCTGTCTCTCTGTCTGTCTCTGTCTGTCTCTCTGTCTCTGTCTCTGTCTCTCTCTCTCTCTCTCTCTCTCTCTCTCTCTCTCTCTCTCTCTCTCTCTCTCTCTCTCTCTCTAAGTCAAGGTGCAAACTTTGTTTTACCTAGGGAAATTGCTCTAAACGACAACTGTCGTCCTGCTTTAACCCTTTTCCTATCAGGAATGCATTTTGACGTATTTGCACACAGAGTAGACCCAGATCAGACGGCTTCTGTTTAAATTGTCTGATCAGGACCTGCTCTGCTTGTTTATGAGATTATTCAGATCTAATTCTAAATGGTCAAGATACCCTACATTCATATAGCATTACAAAGGGTCAGGTAATGAAGAACCACACCGTTTAACTTATTATCTCCTAGGCTGTTTTTAGACCCAACCTTATTTAATTAATCTACCGAAAAGGAGCATTAACTAGAGAAAAGGAAACTTTTAGAATTTTGTAGTTTGAAACCCTTGTGATAAATAGAGCATTTGCTCCTATAGGATAGAGCATTTACTCCTATAGGAGCAAATGCTCTATTTATCACAATGGTTTCACAATGTGAATGTTATAGAGGCGCAAAAATGCATCACTAGGGGTAATGTGTTAAGCTACAATCTCTCAGGGAAGCCTAGAATTTTGATGATCGTTGGAAGGTTTTACTGTATTTTGTTTATCACTTTTACCTCAGTTGTACTAGTTGTACCTCTTCTTTTATCATGTTTTATTCAATTGTATAGCCTATTTCAATATTTTGTTCATATGAAATTGTCTTACACTTTTACCAACATTCTCGATAGTGTATTGCAGACACACTGTTGTGGGATTAACCCTTTCCTTCATATAAACGCTTTCCACACATTTACAAACAGAGTAGACCCAGATTAGACGGCTCCTGTAGGAGCCGTCTGACCAGGGCCTGCTCTGTTTTTTATGAAATTATACTAGTCCTGGCTCTACAGTTTCTACCCATACAAAACAAAACTCCCATGTACAATATGCCATTTTAAGAATTCAGCATATAAATATTCATGCTTCCATTATTGATTCCATTATTTTTTACATAGATATTGAACAGGGAAAGGGTTAACGGACGTTGTATGTACACTGTATATTATTTTGATGTATAGTTAGATTTTGACCCGTGAGCTGTGACCGTTAGGACGAGTCCAACCGTAGAGGTAAACTGCGTCACAAACCATGTATTTTCCGGAGTTACTTGTGGTTATACAGACCTGTAATAAGCATATACAATAGGACCCCTCTAATGCGACCACTTAATGAATAAACATGGGTGTCTTTATAAGCAGGTGGTTGCTTAATGCAGGACAGAAGTAATGCAGAAAGCTCCTCTAGGATTTTGTCCTGCGTCAAGTTACCACCTGCATATAGCACGCAGAATTATACCTCTTTTAGATGATCGTATTAGCGGGGGTTTACTGTATATACTAATTCTGCACGATTACTACGAGCTTCGTGGGCCAATCATTGTCCACTTACCCATCAATTAGAATGGTTGCAACTTCTATAAATAGAAAAGTGCAGTCAAGGCTCAGCGCTCGAAATCGAACTATACATTGTCGTAGGAATGAATAAAAGTTTAATTAAACAAAGTATTGCCTCTGACGATTCGTATGTGGAGCGCCTTTACAAATGACCTGCAAATTCTGCATCCAGAGAATACCTAAACTTTAGGACGCTTTAAAAGAGAAGATGTCTCAAAATGTATACAGTGCTCCCTCCCTACAACGGCCCTCTCAATAACGATTCCCTCCTTACAACAACGCATGTCACTGTTTCCGAAACAACAAGGCTCCAGTCGTATTTTCTTAATGCCTCCATCAAACCTTATGTTGTGACCACTCTTTAGAATCGTCACTTTGTGATGATTCTAAAGAGTGGTCACAACATAGGGTTTGATAGAGGCATAACGGTTTTAGTTCTCGAAATACACCTTATCTTGGGATCTGCAAACAAGCTAATTATGTTTGATTTTCCCTCCCTATAACAACTCCCTCTGAACAACACATACAATATTCGTATCCCAAAGGGTGTCGTTGTAGAGAGGGATCACTGTACAGTAAAAGGAAAAAGGCCACTAAAATATATTTGGTTTGTGGAGTAAGGCGTGAGTGAGTAGCATCGCGTTGGAAAGCTAGTGCATATTACAGTAAACCATCCATGTAGCGACATTTCTATGCTGCCTATATGCGCAGATGGTTGCTTAATGCAGCACGAAGCTAATGCTTCCCGTGGGACCTTTCTAAAGATTAGGCAGATTATGCTACCACCCAGAATTTGCCATCTTCTAGGTGGTCACTTTAGCGTGGGTTTACTGCATACGGTAGAATCTATTCTAAGCGGCAATTCATGCTTTTGAACACATGATTCATAAAATGCAGGTCGTTGTTTAATGCAGGGCAAACGTAATACAGAAAGCTCCTACAGGAGCTTTCTGAATTACTTTAACCTGCATTAAGCTACTACCTGTCTTAATGGCCGTTTAAGACAGGTTCTACTGTAGAATGAGTTACATGTATCTTACTATAAAATAACTTACACGACCTGTTTATACGTAGAACATCGACGATCGGAACGAAGATTTGAGAACTGTTCAGGCAGGTGTCTGCTGAATGCAAGGTGAAAGTCATACAGTAAGCTTAAAGAGCAAATTTTTGTGTACCTTTCACATTGCATTAAGCTGTCACCTGACTTAAAGACATAAACTATACTCATACAGAGCTACAGATAAAGACGCGTACCCAAATACTAAACCCGCCAAACCGTGACAATTCTAAAGAGTGGTCACGTTATAGGGTTTTGTGGAGAAATAAAGGAGCTATTCTTGAAAATGGTTTAAATTTACGCATCTTATCAGTATTCGTATTCCGTTTATTCGAATTAGCCATGTTTTACTGTAAAACCACAAGGAAAAGGGTGTACATAGATTTAAGTATCGAAATATTGAGACTGTTTCTGTATTTTTTAAAAGTCAATCAATCAATTGCATCCTTCGATCACAGCTATCAGGGAGTTGTGCCAGCTATAATGGATCTTTGCCTTGAATAGGTCTTAAGTTGTTAGAACAGCACTTGCTGTGGGAGTGCAGGACGATACGCCAGTGATACCCTTCCACAAACACTGTATTAAACTGGGAAGCTGCAGTTTTGGCTCGTTTGCTGTTTTTTCCGAGACGAAGCATACTTTTTCCTCTTTGTAGGTTGCGGGTGAGCCTGTCGCCACAGAGGACGTTCCCAGGCAAGGTCTTCCTGCCTATTGACATTCATATCTATTGCCTTCGTCCTTTTTTCCAAACGTCATTAAAACGGAGTTGGCGGCGGCCACAGGCTCTTCTGTCAGTGGAATGTTCTCCGTACAAGAAATCCTTGGAGATCCTACCATCTTGCATTCTGTGGACGTGGACGAGCCAGCGAAGATGACGCTGCTGCAAGGGGATGAACATGCTATGAATGCCAGTGCGTTGCAGGATCTCGTTGTTGGTGATGCGATCTGACCACATGATTACAAGGATTCGCCTTATGTTCCGCAAGCGAAAGTGTTGAACCGTTTCTCTTGTCGTCTGTGCCTCACTACCAATACCAGAGCGTATAGGCTCTGTATACTGCCATATTGGTGTTTTGGTGAACCTGCTGTTTTCCCAGACCCGTTGGTTAATTGGCGAGTGTAAAATCAAGCGGTGGGTGCAATACTTTAATTACTGTAGAGGTTTTTGAAATAGGAGATGTTACCGATGGTGTAATAGCCTAAGTATGACTGAAACCCCAACTTGTTTGTTCGAAAATACAAGTATTGCGATTCTCGTCTAATCCAGTGTACATGTATATACACTTATCATGCAATGGCGTATCAATGAGCACTTTTTACTCTTTACTCCATGTATATTCATTTAAGAAATAATGACACCATGAATAGTAATTAGATTAATTGTTATAATAGCACATAGGCACAATACGTTTTGGTCATAGCAAGAACTGTAGGAAAGTATCAGTATTATATCATAAGCACACGGGAACAGACCCTATTATCCCAACACAGCAGGTTAATGTCACGAAAAGGCCACGTTAATATAAAACACAGACAGATTAAAAGCCATTTTGATATTACATGTATAACGCAACCAGGTTAATGTCATAACAACATCCATGTGCTAGAGTCCTGACAACCAACAGTTTATTGAATTTAATACATGACTTAAAGGCATCTCAAAGCTCCTTCTACAGTGACCCCTAATACACAGTGTCCAGCTGTGCTGATTATTGATTCCCTGGAGTGCTCCTGCAGTGTCCAGTCAGAGTCCATGGCCGTAAGAGATAAATTCTGAAGGGTGGTGATCCCCCGAGAGCAAAAATTGCAACACAAAAAAAGACAATTCCAGACTCGGTTTTATTGAGTCTGTTCATGAGCAGTAATTGAAAGTGCAACACTGCTCACGCCCCCTAGCACCGGCTTAAGCGGTATTCAATTTTCAGAACAAGAAGTACTGAAATTCATGATCTCGAAGGATCAGAAGGTATAACAACACTGAGAATGAGTTATGCAATGATACCTTGATCCTCTACGATAGTAGCCCGCCTTATCTGTTTGTGTATTAGATGACACAGAGTCAGTACCCAAAATACACTGCATGGGGTTAATGGATCACAGTTCCTTTCGAAATGCATTTAAAGAAAATCTGTTCGTCTCATTTTTTACTAGTTCGACTCTACTTCGTCTCTTACTACCAAGAAAACAAATTAAAAGTATTTATGTAACCCCGTTCATAGCTTGACAAGGGTTGGACACTTGTAAGGCAAAAATGAAAACAGAGCAATGTATTGTTTGATATACGGACATTTATTTTAAATGCCATAGTAGAAGTCAAATTAGCAAAGTTCTCTAATACACTATTTGCCTTATCTGGGCAACTAAAAACCGAACATCTAGCCAGCTGAAAACCACTTAGAGACAACCAATTATGCGAACTAAATTGAAGACATTTGCAAACTGGCAAATCATATTATGGAATGCAGGTCGGGACATGCCAATTGCTACTTTGCCAGTTACCAAATGCTAATTGCTTTTTTGCTAATTGCTAAATACCAATTGTTAATTTGCCAGTTTAGTTGGTCAAGTACCGCCACCGCATTGCCTTTTCGGGATCCAGATCGGCGGGCTTCATTCTACAATATGTTTTGTGTCCTTTATGAATGATATTGTCCACAGACAGTTTATAGAAGTAAGATCCTCGTCGGTACCGCATGGAATGCGGATCGGACCATGCCAATTACTAAATGCCAATTGCTAATTTGCCAGTTGCTGAATGCCATTTTTCCAAATGCCAATTGCTAAATTGCCAAATGCCAATTGCTAATTTGCCAAATGCCAATTGCTAATTGCCATATTGTCATTAATTCTAGTTTCATTTCTCTGCAAAGTACTTGGCGGATCCAAGGATTAGACAGATCGGCGGGCTTCATTCTACAATATGTTTTGTATCCTTATCAAAACAATAATATACCTATTTTCTGTACATCTGTACGCGAGAAGAACACGTCCGTGATTTTTTCATTTGGCAAATGGCAGTTTAGCAAATGGCAATTTGCATGGCCCGACCCGCATTCCATATAGAGAAAGTATATTTGAAAACTTTTTTGTGAAAGGAAATGGGGGTGTAGGTTTTGCTTAGATTTGATACCAAATCAGGAACAATACATGCTTTCTGATTGGTTGACTCTCTGTAGTATATACCTACCTACAAGTACAGACATACATACGTATATATTGAACGTTTACATAAATCATTTTATGTATGCATAAAAAATATTTAATGTAATCCCGTTCATAGCTTGACAAGGGTTGGAAACATGTAAGGCAAAATGAAAACAAAGTACATGTAACGTTTGATTGATATATGGTCATTTATTTTAAATGCCATAGTAGAAGTCAAATTAGCAAATTTCTTTTTCTGTGCCGGTGTTTCCGTCACCCAAACAGTGTTTCATTATAATCGCCATGCCGACTTAAAGACCCCGGATGTTATTTTTCTATGCACGGATCAAATTGCATTGCTTCATGCGTAGAAGAACACCCGGAAAGAACCACCAAACCATCGCAAGTCAGCTGTAAGGTTCCTGATATGAAAACTCCATATGCCAAGACTGGAATTTAAACACAGCGGTGAGAGCTAAGTGTTTGTCAGTCGAAGACTTCAACCACTCAACACGGAGACTACTCTATAAAACAGACATAACAGCGGCGAAACATTAGACTGAGAGATCAACTCTTAATTGTAAACGATAAGCAAACCTGTTCCACACTGGAGTCACTGGTTTAACCCTTTTACCGCCAATGTCGCATAAATGCACCACTACAAAAAGTGCAGGCCCAGATCAGACACGCCTTTTCATGACGGCGTCTGATCAGGGATTTCACTTTTTGTCTCAAACTTTTATTCTGTATCTGTGCTTTATTCCTTTGAAAATTTCATTTATTTATCTCATTTCCTTATTTTACCGAATGATTTAACAAATTGGTTGGCAGACGAAGTTTGTTAGAGCTCGATATTAATATTTCTGTTTCTTCTGTAAGTAATCATCTTGTATTCGGTACAATGACTACATCCCATACAACAGAACAAGATAAAAATTTATTTATATTTCTATCATTTACCTGAACAACATGGAATACCGGTATTGGGTTAAATGTATCGATGTGAATGTTGCATCTGCGATTACCTATGCAACCAGTTTGGATTCAGATGAGACGTCGAGTAACTCGGCATCTCATCAGAATCCAAACTATTTGTTATTGTGACTGAAGTTGTGAAACTGAAATGAAGAAAAACAATAAAAAATAAAATAAAAATGAAAATTGTAGCAGACGCCAAAGTTAACAGTCGACAAAATGTGTCAGCAAAAGTGTCAAAGCACGTTGAAAAATTGAAATTACCTATACGACAACCATTCTACAATATACTTATGGTAAGTTAAGCACTCGATAAGCCACCTTATCTCGACATATACAAATATAAATTTATAGTGAATATTGAGAAATATTAATAGAATCTATATATACTAAGACACTAGTTTTGATTTTTAAATCGTGGTATTTGGCAAATGTGTAACTATTCACGTTATTCACTTTGTAATTTTGGTTGAATTTCTGAAAGCATGATTTGGATTAACAACTCAACTCAGGTTGACCAAAATATACAGTATAATCCCTCTAATGCGACCACTTAATAAATACACATTGGTGTCTTCTTTATAAGCAGGTGGTTGCTTAATACAGGGCAAACGTAATGGAGCTTTCTGCATTATTTTTGTCCTGCATTAAGGTACCACCTGCATCTAGCATCAAGAATTATATCTATTTTAGGTGGTCGCATTAGCCGGGTTTTACTGTATTAAACGTTAAGGTCCATGTCAAACCAGTAGAAATCGTACAAGCAAGATATTAACACTCGTCCTCTTCTATGTGTATTCCCAATTCCAATACCTACTGAATACTCCTTTTCATTATAAACTAGTTATAGTCATAGCTACTAGTGAAATATGGAAGGTGGAACATTGTAGTCATTTTAGAAACAGATATACCAAATTCCATCGGAAACACAGAAGACCCTGATCAGACAGCTCCTATAGTAGTCGTCTGATCTGGGTCTACTCTGTTTGCAAATGCGTGAAAATCCGTTTATACGAGGGAAAGTGTTGTTAATGGTATATTACAACAGCATAGACAGTGTGCATTAATTTAAACACTTTCAAGGATAACTCCTGAAAACACCGCCTAGATTTAGACCATTCTTTATCATTGTCTGTTCCAAACGATCCTCAGAACGTAGGGTATTGTGGTCAAAATGATGATTTGAAATACATATATGCCATCTTACGTATGACTGACCAAACATACCATTCTAACAATATGCACATATTAAACAGGAAATATTTCCAAAACATACACACGAATGCATGCAAAACTGACACACTGAATATGATTCAACGTCAATCGTGCATTTCAATAAATCAAACGAACGTTTCTTATATCAAACTTGCATTTTAATAATTCAAATGAACTTTTCTAACGTTATGCTTCTTTTGTATCATGACCAACCATATCACATTTGCTGACAGTTGGAATCTTTGTCTCCTTTGTTTCAGAACTAATATCACGCTGTTTCGTACGTATCATGTTATAAATTCGTTTATTTGCTACGAAAGAGAACATTATAAAAATGCCCTGACTCGCGTTAACTACTGTGGAAATATACGCAAATGCATTTATGTCTGTAAACTGGTAGATGAACGCAAAGCTCCAGGTCAACCCAGTGAGAGTAGAGAGTTTGGCAAATATAGCGATGTTGTGCCGTTCATGCGAACTGTTTTTATGCAAATCTGGCATTCGGCTGATGGTTAAAATGACGTAAAAGAACATAGCAAAGTTGAGAATAATGACGATACCAACAGGTATTGCTACATTATATACGAGCATATCTGGAGCGGTATAGCATGGTGCATCAACATACCCAATATTATCACCGTCCGACCTGAAATAACCAACCAACACGGTGACAATGACAATAGCGGCAGATGGAATTTCCGCGAGTAATACATAATGCAGGAATTGTTTCAGTATGCTTCGTTGCACTGCTCTCTCCGAAATTGTGGCAAAGACTCTCGCCATGTGAAGCGTACAAACGAACATCCAGCCAAACGAAGACAACAAAGCAAGGTGCAGGCATATACCTACAACTCTACATAACCATGCTGTTAATATGCCTACAAGCGCATTTACAAGACTCAATGAAAATACAAAAATCAGGCTGATCACCAGGCCCATATTATTAAGACCTGGAAGTGTCCGGAGATCGGGAAATACGCAATAGACAATAAGCGTGACAACGAGTGCCAACAACGACAAAGAATTGAACATTATTGTAAGTATTGACAGTGGCGTGTGTGCAAACTCCGAGTCTTCATTAAAGGTTTGCATTCCAAAAGCATTAATGAAGTCTTCGGAACAGATGTATAGGTGTGAACCATTTTCCGATAACATTGTCATGTTTGCCGGTATAATCGTTTTTGTTTTGGCAATATGTAAGGTATTGTGGTAAAATGAAATATCATAGTCAGCCACTGAAAGTTCCACTTTGGGACAGAATGGAGTGGTGTCTACTGAGAACGATAACGTACACGTCACCCTTTCCTGTGGCTCCCGAATAAGTGGAAGAATTCCTTTTCCGTTATAATCATACCCGCCGTCAAGACTAAGAAACTCAGTAAACGATTGCTTTAATGAAGACAGCATTGCGCTTTCCGCACGGGTCCTTAAAGATATGTACGTAACAAGCGATGTCGTCGTGTGTATGAACAGATACTCTGGAATTTTATGCAATACAACGTCAAAATAATTGACATTGATTTTAAAAACATCAACGAGGTTTTCTATCGTTCTAGAGACATTATCAGCATTCGACTCTCCAATTCGAATGTTTAACGGAATGTATTCAATGTCAGAGAGACTGATAGGTCTGTTCGAAGCATATAACTCTGTTATCAATCGTCCCACTGATGTCTTGATTTTAATAAATGAATACATAACACAGGGACGTAGATTGAAGACTTCGAGAGAACCGTTGATAGTTTGTATTAATATGTTCTTGAAACGTTCTAGATTTAGAACTTGTGTTGAACTAGATTGTGTTGGAACTAGGATAAGTGTCAAACCATAGACGACCTCTGTTCGATTACCAGCTACAGACAAATATAATGGCGGACACTTGTTTTCATCTAGGCGAAACCCATGGCCACAATGAAGAGGTAAACATTTCTCCTGAAAAATAAGAATTCAGATATAAAACTTTAACATTTCTTCATATATATTACGCGGCGCGGGTACCGAGGGGCATTTTGTGCAACTACAATTACCAATTTTCTCACTTTTCACCACCTGACTCGCATTCGAAAACAGCTTGGATCCAGATGAGTCACCGAGTGACTAGGAATCAGGTTCCAAGCTGTTTGACACTCTTTCAGTAGTTTCCCAAAAGCTTGATCAAATCGCAAGTAGTCAAATTTGCATTTGATCCAAATGTTAACGGACACACTTTTTGGGACAGCTTTTACTATTGAATATCATCTTGTCACCCTGTTTGTTATATCACAAAACGGTTTTACGTATGCTATGTATATGGAAATATTATAAAGAGCTATAATAGTTCGTATAATTGCAGACCGAGTATCAAGAATTACCAGAACAAGCAAAATTAGCAATTCTTTTTATAAGAAGTCAACTTCAAATATGATCAATATTGATCATAAAATTTAGTGAAGATATCAACAACAGCAATAGACAATAAGCTAATAGATTGATCCAATAGAGAAGACAAATATGGTACATTTCTGGCTGTCTTCGTTTCTGTGAAAAAAAACACAACAAATTAAGATGATGCATTTACCTTCATGGGATCAAACACCTGATCTACTGGGCATCTGTTTTGGCTATTTGGTAATTTCTGCTTCTCAAGTTGATTGAAGTCGAGTAGAGCAACAAATGAATTTGGTCCAGTTGGTCCAGCTAACGGACGTTCGTATTCGCAAAGGGAGCTCACATTTACTTCTGTATGTCCGTTACACAAAAAACAATGGGCGTTTTTATATGCGTTTGTGTACAGAGAAGTATAGGAATTACATGCCTTTGCTGTGGTGTCATCATATTTCTCCCATTTACCGGTTACATTACATCTATCAATACGTACTTCACACCCTTTCGAATAGACTTCCGCATTAGTAGGTGGTTCAAAAACAATATTGCACCAATTACCACGGTCTTCTACGATTCTGAATATATCGGCTGTTGAACTGGGAAATATCAGTGGGTCGCTTTGACAAACAAACTTCATTTTCCAGTAAATGAGATTTTCCGCCAGTTCGTCGTTACAGAACGCACACATTCTGTTTTTGTATGTAAGCCGTGACGTGTTTGTCATCACAGGAGGAAAATTGTTAAGTGTTTCAAGAATACTAAAATCAGAATACTTCCTCATACAGTCATCCTTGATCGTAGTATCCTCAAAGGCATCGGGACACTTGCTTATCATTACATAGGAACCCCCTCGTCGCTTTACTCCCGCTTGGTCCGAGTAATGTGCAGTAATGCAAGTTTGTAACGTATCACGTTCTGGTAACGGAAGTTTGATCTCTATCGCTGATTTGTCAGGACAACAGTCTTGTCCACAATCCTTATCACACCTACAGCTACTGCAGCACGGCAGCAGTGTGGTATCTCCGCCAAGGTTAGGTGTGTAGCCCGTACCGCGTGCATTACAGATATCCGTATGTGGACACAACTTCTTATACTCACTAACGATTTCATCTTGAAGGCTTCGTACTCCGGAAGCAAACAGAATATACATACTTGAATATACGAACAGCACACATAAAAATACAATATATTGTTTAGACATTGTCTGTTTTAATCCAATTTGTATGTTTTACAAATTGTTTTTATCCCTTTCTGACAGATTTGTTTTTTCTTACTTCACGTTCTTTGCCAGGACCGCAATATATCAGATGAAAGTGAGAACTCACACACAACGTTTTTCCCGTGACGCGTATTACTATGTGCCTCTGTTCTGCCGATTTTGTTACGAATTAACCTTGTTTATGCTAACACTTCGCCATTAAATACAATGGTACCCAACTGGAATATCAATTAGTAATCGGAATATCAATTGGTTTTGAAATATAGATGAGTAGAATACCGCAAATGATGAACAACAGACGGATAAATTGTTACTAGCCAATCCTTGAATATTGGTGTTTGATGTTTGCAATTGTAAATATATTGCTTTCCATCATTAAGGAAAGTTTGAGGTCCCGATAGATCCCCTATGGTTTATGCGTTGAAACGATTGGCTAAGCCTGTGTACGTGCTGGAAATATCATCAATTAGACAACTATTACCCAGAGAGATGTTTTATAATTTATCTCAGGAGTAATCTGTATGTAAACGATGGGAACGTCTATATGTCAGCATCGATGTTTCAATAACTATTGTTTTATGCTCCGTTATGCCGGATGTTTTCAAACCATGCAAGTGTTTCATTCATTAACACAGAAAACTGATATAGGAAGAGACAATTTACAGTAATAGTTTTTATCAATTAACCCATTGCGGGACACGCATAATACTGTCATTTTCGAACATTGTAGACCCAGATTAGCCACTGGTCAGAGTTTGCATTGTTTGTTATTCAAATTCCTCTAGCAAGTTTATGTAGTTCATATTGAGTGGACTCCATAGTTAACCCTTTGCCTGTTCAGTATTCATGTAAGAAATAATAACATCATGAATATTTATTAACTGAATTTTTATGATAAAAACCTTTCTGGGAATGTTTTGCTTTGACAAACTGTAGAATCAGATATCGTATATCATATTAAAAGCAAATAGAGCAGACCCTGATCAGACGGCTCCTATAGGAGCCGCCTGATCTGGGTCTGCTCTGTTTGCAAATGCGTTAAAAGGCGTTTATATGAGGAAACCGGTTAAACGCTACTGTGCTATTCCACTCTATAAATACAACATTGAAAGTGTTGACTCTTATACTGCTAAGCACGACTAGACTGGTGTAAATGTGTCATTAGCTTGGATTCAGGCGATTTGCAGGATAGGCTGTTTGACATTCACACTGTGGTGTCTCAAGTATTACAAACAGTAACAATGTAAACTTTGAAACAGATAAACTTCGAACTTTTACATTTATAGAATTCCTGTCATGAATACTAATTGAGAGAATCCACACGTTTTACGTTTTAGGTGGTATCCCGTCAATGTTAAGTTTAATGTCATACAGTGCTCCCTCCCTACAACGACACCCTTTGGGATACGAATATTGTATGTGTTGTTCAGAAGGAGTTGTTATAGGGAGGGAAAATCAAACATAATTAGCTTGTTTGCAGATCCCCAGATAAGGTGTAACCGTTATGCCTCTATCAAGCCCTATGTTGTGACCACTCTTTAGAATCGTCACAAAGTGACGATTCTAAAGAGTGGTCACAACATAAGGTTTGATGGAGGCATTAAGAAAATACGACTGGAGCCTTGTTGTTTCGGAAACAGTGACATGCGTTGTTGTAAGGAGGGAATCGTTATTGAGAGGGCCGTTGTAGAGAGGGAGCACTGTACTTGAAGGTTAAAGGTCGAAGTGACTGTCCTTTTTCGGTACATCATATGTTTTTTGGTACATCATATGTTGAGGGCAAAGTGTTTCACATTTTGATCTTGTTCATTTTAATCCAAATGTTTATGACCTGTTTCACAGTCGAATCTTGTTTAGTATAACCCAAGTTTTATAAAATGTTCAACAATCATATCGTGTTCATAATAATCTAAGTTTTATTAAATGTTTCACAATCACATCTTATTCATTATAATCCAAGTGTTATAAACTTTCATAGTCACATGTTATTCATTATTATCAACGTGTTTCACAGTCGTCACATCTTATTCATTATCATTCATTATCATCCAAGCTTTATAACTGTTTCATAGTCACATCTTGTTCATTATAATCAAAGTTTTACAATCTGCTTCATAGTCATATCTTGTTCATTATAATAATAGTATTAAAAAGTGTTTCTAATCAAACCGATTCGTGCGTTATAATCCAATTGTTATAAATGTTCACAATCAAATCTTGTTCATTATAATCCAAATATTTTAAAATGGTCCAAGTACAAGTACGTGTGTCAGATACCTGGATCCATGCTTATAAAACTTTTAGTTGAGTCTGAGTTCGTTCTCAAGGGTTTTTGATTAGTCAGTTTTGAGCCTTTGGCTCAAATCTGACCAATCAAAAGCTTGAGAACTCAAATCTGACCAATCAAAAGCTTGAGAACGAAATCGGACTCAACTAAAAAGCTTTATAAGCACGAACCCTGATGTGTGTATATAGTCCTGCTCCTCATTAGAATCGCCTTGGAGACTGTTGTTTCCCGCATTTAAAGGGTTAAGGATAGATTATGCCACCGCTATCCATTATGTTGATTGGTCTATGAATTTAACAATTTGTTTAAACCTGCTTAACAAATTGACCCTGCTCGCCATTTGTGACATACTGACATTTTGTCACCAGAGTGCGTCGCGGGATTTCCATGTAATTTGGTGCGGTGTCATTTCGTGTGTGGCTCTCCCTGTTTGACTATTTTTCCATATTAAACTGTGCAGTATCGGTAGATATGGAAACAAAACGACTTGCCAGATTACCCCTTGGAAAGATCGAACTTTTACTTCGAGTTATCTCGAGTTCGAATAATCCGAGTTCGAGTTATTGAAGTTCAAGTGTATCTGATTTTGTAACACCGTGTGCCATTCTATTGATTCATGGGTCATCATACAATTACGCCCATGTATTCATCGGGTTTTACGCGAATGATCATGCAGTAAACTTCGATTTCACTCATAGCCAGAATCAACTCAGCTTCAGATCTTGATGCATTAAACATTTGTGTTAAGTTTCATTAATATCTCTCAAATAGTTTTCCCAGAAAACAGCGGACAAACTATTTGCATATTTTTTAAGAACAAGGGTCATAACTCTGAAATGAAAAATCAAATGAACCTCAGAATGAACTCAGCTTCAAATCTTGATGCATTAAACATTTGTGTGAAGTTTCATTAATATCTGTTAAATAGTTTTCCCAGAAAACAGCGGACAAACTATTTGCATGTATTTGCATTATTTTTTAAGTAAAAGGGCCATAACTCCGAAACGACAAATCAAATGAACCTCAGGATCAACTCAGCTTCAGATCTTGATGCATTTAACATTTGTGTGAAGTTTAATTAATATCTCTCAAATCGATTTCCCAGAAAACAGCGGACAAACTATTTGCATATTTTAAGGACAAGGGCCATAACTCTGAAAGGGTTGGAAACTTGTAAGGCAAAATTAAAAGGCCACGTTAATATAATATGGAAAAATAGTCAAACAGGGAGAGCCACACACGGAATGACACCGCATCAAACACCATCTAACGAGAAACGGTAAAGCCACAAGACAAAACATAACAGGACGCATATCAAGACGAAACACATTAAACATTAAGCATATTAAAAACAAAATTGACCGTAGGCTGAAAGCAGGAGTGCCGCCTTGGAACGGCCAGCAGCCAAAAGCAATAAATAAGGGGCTGCTATAAACACAGACAGATTAAAAGCCATTTTGATATTACATGTATAACGCAACCAGGTTAATGTCATAACAACATCCATGTGCTAGAGTCCTGACAACCAACAGTTTATTGAAGTTAATACATGACTTAAAGGCATCTCAAAGCTCCTACTAAAATGACCCCCAATACACAGTGTCCAGCTGTGCTGATTATTGATTCCCTGGAGTGCTCCTGCAGTGTCCAGTCAGGGTCCATGGCCGTAAGAGATAAAGTTCTGCAATGATACCTTGATCCTCTACGATAGTAGCCCGCCTTATCTGTTTGTGTATTAGGTGCCACAGAGTCAATTCCCAAAATACACAGCATGGGGTTAATGGATCACAATTCCTTTCGAAATGCATTTAAAGAAAATCTGTCCGTCTCATTGTTTACTAGTTCGACTCTACTTCGTCTCTTACTACCAAGAAAACAAATTAAAAGTATTTATGTAACCCCGGTCATAGATTAACAAGGGTTGGAAACTTGTAAGGCAAAATGAAAACAGAGCAATGTATTGTTTGAAATACGGGCATTTATTTTAAATGCCATAGTAGAAGTCAAATTAGCAAAGTTCTCTAACACACTATTTGCCGTATCTGGGCAACTAAAAACCGAATATCTAGCCAGCTGAAAACCACTTAGAGACAACCAATTATGCGAACTAAATTGAAGACATTTGCAAACTGGCAAATCATTTTATAGAATGCGGGTCGGGACATGTCAATTGCTACTTTGCCAGTTGCCAAATGCTAATTGCTTTTTTGCTAATTGCTAAATGCCAATTGTTAATTTGCCAGTTTAGTTGGTCAAGTACCGCCACCGCATTGCCTTTTCGGGATCCAGATCGGCGGGCTTTATGAATGATATTGTCCAGACAGTTTATAGAAGTAAGATCCTCGTCGGTACCGCGTGGAATGCGGATCGGACCAAGCCAATTACTAAATGTCAATTGCTAATTTGCCAGTTGCTTAATGCCATTTTTCCAAATGCCAATTACTAAATTGCCAAATGCCAATTGCTAATTTGCCAAATGCCAATTGCTAATTGCCATATTGTCATTAATTCTAGTTTCTTTTCTCTGAAAAGTACTTGGCTGATCTTGGCGGATCCAAGGATTAGACAGATCGGCGGGCTTCATTCTACAATATGGTTTGTATCCTTATCAAAACAATAATACATGTATACCTATTTTCTGTACATCTGTACGCGAGAAGAACGCGTCCGTAAATTTTTCATTTGGCAAATGGCAGTTTAGCAAATGGCAATTTGTATGTCCCGACCCGCATTCCATATCGAGAAAGTATATTTGAAAACTTTTTTGTGAAATGAAATGGGGGTGTAGGTTTTGCTTAGATTTGATACCAAATCAGGAACAATACACGCTTTCTGATTGGTTGACTCTCTGTAGTATATACCTACCTACAAGTACAGACATACATACGTATATATTGAACGTTTACATAAATCATTTTATGTATGCATAACAATTATTTAATGTTATCCCGTTCATAGCTTAACAAGGGTTGGAAACATGTAAGGCAAAATGAAAACAAAGTAACGTTTGATTGATATATGGGCATTTATTTTAAATGCCATAATAGAAGTCAAATTAGCAAATTTCCTTTTCTGTATCGGTGTTTATCGTCACCCAAACAGTGTTTCATTATAATCGCCATGCCGACTTAAAGACCCCGGATGTTTTTTTCTATGCACGGATCAAATTGCATTGCTTCATGCGTAGAAGAACACCCGGAAAGAACCACCAAACCATCGCAAGTCAGCTGTAAGGTTCCTGATATGAAAAATCCATATGCCAAGACTGGAATTTGAAACACAGCGGTGAGAGCTAAGTGTTTGTCAGTCGAAGACTATAACCACTCGAACACGGAGACTACTCTATAAAACAGAAATAACAGCGGCGAAACATTAGACTGAGAGATCAACTCTTAATTGTAAACGATAAGCAAACCTGTTCCACAATGGAGTCGCTGGTTTAACCCTTTTACCGCCAATGTCGCATAAATGCACCACGACAAAAAGTGCAGGCCCAGATCAGACACGCCTTTTCATGACGGCGTCTGATCAGGGATTTCACTTTTTGTCTCAAACTTTTATTCTGTATCTGTGCTTTATTCCTTTGAAAATTTCATTTATTTATCTCATTTCCTTATTTTACCGAATGATTTAACAAATTGGTTTACAGACGAAGTTTGTTAGAGCTCGATATTAATATTTCTGTTTCTTCTATAAGTAATCATCTTGTATTCGGTACAATGACTACATCCCATACAACAGAACAAGATAAAAATTTATTTATATTTCTATCATTTACCTGAACAACATGGAATACCGGTATTGGGTTAACTGTATCGATGTGAATGTTGCATCTGCGATTACCTATGCAGCCAATTTGGATTCAGATGAGACGTCGAGTAACTCGGCATCTCATCAGAATTCAAACTATTTGTTATTGTGACTGAAGTTGTGAAACTGAAATGAAGAAAAACAATAAAAAATAAAATAAAAATGAAAATTGTAGCAGACGCCAAAGTTAACAGTCGACAAAATGTGTCAGCAAAAGTGTCAAAGCACGTTGAAAAATTGAAATTACCTATACGACAACCATTCTACAATATACTTATGGTAAGTTAAGCACTCGATAAGCCACCTTATCTCGACATATACACATACAAATTTATAGTGAATATTGAGAAATATTAACCCTTTCACCGCCACAGTCGAGTAAATGCACCACGACAAATAGTGCAGTCCCAGATCAGACGCCGCCTTTTCAAGGCGGCGTCTGATCAGGGACTTCACTCTTTGTCTCAATCTCTATTTCTATATATGTGCTTTATTCCTTTGAAATTTGCATTTATTTATCTCATTTCCTTATTTTACTGAATGAATGAACAAACTTGGATTGCAGACGACAATTAGAAATTTGGCGCCCAAAGGGTTAATAGAATCTATATATACTAAGACACCACTTTTGATTTTTAAATCATGGTATTTGGCAAATGTGTATATTATTCATATTATTCACTTTGTACTTTTGGTTGAAATTCTGAAAGCATGATTTGGATTAACAACTAAACTCATTTTGACCAAAATATACAGTAGAATCCCTCTAATGCGACCACTTAATAAATACACATTGGTGTCTTCTTTATAAGCAGGTGGTTGCTTAATACAGGGCAAACGTAATGGAGCTTTCTGCATTATTTTTGTCCTGCATTAAGGTACCATCTGCATCTAGCATCAAGAATTATACCTATTTTAGGTGGTCGCATTAGCCGGGTTTTACTGTAATAAACGTTAAGGTCCATGTCAAACCAGTAGAAATCGTACAAGCAATATATTAACACTCGTCCTCTTCTATGTGTATTCCCAATTCCAATACCTACTGAATACTCCTTTTCATTATAAACTAGTTATAGTCATAGCTACTAGTGAAATATGGAAGGTGGAACATTGTAGTCATTTTAGAAACAGATATACCAAATTCCACCGGAAACACAGAAGACCCTGATCAGACAGCTCCTATAGCAGTCGTCTGATCTGGGTCTACTCTGTTTGCAAATGCGTGAAAATCCGTTTATATGAGGGAAAGTGTTGTTAATGGTATATTACAACAGCATAGACAGTGTGCATTAATTTAAACACTTTCAAGGATAACTCCTGAAAACACCGCCTAGATTTAGACCATTCTTTATCATTGTCTGTTCCAAACGATCCTCAGAACGTAGGGTATTGTGGTCAAAATGATGATTTGAAATACATATATGCCATCTTACGTATGACTGACCAAACATACCATTCTAACAATATGCACATATTAAACAGGAAATATTTCCAAAACATACACACGAATGCATGCAAAACTGACACACTGAATATGATTCAACGTCAATCGTGCATTTCAATAAATCAAACGAACGTTTCTTATATCAAACTTGCATTTTAATAATTCAAATGAACTTTTCTAACGTTATGCTTCTTTTGTATCATGACCAACCATATCACATTTGCTGACAGTTGGAATCTTTGTCTCCTTTGTTTCAGAACTAATATCACGCTGTTTCGTACGTATCATGTTATAAATTCGTTTATTTGCTACGAAAGAGAACATTATAAAAATGCCCTGACTCGCGTTAACAACTGTGGAAATATACGCAAATGCATTTATGTCTGTAAACTGGTAGATGAACGCAAAGCTCCAGGTCAACCCAGTGAGAGTAGAGAGTTTGGCAAATATAGCGATGTTGTGCCGCTCATGCGAACTGTTTTTATGCAAATCTGGCATTCGGCTGATGGTTAAAATGACGTAAAAGAACATAGTAAAGTTGAGAATAATGACGATACCAACAGGTATTGCTACATTATATACGAGCATATCTGGAGCGGTATAGCATGGTTCATCAACATACCCAATATTATCCCCGTCCGACCTGAAATAACCAACCAACACGGTGACAATGACAATAGCGGCAGATGGAATTTCCGCGAGTAATACATAATGCAGGAATTGTTTCAGTATGCTTCGTTGCACTGCTCTCTCCGAAATTGTGGCAAAGACTCTCGCCATGTGAAGCGTACAAACGAACATCCAGCCAAACGACGACAACAAAGCAAGGTGCAGACTTATACCTACAACTCTACATAACCGTACTGTTAATATGTCTACCAGCGCATTTACAAGACTCAATGAAAATACAAAAATCAGACTGATCACCAGGCCCATATTATTAAGACCTGGAAGGGTTCGAAGATCGGGAAATACGCAATAGACAATAAGCGTGACAACGAGTGCCAACAACGACAAAGAATTGAACATTATTGTAAGTATTGACAGTGGCGTGTGTACAAACTCCGAGTCGTCATTAAATGTTTGCATTCCAAAAGCATTAATGAAGTATTCAGAACAGATGTATAGGTGTGAACCATTTTCCGATAACATTGTCATATTTGCCGGTAAAATCGTTTTTGTTTTGACAATTTGTATGGTATTGTGGTAAAATGAAATATCATAGTCAGCCACTGAAAGTTCCACTTTGGGACAGAATGGAGTGGTGTCTACTGAGAACGATAACGTACACGCCACCCTTTCCTTTGGTTCCCGAATAAGTGGAAGAATTCCTTTCCCGTAATAATCATACCCGCCGTCAAAACTAAGAAACTCAGTAAACGATTGCTTTAATGAAGACAGCATTGCTCTTTCCGCACGAGTCCTTAAAGATGTGTATGTAACAAGCGCTGTCGTCGCGCGTATGAACATACTCTCTGGTATTTTGTGCAATACAACGTCAAAATCATTGACATTGATTTTAAAAAAATCAACGACGTTTTCTATCGTTCTGGAGACATTATCAACATTCGACTCTCCAATTCGAATGTTTAACGGAATATATTCAATGTCAGAGAGACTGATAGTCCTGTTCGAAGCATATAACTCTGTTATCAATCGTCTAACTGATGTTTTGATTTTAATAAATGAATACATAACACAGGGGCATAGATTGAAGACTTCGAGAGTACCGTTGATAGTTTGTATTAATATGTCCTTGAAACGTTCCAGATTTAGAACTTGTGTTGAACTAGATAGTGTTGGAACTAGAATAAGTGTCACACCATAGACGACCTCTGTTCGATAACCAGCTACTGACAAATATAATGGCGTACACTTGTTTTCCTCTAGGCGAAACCCATGGCCACAATGAAGAGGTAAACATTTCTCCTGAAAAATAAGAATTCAGATATAAAACTTAAACATTTCTTCATATATAATGACGCGGCGCGGGTACAGAGGGGCATTTTGTGCAACTACAATTATCAATTTTCTCACTTTTCGCCACCTGACTCGCATTCGCAAACCGCTTGGATCCAGGTGAGTCACCGAGTGACTAGGAATCTCATCAGGTTCCAAGCTGTTTGACACTCTGTCAATAGTTTCCCAAAAGCTTGATCAAATCGCAAGTAGTCAAATTTGCATTTGATCCAAATTTTAACGGACACAAATTTTTGGGACAGCTTTTACTATTGAATATCATCTTGTCACCCTGTTTGTTATATCACAAAACGGTTTTACGTATGCTATGTATATGGGAATATTATAAAGAGCTATAATAGTTCGTATAATTGCAGACCGAGTATCAAGAATTACCAGAACAACAAGCAAGATTAGCAATTCTTTTTATAAGAAGTCAACTTCAAATATGATCAATATTGATCATAAAATTTAGTGCAGATATCAACAACAGCAATAGTCAATAAGCTAATAGATTGATCCAATAGAGAAAACAAATATGGTACATTTCTGGCTGTCTTCGTTTCTGTGAAAAAAAACCAACAAATTAAGATGATGAATTTACCTTCATGGGATCAAACACCTGATCTACTGGGCATCTGTTTTGGCTATTTGGTAATTTCTGCTTCTCAAGTTGATTGAAGTCGAGTAGAGCAACAAATGAATTTGGTCCAACTGACGGACGTTCGTATTCGCAAAGGGGGCTCACATTTACGTCTGTATGTCCGTTACACAAAAAACAGTGGACGTTTTTATATGCGTTTGTGTACAGAGAAGTATAGGAATTACATGCCTTTGCTGTGGTGTCATCATATTTCTCCCATTTACCGGTTACATTACATCTATCAATACGTACTTCACACCCTTTCGAATAGACTTCTGCATTAGTAGGTGGTTCAAAAACAATATTGCAATTATCACTGTCTTCTACGATTCTGAATATATCGGCTGTTGAACTGGGAAATATCAGTGGGTCGCTTTGACAAACAAACTTCATTTTCCAGTAAATGAGATTTTCCTCCAGTTCGTCGTTACAGAACGCACATATTCTGTTTTTGTATGTAAGCCGTGACGTGTTTGTCATCACAGGAGGAAAATTGTTAAGTGTTTCAAGAATACTGAAATCAGAATACTTCCTCATACAGTCATCCTTGATCGTAGTATCCTCAAAGGCATAGGGACACTTGCTTATCATTACATAGGAATCCCCTTGTTGCATTACTCCCGCTTGGTCCGAGTAATGTGCAGTAATGCAAGCTTGTAACGTATCACGTTCTGGTAACGGAAGTTTGATCTCTATCGCTGATTTGTCAGGACAACAGTCTTGTCCACAATCCTTATCACACCTACAGCTACTGCAGCACGGCAGCAGTGTGGTATCTCCGCCAAGGTTAGGTGTGTAGCCCGTACCGCGTGCATTACAGATATCCGTATGTGGACACAACTTCTTATACTCACTAACGATTTCATCTTGAAGGCTTCGTACTCCGGAAGCAAACAGAATATACATACTTGAATATACGAGTAGCACACATAAAAATACAATATCTTGTTTAGACATTGTCTGTTTTAATCCGATTTGTATGTTTTTACAAATTGTTTTTATCCCTTTTTGACATATTTGTTTTTTTCTTACTTTACGTTCTTTGCCAGGACCGCAATATATCAGATGAAAGTGAGAACTCACAAACAACGTTTTTCCCCGTGACGCGTATCACTATGTGCCTCTGTTCTGCCGATTTTGTTACGAATTAACCTTGTCCATGCTAACACTTCACCATTAAATACAATGGTACCCAACTGGAATATCAATTAGTAATCGGAATATCAATTGGTTTTGAAATATAGATGAGCAGAATACCGCAAATGATGAACAACAGACGGATAAATTGTTACTAGCCAATCCTTGAATATTGGTGTTTGGTGTTTGCAATTGTAAATATATTGCTTTCCATCATTAAGGAAAGTTTGAGGCCCCGATAGATCCCCTATGGTTTATGCGTTGAAAGGATTGGTTAAGCCTGTGACGTGCTGAAAATATCATCAATTAGACAACTATTACCCAGAGAGATATTTTATAATTTATCTCGGGAGTAATCTGTATGTAAACGATGGGAACGTCAATATGTCAGCATCGATGTTTCAATAACTATTGTTTTATGCTCCATTATGTCGGATGTTTTCAAACCATGAAAGTGTTTCATTCATTAACACAGAAAACTGATACAGAAAGAGACAATTTACAGTAATAGTTTTTATCAATTAACCCTTCCATTGCGGGACACGCATAATACTGTCATTTTCGAACATTGTAGACCCAGATTAGCCACTGATCAGAGTTTGCATTGTTTGTTATTCAAATTCCTCTAACAAGTTTAAGTAGTTCATATTGAGTGGACTCCATAGTTAACCCTTTCCCTGTTCAGTATTCATGTAAGAAATAATAACATCATGGATATTTATTAACTGATGTTTTTATGATGTAAACCTTTCTAGGAATGTTTTGCTTTGACAAAACTGTAGAATCAGATATCGTATATCATTATTAAAAGCAAATAGAGCAGACCCTGATCAGACGGCTCCTATAGGAGCCGTCTGATCTGGGTCTGCTCTGTTTGCAAATACGTTAAAATGCGTTTATATTAGGAAACCGGTTAAACGCTGCTGTGCTATTCCACTCTATAAATACAACATTGAAAGGGTTGACCGTTATACTGCTAAGCACGACTAGACTGGTGTAAATGTGCCATTAGCTTGGATTCGGGCGATTTTCAGGATAGGCTGTTTGACATTCACACTGTGGTGTCTCAAGTATTACAAACAGTAACAATGTAAACTTTGAAACAGATCATATTCAATATATAATTTCCACATCAGGGTATTACTTAATAGGGGAAGCATGCATATAAAACAAGGACGTGTCCAGTAAATGGCACAGGGGTATTTTTGTAAATTATTGATACGTTCAATTCAATTCCTTCATTTCCCCTTATATACAATACAAGTATCTGCATCCCAGGACATTGATGTGGAAGCATCCATTGTTTCTGTCTTTCTGTCTGAAGCTTTAACCTTGGCCATAACTTGGAACTTTTACATTAAATTTTATAGAATTCCTGTCACCAATACTCATTTTGAGAATCCACACTTTTTACGTTTTAGATGGTATCCCGTCAATGTTAAGTTTAATGTCATACAGTGCTCCATCTCTACAACGACACCCTTTGGGATACGAATATTGTATGTGTTGTTCAGAGGGAGTTGTTATAGGGAGGGAAAATCAAACATAATTAGCTTGTTTGCAGATCCCCAGATAAGGTGTATTTCGAGAACTAAAACCGTTATGCCTCTATCAAACCCTATGTTGTGACCACTCTTTAGAATCGTCACAAAGTGACGATTCTAAAGAGTGGTCACAACATAAGGTTTGATGGAGGCATTAAGATAATACGACGGAAAAAGTTTGTTTCTGGAGCCTTGTTGATTCGGAAACAGTGACATGCGTTGTTGTAAGGAGGGAATCGTTATTGAGAGGGCCGTTGTAGGGAGGGAGCACTGTACTTGAAGGTTAAAGGTCGAAGTGGCTGTCCTTTTTTGGTACATCATATGTTGAGGGCAAAGTGTTTCACATTTCCATCTTGTTCATTTTTATCCAAATGTTTATGACCTGTTTTACAGTCGCATCTTGTTCAATATAACCCAAGTGTTATAAAATGTTCAACAATCATATCGTGTGCATAATAATCTAAGTTTTATGAAATGTTTCAAAATCACATCTTATTCGTTATAATCCAAGTGTTATAAACTGTTTCATAGTCACATGCTGTTCATTATTATCAACGTGTTTCACGGTCGTCACATCTTATTCATTATCATCCAAGCTTTATAACTGTTTCATAGTCACATCTTGTTCATTATAATCAAAGTATTATAATCTGCTTCATAGTCATATCTTGTTCATTATAATAATAGTATTATAAAGTGTTTCAATCAAACCGATTCGTGCGTTATAATCCAATTGTTATAAATGTTCACAATCAAATCTTGTTCATTAAAATCCAAATATTTTAAAATGATCCAAGTACAAGTACGTGTGTCAGATACCTGGATCCATGCTTATAAAACTTTTAGTTGAGTCTGAGTTCGTTCTCAAGTTTTTGATTGGTCAGATTTGAGCCTTTGGCTTAAATCTGACCAATCAAAAGCTTGAGAACTCAAATCTGACAATCGAAAGCTTGAGAACGAACTCAGACTCAACTAAAAAGCTTTATAAGCATGGACCCTGGTGTGTGTATATATAGTCTTGCTCTTCATTAGAATCGCCTTGGAGACAGTTGTTTCCCGCACATAAAGGGTTAACAATGTATTATGCCACCGCTATCCATTATGTTGATTGGTCTATGATTTTAACCATTTATTTAAACGTGCTAAACAAATTGACCCTGCACGCAATTTGTGACATACTGACATTTTGAACCTGATTGCGTCGCGGGATTTCCATGTAGTTAAAACTGTGCAATATCGGTAGATATGGAAACAAAAACGACTTGCCAGATTACCCCCGAGGACAAGTGTGACGCCAGTGCTGACTGCTAACTAGAGTGTACTGTGGTCGTATCGCCCAGAAATCTGTAATTGTTATTACTCAATGACAAAATTAATGGAAAACAATGGATGTTATGGAACAGCATAGGATTTCTTGATTTTATATTTCTATATTTATCTCCAGGAAAGACATATACTTACCGTGTGATCACAGAGCAGATGCCTTTCGAAGGAATCCAATGCTTAGATAATTTTCGTTATATGAACCATTATTTCGATGTGAAATAGTAAGATCTGCTAAAATTTGGAGCTGGTGCTAATATGACTACTTCCGATTCGATCAAGCTTTTGAGAAGAGTTTGAGACCGACTGTCAAACAGCGTGGATCGCTTAATATGAGACGTCCAGTTATATCGCATTTGGATTCAACCTGGATCCATGCTTATAAATCTTTTTAGTTGAGTCTGAGTTGGTTCTCAAGCTTTTGATTGGTCAGATTTGAGTTCTCAAGCTTTTGATTGGTCAGATTTGAGCCAAAGGCTCAAATCTGACCAATCAAAAACTTGAGAACGAACTCAGACTCAACTAAAAGTTTTATAAGCATGAACCCAGTTTGTAGTTGCCGATTAAGTAGTAGCGTGTAGCGGGATAAGAATGAAGACAAATGTGAGGTTGGGAAGTCCTTAAATCGGTTTAAACCCCAGTGATGGTTTTGCCACTGTCCGTTCCAAGGTGTTACTCTCTTTGTCATCCTTACTTTTATGTTTCAAGGCTTTTTTCAAGCGATTTTATAGCCGTTATTGGGCTATGTTCCCAACGGCAAAACGTATGGTGTTTTTTTTCTCTCGATTTTATTGAAAATTTCCAATTCAGAGGTAAACGATTATTAGCCAAAACATTCAGCCAGATCAAAACTTCTAAAATTCATAAACAAACAGTAGACCCAGATCAGACAGCTCATACATGAGCTGTCTGATTTGGGTCTGCTGTTTGTTTAAGAATTTGGAGGTTTTTGGCCTGACTAGGTCTATTGTGTTTGCAATGGAGGGACTTTTTTAATCTTCTTACAGTTAAAACATTCATTCCCAGATCAGACACATTCCCATTTTCAAGGGTATGGGTCATCTTCCCAAAATGATGAAAAAAGCCATGTGTTTGTCTTGTGCCTTTTGCTAGTATATGTACTTGTACTGTTTACTCGAATTTACATCTAGTGCAATGTTTCCCTTCCTGATAAAATGTTGTTCGAGTGTCAAACAGCTTCGATCGTGATGAGACACCAGGTAATTAAGCGTCTTATCGTGAACCAAGTTGTTTGCATATGCGAGTGGAATAGAACATAACGGCAGCAAATGCTGGTTGGGTCGAACATAAGGGCGGCAAATGCTAGTGGGTCGAACATAACGGCAGCAAATGCGAGTGGGGTCGAACATAACGGGATAAGGATTATTATAGGAACTGTCTGGCCAGTGTCTGCTCTGTTTGCTAATGTTGAACTTCGATATCTCGAACATCAAGGGACCATACAAATTAATTCGACATAGCAGAGATTCGAGATATCCTAATATAAACAATTTCTCATGTTCACACCTTAATGCAAGTCTGCAGTAATGCTGAAAGCTCCTGTATGAGCTTCCAGCATTACTTTCGACCTGCATTAAGCTGTCACATGGATTTCTAGATATACAATTCTGTTATATGATTGTGGAAGGATCGAACTTTTACTTCGAGTTATCTCGAAGTTCGAATTATCCGAGTTCGAGTTATCGAAGTTCAACTGTAACACCGTATGCCATCTCAAACATTCTATTGATTCATGGGTCATCATACAATTACGCCCATGTATTCATCGGGTTTTACGCGAATGATCATGCAGTAAACTTCGATTTCACTCATACCCAGGTTTAAGTAAATATTGCGTGGTTTTCTTCGCGTTGAAGACCAGCATAACTTAAGCTCATTTAGGTTCAGTTGTTTAAATTTTATATCTTCCAACGCATTCAGGCAGTGTCGGAACTGTTTGACAGAATTAGACAACAATAAATACATTTATTATCATTCGTATAGAGTAATAGTAATAGTGTTAACCTTTCCTTCATATAAACGCATTTCCATGCCTTTGCAAGCAGAGTAGACCTAGATCCGGTGGATCCTATACGAAGCTTGTCTGATCAGGGTCTGCTGTCTTTTCTGATGGTGTAATATAGATCTGATTCTACAGTTTCTGTCCGAGTCAAAATGCCACGTGTTCATATTCCATTACATGTATAAATATTAATGTGTTTAATATTCATTATGTCATTATTTCTTACATGAATAGTCAATGGGAAAAGAGTTAAGTCTGTAAATTTCCATTATTTAGATAAGTCAGTCAAAGTTAAGTCCTGATTTAATCACAGTCTGTCAGTTGGTGGTTTTGTTTCTAAAATAATGATATAATGTTGTTCAGCATACCTTTGGCAATAATACAATAAGCAGGGTTGAATCTAAATACAGTAAAACCTCTCTATAACGGCCACTAAATTTCATCAAGTATTTTGTGTTAAAGGCAGGTTGATGCTTAAAGCAAGGTGAAAGTAAAACAGAACGCTCCTATAGGAGCGTTCTGTTTTACTTTCACCTTGTTTTAAGCAACCACTTGCCCAAAATACCAACTAATTAACACAAATTTAGTGGTCGTTATAGAGAGTTTTTAGTAAAGAAAATTGAGTACGTGTTGTGCAGATGACTGGAAGAGTCATATAGAAAGCGTCCAGTGATGTATTTTGTACGACTTTCATCTTTCATTAAGCTGTCACCTGTCTTATTTACCGACCACACAACTAATTTGAGTACAGTAAAGCCCCTCTAATGTGACCACCAAAATTTGGCATAATTCCGGGTGGCAGAGGCATGCGGTAGCTTAATGCAGGACGAAAGTTATGCAGAAAGCTCCTATAGAAGCTTTCTGCATAACGTTCGTCCTGCATTAAGCAACCACCTGCTTATAAAGACATCCATGTTTGTTCATTAAGTGGTCGCATTAGAGGGGTTTTACTGTACGTTAGAACTTGTCTTAAGCGGCCATTTATTTATTGAGCACAGGAGTCTTAAAACGCATATGATTGCTTAATGCAGGGCGTAAATAAAGCAGACAGCTCCTATAGGCGCTTAATGTATTACTCTTGATCTGCATTAAACTACCAATTGCCGTACATATCCATCATTACACCTCTTTTTTATGACTGCTTAACCCTTTCCCTCATATTGACGACTTTTGACGACTCTGTAAAAGTCACTTTGTGAAACCATTGTGATAAATAGAGCATTTGCTCCTATAGGAGCAAATGCTCTGTTTATCACAATGGTTTCATACTACAAAATTCTAAAAAATCCTTTTCTCTAGTTAATGCTCCTTTTCGGTAGACTAATTCAAAGAGGTTGTATCTAAAAATAGCCTATGAGGTAATGGGTTAAGACGGGTTCTTCTGAACTCAAATTACTGTATTACAGTACTGCCAGTCGGATCAGTTTCGTGTACGTGCATACAGTAACAATGCCGGTCAATATGTCAAATAGTATCATTCCACATCAATACGTCACATAGTATCAATACACTTCAATATATACGTCGCATAGCATCAATGTATTTCAATATGTCACACAATATCATTGCATTTCAATACGTAACATAATACAATGTAATATGACAACTGAAATATCGAGGGCTTGGTGCAAAACTATTCTAACTCCTTCACGTTGTGAAGGAGTTAGAATAGTTTTGCACCAAGCCCTCGATATGTCATATACAATGTAGTATCATTGCACTTCTTTATGTCACATGGTATCATTGCACTTCAAATACATCACATAATACGTGGAATATACATCACTTCAATACGTTTAAGAGAGGGTAATAGATTTGACCATTATCCTGCCCAGAAGAATGTCTGTCTGATCTGATACAAATATTCTGAAAATGGGTGATCCTTCGAAAGCAAAAGTAGAAATGCAAAAAGAGACAATCGCAGACTCGGTTTTATTGAGTCTGTTCATGAGTTGTAATATTAAAAGTGAAACATTACTCCCGTCTCCTGGCACCGGCTTAAGCAGTATTCAATTTTCAAAACTAATAACATCAAAAGTAATGATCCCGAAGGACCAGAAAATATAACAACATTGTGAATGAAGTTTACTTAAATTCAGCTAGTTAAAGCTTTTTGAGAAACTGTCCATCGAGTGGCAAACAGCTTGGATCCTGATGAGAAACCGAGTTACTGGGCATCTAATCTAGATAGCCAAGCTGCTTCCGACTTGGGAAGTCTGGGTCTGGGTCCATGCTTATAAAGCTTTTAGTTGAGTCTGAGTTCGTTCTCAAGTTTTTGATTGGTCAGATTTGAGCCTTTGGCTCAAATCTGACCAATCAAAAGCTTGAGAACGAACATCTGAACAAGCAAAAGCTTGAGAACGAACTCAGACTCAACTAAAAAGCTTTATAAGCTCAAAGGGTTGATACTGTATAAAGGATAAAGTTCCATTTGAGTATGGATGATTATCGATCAATAGTTTTAATTGTTCCTATTTGCATAGCTCTTTAATTATTAATAACCCTATCTAAATAATCTAGCCTGGGTAAATGAGATTACGTTTATGCTGCTTCTTTCTTTAATTATTATAGAAGTGGGTTTGGCTTTTAAAATCAATAGTTGTGCACATGCATTGTTAAAAAGATTGCTTTTAATTGTTTTGCCACGCCTATTCATTCTGCAATCATTATCTATAGCAAACAAATGTGCATTTTTCTTGTGTCAGGTGTATTGAGGCATTTGTCACCCATGTACCTGGGTGGAATAGAATATTATGTTCTGTTCTGCATCATGTGCCCCGTCTCATGTGCCGTGTGTCATGTGTCATGTGTCATGTGTCGAGTGGCATGTCACATTTATCATGTGGTACGTGTCATGTGACACGTGGCATATGTAATGTGTCGTGCGTCGTCAATGGCTTCCTTTACCCTTATCCTGCTGTTCAAAAATAATGTCTGCTAAAATTAACTTTGAGCCTGCTGAAGCAAATAATTTTTACAGAATGTTTCACCTACAAGATTTTCAAAATTCAATCTATAATCAGTATGTCTGCAAAAATACAATCAGGGTGTCAAACAGTTTGGATCCTGATGAGACACCGAGTTACTCGGCGTCTCATCTGAATCCAAACTGTTTGCATATGTATTCACTCATCCGCCCATAGCGGGCTAAAGGTTAAGAACTATTGATCGTGTGTCAAACAGCTCGGGGCATAATCAGATGACGGGTTACTCGGAGCTGCATCTGGATGCTACATGTATCTGTTCACAAATGCGATTGAGATCGCTAAAGGATATACAATGCATTCTCCTTAATCCTTTCCCTCTTCAATATTTAGTCCAAATTTCAATACCCACTGAATATTCATGGACAAAATAGTTTTAATAAGATATGGAAGGCGCGTCATTGTAACTGTCAACTTCTATTACCATACAGAGCAGGAGCCGTCTGATCTGGGTCTTTTCTGTTTGCAAATGCGTGAAAATGCATTTTTATGACGGAAAGAGTTAACTTCAAAGCGATTTCAACCACCCATCGCAGAAATAGTGACTCTTTATAAGATTTCTTTAAATTTAAGTTGTGCAGAAGTCCAGTATTCTAGTTGATAATATACAACAGTGCTGAAAACATACCGTCGTTATTTTCATAACGCAAACGACATGACAGCCAGGAGTGGTGCTAATGTTCCATAAAAATTATATGGCTATAAAATGCAACTTTAAAAAATGTAATTCTTGGCTTCCGTTTATACGTTCCTTGATTATTAAAAGGAATGTCATCCAAGAGCGGTACAAGCTTTCCGTGCATAGCTGTATAATGAAACTTTTATATCCTCAGCCTTTTGAAAAATTACTGTCTTCTCAGAGACGGTTCTGCTACAAGTTTTTGCTTACTCTCCAGCTGTGAATACCTTTTAGAAACTATTGACCGAGTTCCAAACGGCTTTGATTCTAATGAGATGCCGTATTGCTCTACGCCTCGTCTGGTCCAAAGGTCGAGTTAAGCAAGAAAGGGTTTAAAATTGTTCATGAAACTACTGGTCGAATGTCACATGCTAATTAAGTAAAATATCCCCGACAGGCAACAAAATATGGCAAAATAGTTATAGACCAAGAACTATTGAAATGTACAGTAAAATTAGTATCAGTGCTAGCCTGTGAGATAGGTGGCAGCTTTACGCATTCCTTGATGCATGTTCACGCATTTGCAAATATAGTAGACCCAGACCAGACGGCTCCTATAGGAGCCGTCTGATCAGGGTCTGCTCTGTTTGCTTTTGACATGATATAGATCTGATCCTACAGTTTTTACCATAGCAAAAAGTTTCCTTGGGAAGTTGACTATATAAAATCAGCTTATATATAGAGAGAGGTTCTTACATACGTGTTCATTTCAAATTGTTTTTATGAAACAATAATAGGACACGAGCTTTAGCGAGCTTTGTTCATTTAATAAACGAGTTTCATAAAAACCATTTGTAAAGAACACGAATGTTAGATTATTTATATCATATAACCCTTAAAAGTGTCATAGAAAGTGAAACAAACTACATGTACAGGGTGTCCCAAATAGAATGGAACGTTGGATCAAATGTGTATTTGGACCAATGTAACCGGGCACTTTAAAAAAAATATATATCCTTTTGTAGATACGTCATTTTTGCATATGTCTTGCCAAATTGCTCTTAAAATATGCATTGATTTTAAAGATATGGGTATTTTAATGAATGCACCTAAAATCTATTTTAACATGATATGCGTACATTTCATAGACCATGCCTACATCAAGTTTAAAACAGAGCTTTCGTTTAAATGATGATATCTTAAAAATGAATATGTTTCGACAAAATGTAGACAATATATGGCAAAATGTTGTCTCTACTAAGCTACATGTATATTCTTTTAATTTAAGTTAGCAATATTGACAGAAATGGGATAACTTACATATCTTAATCCTTTCCCTGTTCTATGTTTATTTCAAATTTCAATACCCACTAAATATTCATGAACAAAATATTTACAATGAACCCTTGAAGGTGGAACATTGTAGCCATTTTAGAAAGCAAAGAAACAGAATTATTCAAAATCCACTAGCAAACAGAGCAGACCCTGATCAGACGGCTCCTCTAGGAGCCGTCTGATCTGGGTCTACTCTGTTTGCAGATGCGTGAAACACGTTTATATGAGGGAAAGGGTTAATCCCGGGTTCCGTTTGTTTTGGGACGCCCTGTATATCTGACTGCTGTTACTGCCATTGTTTACAGCGTGGTACAACCGGATTCAAACTGCTCATTTGCATAAAAAGTGCACTAGTGCGATTTACAGTACTCTGTTTCAGCACTCCCACATGCAGATTATGTGATAAATATATTTATGACATCATTATTTCTTACAAGAATATTGAACAGGGAAATGGTTAAAACAAGCAATCACCTGAATAAAAAGACCTAAATGTTCTTATTAAAATTCTGGTTTAGAAGGGTTTGCCTGTTTATGTAATTAACAGTCTCATCGGAATCTCTCAATATTTCAAAATTTTTATTTTATTACAAAAGAGTATCCCAAAACATTACGGTACACCGTATTTGTATACCTAAACAATGACATATCGGCCTTTATGAACAAAGACCTTTATAACAGAAAATTTAAATTGTTGGTGACAAACGCAGTTAATTTGTTTGACATCTTTAGCTGTTATCGAAATTAAATAGATAATCATTATGTGCATTGTTTAGGTTTCATTGTGGTTCACTGGTCCAAAAATACTGAATCATTTCCATTACTAATAAAAACGCTAGAGTGGATTGATTTCTTCGAATATGGCAATTAACGGTCATGTTCAATCCCGCAGCTCAGGCGTCATGTTGAACCTCACATTAGCAATAATTCAATAAAAGCTATGTATGGTGGCTTGATTGTGCCACTACATAATTAGCGAAAACGCTCGTGTTTATATTTCACATGATATAATTGTAAGTGGTACTTCGAATATCTTAATTAACCCTTTTTATATAAACACATTATCACGTCTTTGCAGATCCTGACCAGATTGCTTCTGATCAGGGTCTACTCTGTTTGCTTGTGAAGTTTTACAGGTGTGATTCTACAGCTTCTGCCTAGGTAAAGATTTTTGTGCTCGTGTACCATAATACACAATTAATAAATATTCATGATGTCATTATTCGTTACATAGATATTGAACAGGAAAAGGATGAAAACAAACAGATAATTATTTTATAATGATAAAGGTACCTTATACTACTACTCCTTACTGGCAATTACATCGGTAGTTTTGTACAATAATTCCTGAACACGTTCGAAACTATATTCGCAAAACTGTTCTCAAAACTTTTCTCAACACTTACCATTCGGTTAATATCGTTGACAGCCGTAATCTATTTTTAGATATAAATTCACGAACACATTTACAAACATATTCCATCGATTAAGAGGAATCAGTGTAGGGCATTAATTCATTTGGTTTTCAGGAAACCTTGTATCCACATGTTATATTAAAATGATTATATGACACACGAACGCGAAACTTTTCGTGAAATTCAGTACAGTAAAAACTCGATACTACGACATGTTAGTAATGAAGAATGTAAGTCTTTGTAGGCAGGTGACTGCTTTATTCAGGGTGAACGTCATTCAGAAAGCTCCTCTAGGAGCTTTCTGCATGACTTTCGCCCTGCATTAAGTTGCCAGCTGTGTTAAAGATTAATAATGGTACGTATTTGAGTGATCGTAGTATGGAGAAATGGAAGGAGAACGTCGGATATCTGTACTATTTCGTTTTTGTCGTACCTTTTATTACTTTTCTACAGTTACTCTGTTTGCAGCTCAATCAATGAGTACACTAGCGATAGGTGGATACTGTTTGTTCACTTAAATGTTTTCGTTATACATGCACTTTACCACTGTATTTGCCATCGCGGTTGTAGATTAGTCGGAGAGGGGATACGTTTATATACACTGTTTGTCTTTTAGGGTGGAGATGGAATAAGTGTGAGGTTGGGCGCCCATAAACCGGTTTAACCCCCCCCCCCAGTGACTTTTGTCACTGACCGTTCCAAGGCGGTGCTTCCATCTTCCCCCTATTGTTAGTTTGTTTTGTCTTTGTGCGTCTTTTGTTGTTTTTATAGTTGTGTACATTTGCTGTTTCCTTGTGTTGCTGTTCGGGCGACTGTTTGTTCTGTATGTGGTGTTTCCTGCATGACTCATTTTTGTACTTTTACAGTAGTTACCAATGTATATGAACTATTAACCCTTTCCATGATGAATATTCATGTAGGAAATAATGACGTCATGAATATCAAAAAGATTATTTTTATAATGGCATACAAACACAGGGCATTTCGGCTCAGGCAGAAGCTGTAGAATCAGATCTATATTACACCATATTCATAAGCAAACAGAGCATACACTGATCAGACGGGCTCCTATAGGACCCTCTGATCTGGGTCTACTCTGTTTGTAGATGCGTCAAAATGAGCTTACATTAGAGAAAGGGTTAACATGAAACGTCGCGAATGCTTAAGTTGTGGTGGTAGAAATAGACTACCATAGTTATTCAAATGAGTTTAAGTTATCAGTTTTGAATCTACTATAGAATAATCGACAGCTGGGATTCATATGAACTTATCGGTCGGTTAGATCAAGATAATGATATTTGTACTAATATATTTAAGTTGCCTATTGTATTATGTTGAGTCAAGCTGGCCGAAACTCAATGATGCTGTGCCAACACGGATTGATGTTCTATACTGTCTAGTAGAGACAAAAGTGATAACAGTTAATTAGAATTTCAGCATATATGTTATTTGTTTGAACTTGAATAACACTCTTGAAATACGCTAATATGATGTATAGTGTGCGGGTAGTAGTTTTGTGTACTGTGCATATTGTGTTTGTTTCCATGGATACAATATTTGAAAAATATCAGAAGTCAGGATATGAGAATACAAGAATGTCGCCAGTTATAAACAATTTTGGATTGCGTTCATTGACTGAATGTGCAGCAATGTGTACACAGACGAAAACATGCATAGCATTTGGCTTTAACGGTAACAGTTCTTGCGAGTTGAGCAGATATAACCCTAACGACCAACTAGTAAGCAAAGTGTCAGAGAACGGCTGGCAAATATACATTACCATACCAGGTCTGTAATTGTCTTAACCCATTCCCTCATATTGACGCTTTTGACGCCTCTGTTAAATTACTTTTTGAAACCATTATGATAAATAGAGCATTTACTCCACACGAGCAAATGCTCTATTTATCACAATGGAATTAAAACTACACAATTCACAAAAAATCCTTTTCTCTGGTAAATGTTCCTTTTCACTAGTTTATTTCAAAGAGGTGGTGTAAATATAGCCTATGCGGTTATGTCTTAACGAATTTATATTTATTCACATGTAACACCAAAACAAACATTTTCAGTTATTGGTGTATTTGTATTTATCAACAATAGCCTTGCGTTTAGTGCAAACAACTGTGTATCTGGTTTATATTCATTTGGTATATATTTCACTTCAATTCAATTCAATTCTTTTTGCGATTAGACATCCGAACCATACACAATAGACATACCATATACATATATTATCACATAAGTAAATAGCGGAAATACACTAGTACATTTGTTATGCAAGTGAGTAGTTTGAATCCGGCTATACTACGCTGTAAACAATGCCCGAACCAGCCGCCAGATATTGTCTGTTTCACTTTCTTTTGGCATTTTAAACCTTCTCTTGCTGAATTTTAAAATACATTTCTCCTTCTTTACCCATGCCCTGTTGTATAATTACATATAGCTTCACTGTGTACAAGTATATCGCTGTGCAATCACTGCTGTGGAGTGCATTGGTTGCACAATCAACTTGTAAATAGTGCAGACCCTGATGAGACAGCTCCTGAAGGAGCTGTCTCATCTGGGTCTTCACGTTTTACAGGTGGGTATATTGACGCGAATAGCAAGCGAAGGGTTTAGGGTTATGTGATAAAAAGAATCTTACATTCGTGCTCATTAAAAGTGTTTTCATGAAACTCGTTTACTATAATGAATATTACAAAAGCTTTTTTTAGTAAACTCGTTTCATAAAACAAAGGAGCAGATGCTATATCTAAAACGCGGTGTAAGACTCGAGTGTTAAATTATTGTACAGTAAAACCCCACTAATGCGACCACTTAAAGAATAAACATAGCTGTGTTTATAAGCAGGTGGTTGCTTAATGCAGAACGAAAAATATGCAGAAAGCTCCTTTAGGAGCTTTCTGCATAACTTTCGTCCTGCATTAAGCTACCACCTGCCTTTGTCTCTGCCACTATGCAAAATACCTATTTATTGCTGACCGCATTAGAGGAGTTTTACTGTACAATAAATTTTGAAAGCGGTGTAAAAATCTATCTGAAACCATTGCACAATAAATGTAAAATGTGGTGTAAAATTCTAATTTTAAACCATTGTACAATAGATATAAAACGCAGTGTAAAACGCAGTGTAAGACTCCAGCCTGAAACCATTGCAAATAAATCTCAAAAGCGGTCTAAAACTCTATTCTGAATAAACTGAAATAATTGCATAATAAACGCGTCATCTTTAAAAAAACGAAAATATGTTTCCAATCATTCACAGTATAATTATTGTATGATGGTATTAGAATTAATCCACAGTCTCTAAGCATTTAGGCAGTAGCTCTTTCGAGTAACCCTACTACCTCATAAAAATATCCAAACTATAACAATCTTCGTTTATGTAAATATATACACATGGAACTACATTAAAAACCTCTCTAATGCGACCACCTAAAATAGGTATAAGTTTGGGTGGTAGAGGCAGGTGGTAGCTGTATGCAGGACAAAAGTAATGCAGAAAGCTCATCTAGGAGCCTTTTGCATTACGTTTGTCCTGCATTAGACAACCACCTGCTTATAACGACATCCATGTTTATTTATTAAATGGTCGCATTAGAGGGGTTCTACTGTATTCCTTTTTCTAAACTGCGGTATCAAATCTCCCCCTCTCCTTTGGGGTTGTAAAGCTTTGTCACTTGTAAATTAGACTGGACTTACCTAATAGTTTCAAACAGTACAGCTCCTAATCAAACACAGTTTGAAGCAGTTCTATATGGTTCTGCAATATTTGCCCAATGTTGTCTGTCCGAATTACAGTTGAACCTCGATATCTCGAACTTCGAGAGACCACATAAATTAGTTCGAGATGACAGACGTTCGAATTATCCGATTTCTGATCTGGTTAATTTCTTTAGTTCACAGTTTAATGCAGGTCTAAAGGTCCTGTAGGAGCTTTCAGTATTACTTTAGACCTGCAAGTAAGCTTTCACACGTATTTCTAGATATGCGTAGTAATACATTTTCGGGCAATTCTGTACTGTAAGTTTTGCAAGGACTGAATTTTAAATTCGCGAGTTATTCCGAAGTTCGAGTTACCCGAGTTCGAGATATCGAATTTCAACTGCATTTGGGTATTTAGGGAACGTATGGAAAATACAACATGGCATATATGCTGTAAAGTATGTCCTCAATGAACTCCTCTCCTAAGGTGCAACTGAATATTTATGTAATCTGTTGGGCTGTAAATTAACCGCATCTGGACACCAATCGAACATTTACACGATGAGTGTCCAACTGCAAAACATATCGTTTCAAAGAGCTTGTTTTCTATCTCTAATTCTTCAGAAAAGTGCTGGCCAAGTGGCTACAACGGTTTTGTTCGAGACGGCATGTGTTACTTCTGGATTCAGTCTCAGCTGACTGTACCCTGGGCGACAGGTCGGGACGACTGTAGAGCACATGGAGCCGACCTGGCGTGCATAGAATCAGAGGCAGAGAATGCCGCACTGGTAGCGGCCGTTCCGATGTGGTTGTGGTGGTTTGGCCTCAATGATATTGAAGAAGAGGGTACATTCAAGTGTAATGACACTGCTGTCACGTATTTTAAATGGGGAGCGAGTGAGCCAGGGTCCGTAGATGACTGTGTTGCCGTTTGGGGCAATAATACACATCAATGGTACGACGGAGCATGCACTGCCGGTATAGCGTATGTGTGTGAAATGAGCTGGTACTGAAATGTGTGTTGATTTTGAGCGGTTTGCAAAATATTGGGAAAAAATCTTTTTATTTCTGTTTTAGATAAAATATGACAAACCGTCATAAACATTTAGTATGACTGGTTGCAGTTATTTTCGCAAGCGTCTATTCCAGAATATGATACACGTGGTTTAGTCTTTAATTATAAAAAAAAACCGTTATACATAGATTGCGAACATGAATCACTCTTTAGTAAAAACAAATCTTAAGAAACAATGCAACGGCAGGATTTCGTATGGAATTGAACCAGTTACTCTATAAATACGCTTTCCTGTACCTTGACCTAGATCAGACGGTTCCTGTAGGAGACAAATTCTTGGTGTCATTATTTGTCACATGAATATTTGTGTAGTAATGGTTAACCCATTCCCCAATAGGCTATTTTTAGATACAACCTCTTTGAATAAATCTACAGAAAAGGAGCATTAACAAGAGAAAATTTTAGAATTTGGTAGTTTTAAACCATTGTAATATGCAAAATGCTCTGTTTATCACAATGGCCTCACAAAGTGACTTTTACAGAGTCGTCAAAAGTCGTCAATATGGGGGAATGGATTAAATAATCATTTCTTATTTACATCGTTCAAGTCTTTATTAATTTGAGATATTCCATGAAGCTCTCAGATTAATCAATGTTTTAACTCTTTCTCTGTCGAAGTCGCACCTGTGAATACCCATGCAAACAGTTTCTATCAAGATGAGATTACGGGTATCTCGGCCTCTCGCCATACGCCAGGATATCCAAGCTGTATGTTACTGTGGTAATGTTTTGGAAAGAAAATGGGAGTAAATTAACAAACGAAATTTGTAGCAGATGACAAAAGTGTGCAGTCAAAGAGTTAAATAAACCAATTTAATGTTATTGACTACATGTATTTAATTTACGAATGTCGCTCTAAAAAAATTGCATTGTATATAGTAATAGGTTTCAAAACTGTTTTAACATATTGTGATAAAGCAAAAAGTAAAATTATTTCTAATTTTGGAATTAGTAAAAGTGAAAACAGGCCTACAGTGAACGTCACACACAAAAAGGCACACGGTCCCTTAACATCGTCAAATAGGAAACAGTACAGTTACAAGACAAACTAGACGAAACGCACAAAACCATTTACCATTACCACTGTGGACTTCATCCAGGTTTGGTTGCATTCCAAACATTTGAAATTGATATTGATTCCATGCAATTTCCAGTTTGTTTGTATTGGAGGAGTGCAATTACCATACAATTGCCATACCACCTTTGTGTTATTTTAATTTGTGGATATGAAGCTGTTGACAGTGTGTTAATAGTCAATATATCGGTCAATATAGACGGATGCCGATATCATCTGCAAATTTGGAAAATCTGAATCTGAATGGTTTCCGTCGAAGATACCACTACTGGTTTTGATACCACGGGAGTGTTTTGTTCTGCATTGTCTGACCGTATCTTTAACCCTTTCCTCCATAAATACGCCTTTCTACGCCACTATAAAAATCACCTATTGAAACCATTGTGATAAATAGAGCATTTGCTCCTATAGGAGCAAATGCTCTATTTATCACAATGGTTTTGAACTACAAAATTCTAAAAAAAAATCCTTTTGTCTAGTAAATGCTCCTTTTCGGTAGATTTATTCAAAGAGGTTGGATCTAAAAATAGCCTATGAGGGAATAGGTTAACAGATAAACTTCTGCACATAAAGTAAGACTGATGAGACGATATATATGCTCCCATTGTCTGCAACCTCCTTTAACGTTTATCTTGCTGAGCAAATTATTTTTAAATAACTTTTCACCCACTACATTTTCAAAAGTCTAGCTATAATAAGTTAGTCTACCAAAATGATATCACGGCGTCAAACACTTTGGATCCAAACTGTCTGAATATGTAATCACACATCCGCCCGCAGCAGGCTAAAGGTTAACATCTAACTTTACAATGCTAGGCTCTACATTACTCACATTTGCAAACAGGGTCCATGCTTATAAAGCTTTTAGGTGAGTCTGAGTTTCGTTCTCAAGCTTTTGCTTGGTCAGATTTTTGATTGGTCAGATTTGAGCCAAAGGCTGGATTCAGATGAGACGCCGAGTAACTACTAAGCTGTTTGACACTCAGTTTCTCAAATGTATGTACGAATCAGAAGTAAAAATGCAACAGATAAGAGTTTTTCAGGACGATAAGGGTTAAGACATTTCTCACTGACTAACGTTACATACTGGGTATATTCATAAATTGAACCATCTTTGTATCGAATTTCCAATATTAATATTTCCCTGCTAAATATTCATATAAGAAATAATGATATTATTAATATTAATTACATGTACATTATTTTTAGCTCCACTTTTTCAAAAAGTGGAGGTATTGTCATGACCCTCTCGTCGGCGTCGGCGTCGGCGTTGGTTAACCTTTTTGTTAAGGTCCTTTTCTCAGAAACCATCAAAGATATTTGGTTCATATTTGGTATGTATGTTTACTATCACAAGGGGAACCCATTTCACAAGGGTAGGTAACTCTAAAATTAATTTTGTCATAGTTATGCCCCTTTTTCGACTTAGAATTTTCATTGTTGGTTAAGTTTTATGTTCAGGTCCATGTCTCAGAAACTGTCCAAGATATTTGGTTCATCTTTGGTATACATATTAACTATCACAAGGGGAACCCATTTCACGAGGGTAGGTAACCCTAAAATTAATTTTACCATAGTTATGCCCCTTTTTCGACTTACACTTTTCATTGTTGGTTAAGTTTTATGTTCAGGTCCATGTCTCAGAAACTGTCCAAGATATTTGGTTCATCTTTGGTATACATATTAACTATTACAAGGGGGACCCATTTCACAAGGGTATGTAACCCTAGAATTAATTTTGCTGTTGTTATCTCCCCTTTCTGACTTAGACTTCCACTACACTATCCAGCACTAAAGAAAGTGGAGCGCGCTGTCTGCGGACAGCTCTTGTTATAATGGCATTTAAACATGGGCCTTTTAGGCTCACACAGAAACTGTAGAACCAGATATATCTAATACCAAAAGCAAACAGAGCAGACCCTGATCAGACGGCCCCAACGGGAGCCGTCTGATCTGGGTCTACTCCGCTTGCAAAAACCTGAAAGGGTGTTTATATGAAGGAAAGGGTTAACATGTTTTATGCTAAGCGCAATCTTATTTGTATTTGCAAATAGTTTGGATCCAAATGAAACGTCTCATTGGATCCAAGAGGTTTAACCCTTTCGGCGCCAAATTTCTAATTGTCGCCTGCAATCCATTTGTCGCTAACTAATTCGGTACAATAAGGAAATCAGATTAATAAATGAATAATTCAAAGGAATAAAGTACAGATATAGAAAAAGAGATTGAGACAAAAAGGACGCCGCCTTGAAAAGGCGATGTCTGGTCTGGGACAGCACTATTTGTCGTGGTGCATTTATGCGGCATTGGCGGTAAAAGGGTTAATCAAAACTTGAGTGAATCTGATGTCAGTAATACACTACCAGGTCGGAGTTTAACCCGTTCCAACCTAAAGACGTCTTATGACGCTTTTGCAAACAGAGTAGACACAGACCATACAACTTCTGTATCAACTGTGTTATCAGGGTCTGCTCATGATTTTGATGGACATGTTTCTACATTGCCTTCTTTGGCCAAGAAACAATTCCTGGCAATGTTTTATTGAAACGCTCTGGTCAGTAAGTATTCATAAGGTTATAAAATCTTGAACAATGTTTAAAAGTGGGAATGGGTTAATCCATTCCTTCCAATTGACGCCTTTTCATGTATCTGTAAAAGCCATATTTTGAAACCATTTTGATAAATAGAGCAGGTGCTTCATTTTAATTAATTGAACACTTTACATGGTAAAATGTCTGCTTATAAATATTCATGATGGTATTATTTCTTATATGAATATTGAACAGGGGAATGTTTAACAATAAAATGGAAGCCAGGCAGGAGATGCCATACGAGCTCACGTCCACAGACACCCTGTGTGATTTGAAGCAATGAGTCCAGCTGGACAACGTGTTATTGATTTGCTATGCAACATGATCTATCGTGCACACTGAATTTGATGATGTTATTGACTTTCCATTATTTAGACACTGTGCATATTTGTTTTTAACTTGTTTTGAATTACACATTATTCCCCGGGTTAGTGTAATGTTGCTGCGAAAGACTTTGCTAAACCCATTTGCTCTAACGATCCCATAATTATATGGGACGTAGGCAAACAGTGTAGACTACACTGTTTGCTGATAGGAATTTCAATATAAAACAAAACGAAATTGAAAATTTAGGCCAGGCACCCCTTAGATAAAAAAAAATGGAATAATCCAATATATAAACATGGAATAATCCACTGGGTGCAAATGGGTTAAACACTCCCGAAAGAAGCATATCCAGTCTTGCCCAACATATCTGTTAACCCCTATTCTATTTAAGACCTAACTCACATTTGCAAAAAACTTTGGTCCAAACGAGACGCCTGGTAACTCTGTGCCTCGTCAGGATCCAGGCTGTTTGACCCCCCGGTCAATAGTTTTTTAAAACCTTGAACGAATCGAAAGTAGTCAATAATTTACCAGATCAAAGTTTGCGTAGATGCCATTGTTTCGCAACGTGATACATGTTAAAAGCGCTCCAAAACCTTAATACAGGGTGAAAGTCATACAGAAAGCTCCTTTAGGAGCTTTCTGCATGACGATCATCCTGCATTAACCCTTTTTTAAAAACCAGGGGCTTAATATATTTCGTGCAACACAGACGGTGCGGACACCGGAGATCTGTTGCCTTGTAAACTGTATGGATCTAGATTAGACGTTGGGTAACGTGGTGTCTTATCCTGTTCTATACGGTGTACTTGGACACAGTCCTGGTGGTGTTGATTGTAGCAGGTAACGTCTGACTAGAGTGCAACGGTATAATTGTTTGGGTAGAATAACTCGTTGACCTATCCCCCTTTTCCTAACTTCGTTTCGTAGGAAAAGGTTGACTGGGTTTCACTCGGGCTAGTTTTAGATATGTGTTGTTTTGACCTTGTTCATCGGAGAAGTGCCTCTTAATGGCATCATAAACAGAGCAGATCAAGATCTAACGATTCCTGCAAGAATCATCTGATCAGAGTCTGGTCTGGTTGTTGTTAGAATTATATAGATCTGTACTATTGCCAGTTACCAGTTATGGTGTTACATTCATTTATACTGAAACTTTACTTGATAATGTTAGATACATGAGTATCCATCGGGTAAAGGGATTAAACGGTCAGGAGAATCGTTAAAGTGTTTGGTACCGTTGCTTGTAAAGCATCGTATATAAATGCTCTTTCATAATGGTTTGTATATACCATTGTTTGTGTACATGTATATATGTTTTGCTCTTCTTATATGGATGATACCGAATAAACTACTACTACCACTGTCCTCAGGGCCGTACCCAGAAATTTTTTGCTGGGGGCCTAGTTGGGGTGGGACACCCCTCCCGGTAGTCGAAATTTGTTGGTATGCCGCTTTGAATGGTGCAATTTCCTGCTATCTGAATCACTCTATTAAGATATAATTTTATGTTATAATATAGGAAATCGGCTCCTTTTTACACCTGGATTTCAGTGTATAGACTTAAAGCATGATGAATGATCACCAATGTTTCAATGCAGGGACTTCATACAAATTATACTAACACCAAAAGTTGTGATCAAGGCTAAAGTTTTTTTTGCGATTGACAGACACGCATATGAACATGATTAAAGTTGTTTTGCTATTGGCAGACAGACAGACACTTGATTATGCTTAAAGTTTTTTTTGCCATGGACAGACTCTGCATTATTCATCTCAGAACTAGCATCCGCTTATGTCTTTATTCTAAATGTGAAAATAACCCTGATCAAAACTACAAACATCAAATGTTACAGTTTACCAAGTGGGTCATGATGGCCCTTAATTATTCGCTCACCTGGTTATAACAGATTTATGTATACAATGAAAAAGACATTCCATTTTATCTTATTTTACAATAATATTTTGGCTGATTTTATAGCCCTTATTCGGGTATATTCCCAATAGCAAAAGGTGTGTTTTGCACCCATTCTTTTGGAGGAAAAGTCCCAAAACATAAGTTACAAAACAAATCCATGAAAAAAACATTAAGAAACCTCGATTTATTCAGTACAATCGGCCTGGGGACAAAGATCATTTTTACTTTTTTTATCATTCGAAATATTCAGAGTTATTTTTATTTTTTCATTACTAGTTACTGATCAATGTCAGTAAAACGCTTATTGGTCGAAGTGCATACTGCTTTTTGTATATACTCTTTATTTCCCCTGTTTACAGAGATTTACATATAAATTATGATATCAAATAAACTAATCATCTGCATGCAAAAAAAACCGAACAGGTTTTAACAGTGAACTATTGAAAGTGAACAGTATGTACATTGATAATACTTACAGAATGATAACTAAGCCGAGTATACTGTAGGGCATAGGCATTTCTGCTTCTACCGTGACCTCATTAAAAACGAGTTACCCACGAAGTAGTTTAGTCTTTTCTGGGGTCATTTAAAGCCGTTTATTACTATATATGGAATTAATCATGAATAATGTGTATCCATCTATGGGAATATCCGGCTTACCTGCGGTTCTATACCGTAGCCAAGGACATTTCGGGTAAATTTTGAAAAGTTGGTCACATGAATATTCATTATTACATGTACAAAAATTACAACCAGATGTAGCACATAGATTATATATTGGACACAGAATATATAACAAGCGGGGTTTCCATATCGACATATAATATGTGAGGATTAACTCCGTTGTCCCCTCGCTTTGGACCTTTACGAAACGAAACTAAAGGAGGTGAGAGACGGGACGATTATGTTTCATGCATACATAAGGCTATGGCTTTTTAACTGAAATAGTAAATATGCATACATTATGTACACACAGCTAATACCAGCAATTAATGGACTGTATTTGTTTCCAAACCCCCCCCCCCCCCCCAAAAAAAAAAAAAAAAACTTGTCATGTCGCTAACAGACCTGATGCACTGTCACACTGACACTGGCAATGGTTCATTATCACCAGTAATCAGGCGGTTATGATCAGGCCTGGTCCTCTAAATACCGAAATGATTCTGTTTGGCAAACAAAATCTAAACTGTGGAGACAATAAAATCATATTTGCTGCTGTACATTGTTAAATAAAGGAATCACGAAAGTTTTAGCCTCACATTTTGTACAACTATCGATATTTGTTCTAACTCTTTGTTTATTATTATACTTTTTCTATAATTATGCTAAGATGTCTTACTTATAACGGTATGTTCTTTTGCTAATATGGCTCACAGGTGCTAGGCGCGTATTTGAAGGTATTTATAAGTAGTATTTATGAAATGGGCACGTGCCTAGCACCTGTGATATGTCTAAGTGTCCTCTGATCGTACTACTATAGGCATGTTATATATATATATATATATATATATATATCTCCTTCTCTCTCTCTCTCTCTCTCTCTCTCTCTCTCTCTCTCTCTCTCTCGCTCTGTATTCATCTTTCACAAACACTTATATTAAATTTCATATTTTGTCAAATTTAATGTTGTATGTTTAAACTATTAACCCGTCTTAATGACCGATATTTGTTGTAGTGTTCGAACTATCGAGGTTTTACTGTTCGAGTTATCGAGATTCTACTCTATCTCTAACACGACACTCTCAGACTGTTGATTGCTTATTGATTGACTGTTGCTATGGTATTTCAGCCCTGATTTGTCATAGTATGCAAAACTCTTAGTATGCAAAGACTCATAAAATTGTTTTAATCTAGCCTACTTTTAATTGTTTTATCATTGATTTCTAAACTGTCATTTTTGAAATTCTAGTCTACATGTATATAGTTTCGACACGATTTTTAAATAATTTGTTAATACAATAATGAGTTTTCCTCTACATTATGTTCTATTAAAGTTTATTCAGTGTTACGTGTCTTGTGTTTTAATTCTCCTCTTTATCTATAATTAACTAATTCCCTCCTAGACTATTTTAGACACATCCTCTTTGATTTAATCTACCGTAAAGGAGCATTAACTATAGAAAGGGGGGTAGAATCGTGTAGTTGTGAAACCATTGTGATAAATAGAGCATTTCAAAATGTGACTTTTACACAGGCGCCAAAATGCGTCACTATGAGGAAATGTGTTAACCATTCCATTATTCAGTATTCATGTATGAAATAATGACGACATGAATATTTTATTCACTCAATTTAATAATGTAAACTTTTCAAGGGAAAGTTTGCTTTGATAAAACTGTAGAATTAGATCTATCACACAGAGAAGACCCTGATCAGACAGTTAAATGGGAGCCATTTGTTCTGGGTCTACTCTGTTTGCAAGTGCGTGAAAAAGCGTTTGTATGAGGGAAAGGCTTAACGTTTACTGATGAGACTCGAATGAATAGATTTTCGTCGTATTTTTATCAGTAGCGGTTTTAAGTGGTAGTTTCACTATTATGCTGTACTATGCGCTTGTAACCCTTTCCCTGTTGAATATTCATATGAGAAATAATGATGTCATGAATATTAATTCGATAAATTTGTTATAATAGCATATGGACACAGCATCTTTTGGCACTGGCAGAAGCTGTAGAATCATATCTATATTATATATTCAGCAAAAAGAGCACACCCAGATCAGACGGCTCCTATAGGAGCCGTCTGATCTGGATCTACTCTGTTTGCAAAGGGGGGAATGTGTGTTTATGGAGTAAATGGTTCATGACTTGCTATTTCACACTGGCTAACTCTTTCCTTCATATATGTACACCTTTTTATGTCTTTGCAAACAGAATGACCCTGATCAGACGACCCCTATAGGAGACGTCTCATCACGATCTTCTCTGTTTGCATACGAAATCATAATAGATCTTGTTTCTACCAGTACCAAAACATACCGTGTAACAATGTCATTTTTTTTTAAAAAAAATCAGCTAATATATATATTCATAACGTCATTATTTCTTACATGGATATTAAACAGGGAAAGGGTTAAGTATATATAGCTCTTTCATGAGTATTTCACAATAAGCCTTGTGCCATGGTGAAAATTCCGTTCTTCTTGAGAATAAGAGGACTTACAGAATGCTTATTAGTGTGTAGAGGTTTACGTTGTCTACTTACTTTGATCGTCTCTCATAGAAAGAAAACGTAGCGGGAAGCAGAACTTCAGGGGTTATTAAACTAAAATAAATTCATAACCCCCTTTAACGGAACGTTTTATCAAAATTCTGTGTCACTGTTACCTAGACAAGCTAATGATTTACATACTGGCCAACTGCAATAACTTATTTAGTCCGAAAGACGACTTCTTCTTCTTCTTCTTCGAATTAACAATACTCCTTCAAAATTGAAGATTATGTATTGACGCTGGAAAAAATAATTTCGGTGTATAATATACAGGCTTCAGTCAGAAGTGAAATAGTGCTAAAGTAAAAGTCAGGTTTAAAACTATATACTCTGATTGCTGTTTATACTGAAGAGGTTATTGACATGACAACATGCACAGTGACAATTGTTTTGAAATTGTCGACTGTACCTGCTTCATGGGCGATGAGTGGCAACATGTTCCACTGACAGATAGTTCTCGGATAGAATGAATACTTGTATGAGTCCTTAGATGTGCTGATCTGTCTATATGAATACGAGTTGGTAGTAGTTCGGGATCTTATATTGCATGTGGAGGGGACCAAGAGGCTGTTTTCAGGGTAGATAGCTACTATTTGGTGAACAATTTTATAAAATAATATTAATCTCGCTCTTGTTCTCCTAACTTGAAGTGTCGGCCAGTTTAGATTACGAAGCATGTCTGAAACGGAACTAGTGTTGTGATGTCTATTGGTAACATAACGTGCAGCTCTCCTTTGGACTTTATCAATTTGGTTAGTTAGATTTTTAGTGTGAGGATCCCATACTGTAGATGAATATTCTAATTTTGGTCTTACTATGGCCTTATAAGCATGTTCCTTTACTTTAGGGGCGTTTACCTTGAGATTTCTACGTAGAAAGCCGAGCGATTGGTTTGCCTTATTAGTAATAGAATGTATGTGCTTATCCCACTTCAAGTTGTCTTGGATGGTTATACCTAAATACTTCGATGATTTGACTTTATCTAAGGTGTGGTTATGTAATTGATACGGGAAGGAGACAGATTTCTTCTTCTGTGTGACATTAAGCACATTACACTTATCAGGGTGGAAGAGTATTTGCCAATCCTGCTCCCATCTACCTGCAGCTTCCAGATCACTCTGCAACAGCTCTGCATCATGCTCGCATTTTACTTCACGATAGATGATACTATCATCTGCAAACAGTCTGAGCATGCTGTGCTGCAGGTAGTCCGGCAGGTCATTAATATAGATAAGGAACAAGATTGGCCCCAGAACAGTGCCCTGGGGGACGCCAGACGTCACAGGTACTTTACTCGACGTCTGCCCTCCAGGACAACTGTCTGGGTACGGTCATGAAGGAAATCTGAGACCCAGTTGAAAGCATTACACTGAACACCATAAAACTTTAGTTTATAGAGGAGATGTTGGTGAGGCACTTTGTCAAACGCCTTTGCAAAGTCCATAATGATAATGCCAGTTTGAACATTTTCATTGTTGGACCTGCAGAGGTTTTGGATGGATGAGACAAGCTGAGTTTCGCATGAGCGTTTAGATCTAAAACCATGCTGCAAGTCATAAAGGATGTTGTTGCTTTCTAAATGAGTCATGACATTGCTGGCGATAACATGTTCCAAAATCTTGCAACAAATGCAGGTTAGAAATATAGGTCGATAATTAATAGCGTCATGTTTGTCACCTTTTTTGAAGATAGGACATACATTTGCATGCTTCCAGTCATTTGGAATTTTTCCTGAAGAGAGAGATTTATTAAAAATAATAGTGAGGATAGGTGAAACTATTTCTCTACATTCTTTCAAAACTTTCCCATGGAGACTGTCTGGGCCTGAAGCTTTATGTGGATTTATATTTGCAAGTAATTTAGAAATGCCATTTGTTGTGATTTCAATATCATGCATTTGAGGGTGTGGGCTTGGACCTTTATCTGGAATTTGTTGTGAAGAAACGGGTGTGAATGCCTTTTGAAACTGGTCATTTAAGATATTGGCTTTGGACAGTGGGTCAGATTTCAATATGCCATTGTCACGAAGTGGAGGAATAGAGGATGTATCTGTTTTCTGAGATTTAATATAAGAAAAGAGGTTTTTCGGTAGTTTTCTAATACCCGGATTTTCTTGATCTGGAATAGGAATGTCAAATATCATGTTTTCAATATAAGACCAATATGCTTTCCTTTGTTCATTTTGGATCTCAGATTTCAGGTGCCTAAGACTGTCAGATTTACTTATATTTCTATTTCTTTTAGTTAGTTTACGCCTAAACCTATTCATTTTCTTCCTAAGAGAGTTGGAGATACAAGGTAATTTCTGCTTAGGCTTACTCATTTTAGAGGGGATATTTCTGGACATTGATATTAGTAGACTATCTTTAAAGTAGTTCCATAGGAAGTCAACATCTTTATCACTGTGGTGCTCTAATATTTCAGTATGTGTATTTAATAAGTCATTTCCTATAGCATCCCAATTTGCTTTTGAGTATTTGAATATTTGTCGTGGAGTGACTTTGCATCTACGAAGAGAGGTATTACAAGTAGTCATAATGATGTCGTGGTCTGCTTCTGCAATCGGGGGTATAGTTTCAATGCTATTGACAATGGAAGGGTAATTTGTGAGTAGAAGGTCTAGAGTCTTTTCATTTCGTGTTGGTTTATCGACGAGCTGTGTGAGTGAGTGATCAGCAGTGATATCTAGGAGCTCTTGGTGATGTTTTATGTTTGGTTTACCAGGGACTTTGTAATCGATGTGTACAAAATTCAAACTGGCACATCTTAAAAATGGATTTTAAATGTCGGTTTCGATAGGATTGTGGATGGTTGAAAAATAATCAAATAAATTAATATAACTAACCAACTTGGCTTAGAAAACTTACTTTTGGTAGTATTTAATACGATTTTCGGATGACCATAGCTGAACCTATCTAGCTAAATTAACCCTTTACTCCATCAGTAGGCCTTTCTATGCCTTTGCAAATAGGGTAGACCCAGATCAGCCAGGTCCTATACGAGGAGCCGTCTGATCAGGGTCTGTTTGCTTATGGAATAATATAGATTTTATTCTACAGTTTCTACATTGGAAAACAATTAATGTATGTATATTACACTTTAAAAATTAATCTAATTAATACACATGATGTTATCATTTCTTCCATGTATACCCATGGAATAAAATGTTACAATCCCGAATTTCCGATTTATGAGCTAAAGCGAATAACGCGAATTAGTCTTACCACACACTCAGTCTGGTTTATTGTTCAGCGGGCACCTGCTATTGTAATATTTGGGGCAACGTTCTTCATAACCCGATTCCATCTTCAGGATTTAATATTCAAACTAGGTTTTGGTAGTACAAGGAATCTTCTTTATAAAATATGAAGAATATGTTACGTCGTAAGATTTATTAAACCAGTTCTTGAATAGGCAATATACAGCAACCAGTCAATACCTTAGTTACTGTCAAAATGGTGGACACGAGTGACGCTTTTCACATGTAAACAACACTTTGTGTAAAATATTGCTTCGAAAGATAAGGTTTTTAACATAACCCAATATACAAGATGACATCTACAACAAGATCAATGTCCACTGTCAAAGAGGCCCGGGAATTGTACGAAATGAAAGAAAAGGCCGCAAAATTTTATGCAGAAAATGGAGTTCCGCAAAAAATGGAAGATATTCTAAACTCGATGTTTTATGACAATCCAAAGGACGTCTATGGACATTTGGTAAGCTTTTTATATGATAAATGATTTACAATACTATCTGTTGATTTCATTTGCAGTAGTTCAGACTGGCATTCATGAATACTTCCAGCAAACACACAACCTTGTTTCAACAGGGATATGTGCAATGTATGACTATGAACAATGTGCTTTTTTTCATTGAGACCTACTGTCACAGTGCACTGTTTACTCTATCAAGCTTTCATGGTGATGCAGTTGAGTGCTTGAACAAGAATGTCTAGAGTTACACTCCATGCGTATCTATATAGTGGGTAAAGTTTCTGTCCGTAACTATAAATAGCAGATTTGTATAAAAAGGCTGTCATTAACCCTTTACACCATAAATATGCCTTTCTAGGCCTTTGCAAAACAGGGTTGACCCGGTATGGCCTGATCAGACAGCTCTTATAGGAGCCATCTGATCAGACACTGCTCTGTTTGTTTACAGCATATGGAATAATATACAGTTTCTGCCTTGGTAAAAAATTAATGTGTTAATTAATATGTCATTTTAAATTGCACCTAATTAATATGCATGGCATTATTTCTAACATGAATAATCACGGAGTTAAGGGTTGATTTATCAGTTCAGTGATATAGGAGCAAACGTTCTATTTATTACAATGGTTTCAAACTACAAAATTCTAAAAGTTTCCTTTTCTCTAGTTAATGCTCCTTTTCGGTAGATGTATTAAAAGACTCATGTTGTATCTAAAAATAGCCTATGAAGTAATGGGCTAAAGTCGATAGGAAATCAGTTGAATCAAAATGATCCTTACCCCATCAAAATGATTTGGGAGAGATTTTTAGAGATACAAGAGCATTTACATGTATATACTTATACATATTATAGATCTCCTCTTATCTATGACTCTATACTATTTTTTCTTTTTTTTTCAGGCCAGTTACTTTCAAGGATTTGCAAAATCACCAACAATAACAAAGGTATTTGAGCAAGAAATATTTCAATTTTAAAGTTTAAATTAGTTAAAATCCATTGAATGATGGATTTTCAAAGTGGAATATGGTCCATTATTGTTTATTGACATCTAGTCCATTTAGCATGAAACGATATAATTTGCAAGAGGATTTTGAATGACAAACAATGTAGACCGGATCTACACTGTTCGCAAATGCCAATACAATCATCACCAGCATATTCAGTGGGTAACAAATACCTGTGCAACAAATTCCTAATTGAATCATTTTATGTTATATTTAATTTTGTTTGTTTTTCATTTACTGTTTGCTATAGCTAATTAACAAAGTATAAAAAAGAAATACCCGGTAATATTCAAACATACAAATATCTCTTCTATTTGGAGTTGAAAAATGGATTCCCAGACAGGCATCATATTTATAAGCCCTTTTGTCCATTAACTAACCCTTTTCCAGGTAGAGATACTTTTTCACATCTTTGCAAACAGAACAGACCAGGGTCAGATATGGCTTTGATAGCAGCCATCTGATGATTCTGATCTGTTTCTGTTCTTTTTGCAAAGGTGTTAAAAGACATACAGTATAAAGTCAGTTAACTCATGACATTAGGCAGTTTGCATATATATTAGAGAAATGCTTCAGTATCAGCAGGCTTATATCTTTTTAACACTTTTCTTGCTAAGTTAATTTCATCAACAATTATCATCATCTTCTACAATTCTCAAATTGGTTTTCTTTCCATTTCTTCTTAGATCACTATGTCAAATGTTATAGATCCAGATGAGATGCAGATTGACTCTGACATCATCTCATATGTATATCTAAATTATTCATGTACAGTTTGTTATAATCATATACAGTAAGTAAATTACATCAAGTATTTTGTGTTAAAGGCAGGTGGTTGCTTAAAGCAAGGTGAAAGTAAAACAGAACACTCCTATACTTTCACCTTGCTTTAAACAGCAACTTGCCCTTAATACCAACTAATTAACACAATTTAGTGAGCATTATAGAGAGGTTTTACTGTATATACTGCAATTAAGCTGGCAAAGAGTTAATACTGTCCTTGAACAACATTTGATATTCCTGTAAGAAGTAATTACATCATACTTATTAGCTGAATTCTTATAATAGCAATGTTCACAATTGTTTTGGTATTAGTAGAAACTGCTAACGTCAGGTCTATGTTATCCATAAGCAAACTGAACAGACCTTGATCAGACAACTTCTACAGGAGGTATCTGATCTGGGTCTACTCTGTTTGTAAAGGCATGGAAAGATGTTCTATGAAGGAAAGAGTTAATACAATGCCTTCATAATTTCACTATTTGAAACTGTTTTGACTGTAATTCATGTTTCTGTATGCTTTAACTAGGTTCGAGCCAGAACAGCAATTGACAGCAAAGCTCAGAGTACAATCCAGACTGATGTCTACTGCACAGTCAACAACAAAGAAAAGGTATGATGACTCACATAAATGAGAGCTTTAATAGACGTTGAAAAGGGTTTACTATTTTAAAATGATCAGTGATAAACAAGCATGATTTTTTTTAAAAAAGAGTAATAATTTCAAGTAATACACTTAATCCTTTACCTGATGAATATTCATGAAAGAAATAATGACATTAATGTTATTCAACTGAATTCTTATAATGGTTCTACAGTAGAGACTATAGAATCAGATCTATATTATTCCACAAGTGAACATCTAGCAAACCCTTTTAAGACGGCTTCTACCTCAGCTGTCTGATCTGGGTCTACTCTGTTTGCAAATGCACTAACAAGTTTATCTATAAAGTAAAGGGTTAATCACCTTTGTACTCTATACTGTAGAGCATTTGATTTGGGAGTGATGGGTCAAATATTCAGTCCCCAGATTTAAAAAAATAAAGGTTTTAAACATGGTAGTAATACCTTCCCTGCTTAACACTTAGCTGACAGGGCTTAAGGGGTGAATTGGGAGAAAAAGTCTCCCTAACCTTGCTGGTTTTTCCCTGTATTGAGCTGTGGGAGAAGTTTTACTACATGTATATAGAAAATATAGGGATATATATATACTTCATTATGTTGGGGACCTGTATGAGTTATCTCCCTTTGACCATTATATATGAGTAACACCATTAAACAGAATATTTAGCTTATTTACATGTAAATTATATGTGGTAAGATGGGCATATTGCCTTATTTTCCTGAATAAAATATATCTATCTATCTATAAAATCAGGACCAAAACTTCTCCTTCAATCCCACTAAACTTATCCTTGATGGAGAGCTCCAGCTTGAGGCCTGCAGCATATGAGGATTAGTTCTCAAAGTGTTTAGTATGATGTTGGGATAATGTGACTTGGTATAGGTTCATTTCCCACTGTGTATCAGTACTTTTCTCAGAAGTATTAGATCACAGTCACCACAAAAAGAACATACATTCATAGTTTTAAAAGCATTAGCTTAATTTGTGCTAGGTGGAAGTTATACAGAGAGCTCCCATAGAAGCTTTTAGAGTTATGCAGACAGTTCCCATAGGAGCTATGTATTGCTTCTGTATACTATGAACAGCTGTCACAAAGTTACTGTTGTTGCTTATTTCAGCTTGTAAGTTCAATAGTTTATCCAAGTGCACCTCCAGTGGTTTTAGAAATAGCCAAACCAGAGGAGAAAGAGGAAGAGGATAAAGAGAGGGAGGAAAATGTAACAGCTGCAGTCAAGTACCTTAATTCTGATATCAACAACAGATTACAGGGCCTTGATCCCACTAAACAAGAAGAAGCAGATTCCATTATCAGGTTTTGTAAAGAGATTAATGTCTTCTGCTGTATTTTTTTTTGCATGCTAATTAATAACTGTTATCAATTTTAGTCTTTCACTGTTGTATATTCATGTCAGTAATAATGATATCATGAATATTTATTAAATGAACTTTTATAATGGCAAATTAATGTACACTGGATTGTTTTGGTATTTCTAGAAACTGTAGTGTCAGATCTATTATAGTTTCATAAGCAAACAGAGTAGACCCTGATCAGATGGCTCCTACAGCTCCTCTAGGAACCGTCTGATCAGAGTCTGCACTATTTATCTTTCAAAAATCCTCAAACAAGTTTAAGCCTTTTACAGTGAGTGGACTCTACAGCTAAACATTGATGGGCTGTTCGTCTCTGAAGATTCAGCATTAAAATCATAAAGAAAAATACATTAAAACTCCTAAAAAGTTATAAAAAGTATTGAGTACATATTATAGGGGTGTTATCAGCAGTTAGTGACAAAATTGTTGGAATTAATTTCAGTGAGTTAGTCAGGGATCTCAAGAAAGTTGAGGATGAAAGGTTGGCCAAAGAAGCCGAAGAAAAGGAGAAAACAGAGGACAGTGATGAGACTGAGAAAAAGACTGGAAGTGCACTAAGCAAAGAAAAGCCCAAATCTGGAGGAAAGTAAGTATTGTATCCAGGGGCCATCTTTTGAAAGATTTGTAGTTACTAAAATTATTATAAGGGGTAACAAACAACAATTTCAAATTATTTGTTAGAAATTATGATAATAAGTAATAATTGCAAGCTAGATTCTGCAATAATTTTTTGTGTCACCTGCCGAGAGGCAGTGTGTCACTTAGGGATCACTTTTCTGTCGTCTGTCTGTCTGTCTGTCTGTCCATGACACTTTCTATTTTTGGCTGTTATTTGTAAACTAATCATTATAGAGCTTTCAAATTTCACACATGGAACAAGTATGGTGAGAGGAAGTGTCATGCACAAGGGCCAAAACTCTAACATCAATATATTTTGAGTTATTCCCCTTTTTCATATTAACAATAAATTTTTGTGTCAGCTGCGAGCAGGTGACACATGTGTTCCTCCGAACACACTTTTTTATTTTTTTGGTTGTACAGTCTTTCGTAAGACAGGCTCAAGGTGCATTATTTCAAAATACCGATACATGTACTGTATTCTAATGATAAAACAACTAAAACCCTATATGAGAACAATTAAATGTAGGTTTTTCAAAATACATGTGTTAGCTTAATACAGTCTGAAAGAAATGCAGAAAGCTCTCACAGTAGCTTTCTGTATTGCTTCCATTCCATATGCAGTCACCTGCCTAAAAGGGTCTAAATTCCTCTGTAGCAAAATTTTGAGTAATCAAGGTTTTATTGTACATGTTTCATTAACCCTTTCCTTTTTGAAACCATGGTGATAAATAGAGCAAATGCTCTATTTATCACAATGGTTTCAGAACTACGACATTCTAAAACTTTTCCTTTTCTCTAGTTAATGCTTCTTTTCAGTAGATTTATTCAAAGAGACTGGGTCTAAAAATAGCCTATGAGGGAATGGGTTAATATTTATCATTAGCATACTGAGCTTGATGAGATACTGAAATACATGTACTTGGTGTCTCAGGCAAATTCCAACAATTGGCAAAGTTTATCAAAATTAACTAACAGGATGTAAAATAGATATTGAGGCATTTGGTATTTCTTTGAACTATTAATGCAGAATAGGAATAAATTCTATTTACCTTAGACATTTGGATTGACAAACTCAAGCAAGTAGAGCAGACCCTGTCCAAACTGCTCATTCAGAAGCAGTTTGCAGAAGGTCCATACTATTTGCTTCTCCATTTAACACTTTACTCCATAAGCATGCATTTTTAATGCCTTTGCAAACAGAGTAGACCCTGTAGGAGCCATCTGATCTGGGTCTGCTCTGTTTGCTTAAAGAGTGATATACATGTAGATCTAATTCAGCTCTGTTTGCTTAAAGAGTGATATACATGTAGATCTAATTCTACAGTTTCTGCAAAAGCAAAAAAAAAAATCCTGTATTAATGAGCTATTTTAGAAATTCATATTCATGATATAATTATTTCTTACATTAATATTCATTGAGTAAAGGGTTAAAATTAAAGTTTAAAATGGTGCCAAATTGACCTATTTAGTGTTACAAAGCAACAGAAAAGGGAGATTATGCATCCAATAATTAGGATAAATATGGTATAATTGATTTTGATTTATCAAAAGAGAATCTCCTGACAAGCTGGCTCCTCTACCAGTAATATCAGGCAAAGAAAAAGCGATGTCAAAGCGAGCTCCCAGTCGAGCTAAAAGTAGGGTGTCGCTGTCTCGGATGCAGGCAGATGTACCGGGCGCAGGAGATGCAGGGTACCATAGTGTCATAAATGTGTCACACTGCTAACCCTTTACCTGACAGAAGTGCTTTTGCAAACAGAATAGACCCTGATCAGATGGCTCCCATAGGAGCCATCTGATCAAGGTCTTCTCTGTTTGCTTATGAAATAGTATAGATCTTATTTTACAGTGTCTGTAATGGTAAAATAATCCCTTATTCATATTGCCGTTATAGAATTCAATTAATAAATATTCATGATATCATTATATCTTATATGAATATTCATTTGGTAAAGGGTTAAGCTATTGTACAGCTTCCACATCACAACGAGAGATGTTGTCATCTATGTATCATGTGACTGAAGTTGGATGATACCTTTTCCCCAACACAACAATGACAGAGTCATAGGGCCCACCAACTTAGCAGTTATGATTAGAAATTAACCCTTTACTTGATAATAGCACCTTTTATGCCTTTTCGGCCAGAGGAGACCCAAATCAGACCCCAACTTATAATAGGAGTTGTCTGATCAGGGTCTGGTCTGTTTACTTATGGAAAAATATTTAATTGGCACTTTCACGGATGGCCAAAATTCTGTTGTTTTGATATGCCATAGTAAAAGTATAGCTAATTAATATGAATAAAGTCATTATTTCTTACATGAATATTAATTAAGTAAGGGGTTAATTGATTAAATGCAGACAAATTTCTGTATTTATGTTTAAATACACATTATTTCTGTTCATTGTTATATAGTACATGTAATCATTTAGTATGCTTTGTATTAATTTACACCAGTTTGACACTCAAACAGAAAAAGCATTTGAAATTAGCCTTCTTATAGATACAGTAGAACCTGTTCTAAGCAGCCATTCATTTATTGAACATAGGTGTCTTAAAAAGCAGGTGCTTGTTTAATGCAGGACAATAGTAATCCAGAAAACTCCTATAGAAACTTTCTGCATTATGCTTGACATGCATCAATACCACCTTGCTTAAAGACCCACAATTAGACTTCTTTTTAATGGCTGCTTTAAGCAGGTTCTACTGTACTCTACGAGCCATAGCAGTCGCCAATGCTGTCCAGCCAACTTGTATTAGACAAAAAACTTGAGGGTTTCCCAAATCAGCAATGCAGTAGATACAGGTATATGAATAATATTAGTACTTTTGATGGTGCAACATTCATTTACAGCCTAAAATACAGATCAACATACATTATTTTGGTCTAAAAGCACACTCATGTTTGAATATAGAGCAGTTTATCTATTATTGAAGATTTGTATGTTTTCATAATGTCGCATGAAAGGGTGTCTTTGTGGTTGTGCGAAATAGGGCATCAGGTTAGAGTCTGTACATAATGTTTCACAAGCATGATAGTAAAATATTGCAGATAATCCCAGTTGTTTAACCAATTCCTAGTTCTGTTTATAAATTTCAATACCTACTGAATATAAATACATGTACATGTAGTTATAATGAAATATGAAAATTGGAACATTATAAACATGTTAGAAAGTAACGAAAAAGATCTTTCATATTCCATTAGTAAACAGAGCAGACCTTGATCAGACGACTCCTACATGTATAGAAGCTGTCTGGTCTGGGTCTAATATGTTTGCAAATGCGTGAAAACACATTGATATTGAAAGGATTAAATAGTAAAGACTGTGATCCAGTGCAGAAGCCTCTTACAAAGTGGCTAGTCTGAGCCCCACTCCCCAAAGATGCCTTTTGTTGTTGTATTGCTCATAAACATTTGTTTATGTAAAAATCACAAAGTCTGTTTGTTGTTTCAAGTGGTAAAAAGGCTAAGGGAAAACATGTGTAAGCATTTTTTCTTTGAAATTTTAAACCAGATCATTTTTAGAATACAGTAAAACCTGCCTATATTGACCGTATATTAAATAAGTATGGAATCTGATAAGATCAGGTGGTTGCTTAATGCAGGATGAAAGTCATGCAGATAAAGCTCCTAGAGGAACTTTCTGCATTACTTTTGTCCTGTATTAACCCTTTCCTTGTTCAATATTCATGCAATTAATAATGACAACATGAATATTTATTAGCTCAATATTTTATAATGAAACTAGAATCAGTTCTATATCATATCAAAAGCAAATAGAGCAGACCCTGATCAGATTGCTCCTTATAGGAGCCATCTGATCTGTGTTTGCTCTGTTTACAAATGTTTTAAAAGGTATTTATATGAGGGGAAGGGTTAAGCCACTAACTGGCCTTATTAACCAAGAATAATACCTAATTTTAATGGTTGTTGTAGACAGGTTTAACTGTATATTAGCAAAGACCTCCCTTTGTGCTTAACCTGTCTCTACGTTGCAGCTTGTTATATCAGTTTACAAACACTCAGCTAGTGTCACTTGTTGTTGAAAGTTTTTTATTAACCCATTACTCCATAAATATGCCTTTTTATGCCTTTGCAAGCAGAGTAGACCCAGGTGAGACGACCTCTGAAGGAGCCGTCTGCTCTGGTTGCTTATGATACTACATAGATCAATTTCTACAGTTTCTGCTGTGGTAAAAATTCTCCTGTTCAATATGTCATTTTAAAAAGTCAGGTAATTGATATTCACGATATCATTATGTCATGGAGTATTGAGTTTAGAAACATGTATAATTAAGACTATTACTGTAAATTACCATAGGTTGTACCAAGTGTAAGACTTATAAAGATTCACTGCTGTGACATATATTGCTGAAAGAATTACAGATAGTATTGAAAATATTCTTTTGAAATTCAGTTGTCATAATCACCCATTTATTTATGTTTAATGGTAGGAAATTGTGTTCGGAAAAATAACTTCCATAATAACAACAGGAATCTTCCTGACAATAAATAATGTACATGTACTTTAAATCTGTGGATGGATTGTTTTTAATTTGCTGAGACAGTTTGAAAACTGTATAATATTTTCGACCTTCCTTCTTTACTTGATGAATATTCATGTACGAAATAATGACACTATGAATATTTAATAGCTGCATTTTAACAGTGTAATATGAACACAAGATATTTCGGTCACGAAAAATGTAGAATTAGATCTATATTATTCAATAATTAAACAGCAGATCCTGATCAGACGGCTCCTACTGGAGCCATTTGATCTGGGTCTGCTTTGCTTGCAAAGCCGTGGAAAGGCTTCTTTACCCTTTATGTAATAAATATAAGAAATAATGACTTTGTAAATACGAGAATTTTTGGCAATGTATGTATTGTAAAATCAAACAATTATGATTACTATAAGCATATATACAGAGCAGACCCCCAGTCATACAACTCCAACTCCTACAGCAGCTGTTTGATCTTGGTCTAGTCAATTTGTAAAGGCAGTACTTTCAAGTAAAGGGTTAACCCTGTCCCTCATATAAATGCCTTTTCATGCATTTGCAAACACAGAAGACCAAGATCATATGGTTCCTGTAGAAATTGAGCTACAGTAAAACCTCTCTACAATTGCCACTAAATTGTGTTAATTAGTTGGTATTTAGGGCAGGTGGCTGCTTAAAGCAAGGTGAAAGTAAAACAGAACGCTCCTATAGGGGCATTCTGTTTTACTTTCACCTTGCTTTAAGCAGCCATCTGCCTTTAAAACAAGATACTTGATGAAATTTAGTGGTCGTTATAGAGAGGTTTTACTGTAATACATATTCATGATGTCAGCATTTCTTACATGAGTATTCAACAGTGAAAGGGTTAACACAGGTTAATCAGTTTACTGTAGTGTAATGGTGGAGGCTAAGTCTGTTTCATTTCTGTTCCTTGACCCAACATGCAGTAGACGGCACTGATAAAGAAAGAATAAACACAAATGATTTGCGTGCTAACAGAGAGTTCATGATAACTTTTGCAAACAGCTTATCAGACCCAAGTAACTTGGTCTTTTTTCAGGATCTAGGCTGTTTGAAATTGTTTGAGTGATCTCTGAGAAGAAATGGGAAAAAAATAATTTTGAGAAATAAAGCAGATTTTTGCAGACAACAATAATTATTAATAATCATGCAGAGATTTAAATACATGTCAAGAATGACCATGCATACTGTGAGAAGAATGACATACTGTGAAGTAGTAATCTGTAAATACCATGTATAAATGCCCCTTCTAACAGAACCTAACGATGAATAAAGCAAATAAAACCCTATATAATAACCATTGAATAAGAAATATATTTTTTTTGTTGCAGTTGGTAGCTTAATACAGGCTGTAAGCAATGCAGAAAGCTCCCATAAGATTTTCTACATTGCTTTCATTTTGCATTAACCCTTCGCTTGCTAATCGCGTCAATATACCTACCTGTAAATAGTGAAGACCCAGATGAGACAGCTCCTGCAGGAGCTGTCTCATCAGGGTCTGCACTATTTACAAGTTGATTTGCGCAACCAGTGCACTCCACAGCAGTGATTGCACAGCGCAATACTTGTACACTGAAGATATATATAATTATACAACAGGACATGGGTAAAGAAGGAGAAATGTATTTTATAATTCAGCAAGCGAAGGGTTAAGCAATCACCTACATGTGTACAATATAGAAATTGTTACGCTCCTGGGGCATTTATTACATATAATCTGGTAAATATTTAAGTAATCAGCTAATTAATTTTAAATAGAATGTTTATGAAATTTTGTGAAATATATATACACATACATAATGTTACTATCATTTTAAGTCACTCTGTTACTATAAAGAGAGGCCAGAGTATATGACAGTTTCAATTGTTTGTATTATGACATATTTGTAATTACAGTTGAACTTCGATATCTCAAACTTCAAGGGACTATATAAATTAGTTTGAGATGACGGAAGTTTGAGTTATCCGATTTCTAATCTGGACAATTTCTTAAGTTCACAGCTTAATGCAGATCTACAGTAATGCTGAAAGCTCCTGTAGGAGCTTTCAGCATTACTGTAGACCTGCATTAAGCTGTTAAATGTGTTTCTAGATGTGCGTAGTGATACATTTTAGAGCAATTCTGTATTGTAAGATTTTGGAAGGACCGAACATTAGGTTTGAGTTATCCAGAAGTTCGAGTTATCCGAGTTTGAGATATCGAAGTTCTACTGTATATGCACATAGTTGCAGCAAAGTTCCCTGTATTAGTGGGTAGCAGTCCCTGCACCAAGCCAATGTACCCTGCACATACTTGTGTCCACCATCTAGTCTGGTTTGACCAGTCAGTGTGGCTTTTTTTTTCTCATATGATACATAGTTTTAGATGTACAGTAAAACCTCTCTATAACGGCCACTAAATTGCATCAAGCATTTTGTGTTAAAGGCAGGTGGATGCTTAAAGCAAGGTGAAAGTAAAACAGAACGCTCCTATAGGAGCGTTCTGTTTTACTTTCACCTTGTTTAAAGCTGCCACCTGCCCTAAATACCAATTAACTAACATAATTTATTGGCTGTTATAGAGAGGTTTTACTGTAGTTTATGGTCTCTTAACAGGTGATTTTATCAACCACAGGTATTCATTTAAGTCTGCAGTGGATCTAGTAACATTATTTTTAAAACAAAATTCTACCAGTAGCTATTTTTGTAAATAAAATTCTGAAATTTCTTCAGTTTTCATACTTACAGTTTTAAGTTCAGAATGTTTTCAACCTGAAAGTACACACTTTACCATTTGATTAGAAAAAATAACCTTTGAATGCTATATTTTCAAAATAGACTATCATTGTTAATCCTTTACTCCATAAAAACGCTTTTCTACACCTTTGCAAACAGTGTAGACCCAGATCAGATGGCTCCTGTAGGAGCTGTCTGATCTGGGTTTTCTCTCTTTGCTTCTGGTATTATAAATAGATATATTTCTACAGTTTCTACTTTCGCAAAAATTTCATGTGTAAAATTGCCATTTTAAAAAATGATTTAATTAATATTCATGATGTCATCATTTTTTACATGAATATTTATGGAGTAAAGGTTAAATGATAATGGTCATTCAGAATGAAAGGGTGTGATTTATGTAAGCATTTATATGAAGGAAAGGTTAAAATTATCTAAATGTTGCCAAATTGAATGTTTCAGCTTAACCCATTCCCGCATAGGCTATTTTTAGATCCAACCTCTTTGAACAAATCTACCAAAAAGGAGCATTTACTACTGAAAAGGAAAGTTTTAGAATTGTGTAGTGTTGAAACCATTGTGATAAATAGAGTATTTGCTCCTATGGAGCAAATGCTCTATTTATCACAATGGTTTCACAAAGTGACTTTTACAGAAGCATCAAAAGGCATCTATATGCAGGAATGGGTTAACAAACTAGTGGCAAGGGGTGAATGGATGTTTGTAATTAGGGCAAATCTATAGATAATACAATTTATGAGTTGTCATCTTGTAGAGGCAAAGGTGGCAAGGGAGCTGCCCCAGTTGTTGTTGTTCCGGATGAACCGAAGGAGCAGCTGTTGTGTGGAAGTGCCTGTGTAGGGGCCATGAGCGTGGCTGTTTGCAGTGCTGGGGCAAATGTAGCAGATTCGGAACTGTACGAATACATAGCAGCACTTAAATTTGGAGCAGTAAGTAAATCTGTTAACCCTTAACTCTATATATAGAAGTCCAGATAAAATACGTAAATTTAAAAAAAAATCAAGAATAACTTCTTATTTTTGTCCACCAAACTCTATGTTGCAACCACTCTTTAGAGTCGTCTCGAAGAGACAATTCTAAAGAGTGGTCACAACATGGGATTTGGTGGAGAAATCATGATTTTAGTATTTGAGCATGCATGTTTATTTGTTGCTCTGCCATAAATACAGCTTTGAATGCCTTTGCAAACAGAGTAGACCTAGATCAGATGGCTTCTGCAAGAGTCGTCTGACCAGGGTCTGCTCTGTTTGCTTATGTTATGATATATTATTATTATTATTATTATTATTATTATTATTATTATTATTATAGGTATGATTTTACAGTTTCTGCCATAACAAAAAATTTCCTGTGTTCATATGGCATTACCCAAAAAAGAATGATCTAATTAATATTCATGATGTCATATTTCTTACATGAATATTCATGGAGTACAGGGTTAAGAGGTATTGCAGTGCTAGTATTCATGTTAACCCTTTACCTCAGGAATATCCATGTAGATAATAATGACTTCATAAGCTGAAGTTTTTTAAATGGCATATGAACACAGCATTTCAGTCTTCAGTGTAGAGATGCTTTACTGTACATGTACCTAGGTCAAAGACTATATACATGTACAGTAGAACCTGTCTTAAATGACCATTGAAAAGAGGTCTAAATCTGGATTTTTAAAACAGGCGGTAGCTGAATGCAGGACAAAATAGGAGCTTTCTGTATCACTTTTGCACTGCATTAAGCAACCACCTGCATTTGAAATCTCCAATGTTATATAAACAAATGGTTGCTTAAGACAAGGTTCTACTGTACATATAAGAATTACAACAAAACAAGCAGAATGACTGTATTAAAATGACATTATGTTTTTCTTTAAAGAAAAGTTGCATTACATTAATTATTTGACAAGGTTTGCATGTACGAAAAACAAATCCTTTGTCTTATCTCTCCTCAGAATCCTAGAGAGTACCGTCTGCCATTGCCCATGGTAACCATATTCCAGAGTGGCAGGGCATCCCCGGGCAAGTCATCATGTGTGAAGGAATACATGGTAGTACCCAGACCTGGGAAACCCTTGAAAGAGGTAAGAATTGGTTGAAAATGTGCAGGAGACCCTCCCAACAGCAGTCACACTAAACATGTCTAATATAACGGGTTGTTAATCCTTTCCCTGTTGAATATTTATGTAAAAAACAGTGACATCATGAATATTTATTTGCTGCATTTTTATAATGGCATATGTACACATGAGGGTTTGATGTTGGTAGAAACTGTAGTCCTACCTGGTATAATTTCATAAGCAAACAGAGGAGACTCTGATCAGATGGCTCCTACAGGAGCCATCTGATCTGGGTCTATTCTGTTTGCAAAGTCGTGAAAGAGCATTTGTATGAAGGAAAGGGTCAATACAGGATGATCGTAAGGCAGAAAGTGCCCGAAGGAATTTTATCTATTTCTCATGTACTGTATTAGGTCACCCCCATATTTTAAACATTTACTCCATGAATATTCCTGTAAGAAATAATGACATAAATATTAATTAGATGCATGAATATTTATGTCAGAAATAATGACATCACAAATATTAATGCGATTTATTTTTTGACACATGAAATATTTTCCGTTGCAGAAATGCAGAATCAGATTATTCCATTAGCAAACAGAACAAACATCGGTTCTTCGATATCAAACATAAAAGTTTCGTCTTCTTTAGCATTTATTTGATTGTTTTTTTTGTGATATACTTCTTTTCAATGTATAAACAAGTGATTTATTTAAGTTTTATATATATAGGCATTTTTAAAATGTGTTGCAAGTAGAGGTTATCACTTTAACAGTGAATGATATTATTTTATTCTCAGGCTGTTCCACAAATGCTTGCAATATACAACGACATTATCAAGTCTATCGTGAACAAGAATGGGGTGAGTACCATGTTAATACAGAAGAATTTGTCAAAGTCAGTGTCAGTGACAACTTGAACAGTAAGAGTTCGTCTTATGAAATATTTTACAACCAAAATGATCACAATTCCTGATTTATGATTAATACTAGTTCTTGCATTACTGGAAGTATCGCACATTCAAGCATGCAACAATGAAGGGGGTGTAAGACAGAATTTTTCATTAATTCAAATGTACAACAACTGCAGCTTACAGTTGCGATGTATACAAGTATTTAATCAATACCAACTGCTGTTTGATTTTGCATTGGTCTGAAGATCTTGTCTAATGTTTTTCATTTTGTTCCAACAATTTATTTTAAGACTTTTGCTCAATATTTATCACATTATTCATTCCTTTCCCCCATAGATACACTTCTGTCACCTTTGCAAATGGAGTAGACCCAGATCAGATGGTTCCAGTAGGAGAACCTGTAAGGGCCATCCGATTAGGGTCTGCTCTGTTTGCTTAAGAAATAATATATATCTGAATCTACAGTTTCTGCCATAGTAAAAAACTCATAATGCCATTAAAGTTACTTATTAATATTCATGTTAGCATGATTTCTTATATGAATATTTATGAGAGAAAGGTTTTAAAAAAAATAAGTCTATTGAACTATTCAAAAAGTAATGTGTAACAGGATCTAATTTCCTCAGAGCTACGGTATTAGAATTGTCAATTCTCCAACAATCACTGTTCTATGATCACTCTTTAGAATTGCCTCTTCAAGAGAATTCTAAAGAGTGGCCACACTACAGAGTTTGAAGGAGAAATAAAGGAGTTTTTCTTGAACATACAATTATTTCACCCATCTTATCTATGCTTCATGTGTTATATTACTTAACACTTTACTCCATAAATAAGCTTTTCTACACCTTTGCAAACAGAGTAGACCCAGACCAGATGGCTCTGTTTGCTTATGGATATAATATAGATCTTATTTTCTAGTTTCTGCTTTGTTTAAAATTTCATGTGTTAATATGCCATTTTAAAAAAATAATCTAGTTAATATTCATGATACATGTATAATCATTTCTTTCATGAATATCCATGGAATAAAGGGTTAATCATTTACTCCATCAATATTCATAACAGAAATAACGAATTAAATCATGAAAATTAACAAGCTGCATTCTTGTAATGGCATATGAACACCAGTTGTTTTTTTGCCATGGCAGACACTATAAAATCAGATCTATATTATTTCATAAGCAAACAGAGCAGACCCTGATTAGACGGCTCCTACAGGAACCATCTGATTTGGGTCTGCTCTGTTTGCAAAAGGCATATGTATGGAGTAAGGGGTTAATTATGTTGTTCAATGTTTTCATGCCTCTATTATTTGCCTCAACATTTCAGTTGTCAGAATCTTCAAATTCAGATAGATGCTTTAAAAATCAGTTGTTTAACCCTTTCCCTCATATAAACGTGTTTTCACGCATTTGCAAACGGAGAAGACCCAGATCAGACAGCTCCTAGAGGAGCCGTCTGATCAGGGTCTGCTCTGTTTGCTAATACATGTAGAATTTGATAGATCTGTTTCTTTACTTTCTAAAATGTCTACAGTATCCCACCTTCCACATTTCTTTATAGCTATTTTGTTAATTAATATTCAGTAAGTATTGAAATTTGGCCTAAATATAGAACAGGGAAAGGGTTAACTAAATGCATGTATTATCCTGAATGATACTTCCGACACTAGTGATGACCACATTGTGGGGTCATTCAGGGCTCAAACTTGGGGGACTATTTGGGAGAGAAAGTATCCCTAACCCTACTGACTTCTCCCTGTTTTTGAGCTAAGGGAGAAGTCTAGATTTATAGAATAGGGAGATACAACATCAGGATGAAAACTTCTCCCTGATGGAGAGCTCCAGCTTTAGCCCTGGTCATTTATCCTTATCCCGCTGTAAAATAATGTCTACCTAACCATAAAATCTTTAGCATTTTTTTCTTATATTTCATTTGTTTAACCCTTTTGGCGCCAAATTTCTCATTGTCGTCTGCAATCCAAATTTTGTTAAAACATTCGGTACAATAAGGAAATGAGATAAATAAATGCAAATTTCTAAAGAATAAAGCATTATAGAAATAGAGAATGAGACAAAAAGTGAAGTCCCTGATCAGACGCCACCTTGAGAAGGCGGCGTCTGATCTGGGACTGCACTATTTGTCGTGGTGTATTTATGCAACTTCGACGGTGAAAGGGTTAAACTTCTGAGAAACTACCGACGGATTGTATCCTGATGAGTTACTGAGTTACTTGATGTTCATCTGCATACAAGCTGTTTGCATATGCTACATGTAGACAGGTCGTGCTTCGCTTAACCCTTTACTTCATGAATATTTATGTTAGAAATGATGATATCATGAATATTAATTAAAGTAATTTTTTTAATGAATTATGAATATAGAAATGTTTGGCTGTGGCAGAAACTATAGAATCATAATTATATTATATCATTAGCAAACAGAGCAGACCCAGATCAGACGGCTCCTATAGGAGCCGTCTGATCTGGGTCTACTCTGTTTGCAAAGGCATAGAATAGATTTAATGCTTATGGAGTAAAGGGTTAAGGATTTAACATGTCAGAGTTTAAGAAAAATGCATTTTGATAATTGGAATTTTTTGTGCGTTTTTAGCATTGTAATTAAAACTTTTTCTCTGGGGGCATTTTTCCCCCATATTGGGAGAAGTATTACCTATTCTCCAGTGGGAATGGGTCCTGTTAACAAACCCGTGTAGATGTCAGAAAAAGGTCTGCAAAGTTCTACTGTTTTTTTAGAGCAGCGTTTAGTGTTTATTGCTGACTTGTAGGTTGTTGCCAATAAGAAAGGAGAACGGGTGAGTGTCACAGAACATAATGCAAGCAGTGGTACTTCTCAGGGCACTGGTTTATTGGTATCTTGATAGCTCTTGCATACATGTACACCTGCCAGTCTTTGTTGGTAGGGATATAGACAATACAAACCACAGTACACGGGGCTATAGAACAGTTGTACATGCAGCAAGATGACTATTTGTTGCAGCAATTGTAACCCATTACCTCACAGGGTATGTTTAGACCCAATCTCTTTAGAGCAGACCTTGATTAGACAATTATTACAGGAGCTGTCTGTTCTGGGTCTGTTCTGTCTGCAAAGGCATAAAACTGAGATTATTTAATAACCGGTTAAAATTATGTTGCTGGGATCGGTGGCTGAAAAGCTGTACAAAGGTTGTTATTAAAGAATCCTATGTCAACTGTTCTGTTAGCCATCGACTGCTGGCTTTTTTTACACTGTTTGGAAATCAATATTCATGTATTTTAGACCTGTAGAAAAGAAGAGTATTTGTATGTAGGAAATCTGAGTAAAATATTTTAATATTTTTCCATCATACCCTATCTTGCTGCTACTCGTTAGAATTGCGTCTCCAAGGTTACTCGTTAGAATTGCCTCTCCAGGGTTACTCGTTAGAATTGCCTCTCCAAGGTTACTCGTTAGAATTACCTCTTCAGGGTGATTCTTATAAGTAGCAGCAAGACGGGTTGACTGAGATATAAGAATATTTGACAGATCTATATACGGTGGAACTTCAATATCTCAAACTTGGATAACTCAAACTTAAGTTTAGTCCTTTCAAAATTTACAGCACAGAGTTGTTCTAAAATGTATCACTATGGATATCTAGAAACACATGTGACAGCTTAATGCATGTTGAAAGTAATGCTGAAAGCTCCTACAGGAGCTTTCAGCATTACTTTAGACCTGCATTAAGCTATGAACTTGAGAAATTGTCCAGATTAGAAATCGGATGACTTGAACTTCTATTATCTTGAAGTAATTTGTATGGTCCCTTGCAGTTCAAGATATCGGAGTTCAACCCTACCTCTTATCTACAGTGCTATACTTTTATACTTGTATCCGTCTTTTGAATTACATGTATTGATCACTATGCAGCCAGTTTAGCATAAGGATTATAATGACGGCTCATTGAATAGTTCAGCAAGCTCTATATTGTTTTTAGCTTGTTTGTTGTTCAAAAGAACAATAAATCTTGAATAGCTTGGAAAATAGATTTAATTCAAATTTTGTATGTCTTAATGATGTGCCCACACCAGAACTGACATGAAAAATAAGAACATTTTGGTGGGGTTTAGGTTAGGGATTTGTGAATAAGTTTTATTTATTTTCTGCATAAAAAAATAAAATATAAAAAGAAAGAAAAGTCTTATAAGTGTCTACAAAAGTTGGTTGAATTATGTCTATGTGATTGGAAGGCATTCAAGACTTACAATGTTCTTTTGAACAGCTAACTAGCTATACTTTATAGATACAGTAAAGCCCCTCTAATGCGACCAGCAAAAAGGGGCATAATTCACAGTGGCAAAGGCAGGTGGTAGCTTAATGCAGGATGAAAGTTATGCAGAAAGCTCCTATAGGAGCTTTCTGCATAACTTTCGTCCTGCATTAAGCAACCACCTGCTTATATAGACAGCCATGTTTATTCATTAAGTGGTCGCATAAGAGGGGTTTTACTGTATATACCAATGAAATAGTAACTCTTTGAAGGGTGGATTGTCCAATTCGAATGGCCAAGTAATGTCTGATTAATTAACCCTTTACTCCATAAATGCACCTTTGCAATCAGAGTAAACCCAGATCAGACAGCTCCTTCAGGAGCTGTCTGATCAGGGTCTGCTCTGTTTATCTATGAAATAGCATAGATCTGATTCTACAGTTTCTATCATGATAAAAAATTCCCTTGTTCAAAGTGACATTATAAATGTTCAGTTAATTAAAACCATTGATGTCATTATTTTTGGCATGAATACTTATAGCCATGGAGTAATGTGTTAACATTGTAATTCATTCAGTGGTTAGGGTAAGGTCTGGTTCACCCATTCCCTTCTAGACTTATTTTAGACCCAACCTCTTTGAATAAATCTACTGAATGAAAAGAAACATTTACATGTACTAGAAAAAAAAAATCTTTAGAATTATGCAGTTATGAAACCTTAGTGATAAATAGAGCATTTGCTCCTATGGAGCAAATGCTCTATTTATCACTTAGGTTTAAAAAAAGACTTTTACAGAGGTATCAAAAGGTGTCAATAGGAGAGCAATGGGTAATTTTTTTCTCTCCATATTTCAATCATGCAGACCTTGACTGGAGGTCTCCTGCAGGATTCCTCTGATCTTGGTCTACAACTTTTGCAAATACTAGTTACTTCATTTCTCACATTCAAAGAGTACCTGCAATAAAAATACTGCATGCTGTTGGTTCTTATATTTTTCATAAATATTCATATATAACCAATTCAACTCATTATATTTTCTCATGACAATGTCAATATGCAATTAACCCTTTACTCCATAAATATGCCTTTCTACTCCTTTGCAAACAGAATAGATCCAGATCATACGGCTCTTGTAGGAACCGTCTAATCAGGGACTGCTCTGTTTGTGATCAGGGATTGCTCTGTTTGCTTATAATATATAATACAGATATGATTCTACAGTTTCTGCCATGATCAAAAATGCCTGTGAATCGATATTTTATAACAATATTATAACAATTAATTTAATTAAAAGTCATCATATCATTATTTCTTTCTTACATGATTATTCATGGAGTAAAGGGTTCACATATTCAGATCATTATATTTAGTCAAATATTTATCTTTTTACGGTATTGCATTCTTTATGAATTAGATATTTTTAGGGGCATGCCTTTTTCGAGGCCTTTTTGATAAATATTTGTAGTAGACATAACTAAGCTACGTATAGGGTGTTAAGATGTCAGTAGACATGTAGTCTTTATCTTAGAAATTTACGTACTATTTACTGGTGCGTATTTCTTCATCTTCAATTCTTTTATGCATGCCAAATTCTCTCTCATAGCACAAACATGCTTTTGGTTCTGGCAGCCTGTTTTCAGCACCAATAGTCAAATGGTTGATTGATGTGGCAGCACCCGTGTTATTAACCCTTTCCTTCTCAGATGTCTTTTGATGCCTTTGCAAACAGAGTAGACCCAGATCAGATGGCTCCTGTAGGAGCCATCTGATCAGGGTCTGCTCTTTTTGCTTATGAAATAATAAAGATCTGATTCTACATGTTTTGTCATTGTCAAACATTCCCATGTTGATGATGCAATTATAAAAAAAGATCAACTAATATTTATACATTCATCATTTTTGAGGGAAAGGGTGAAGGATTTTGGACTGTGTGTCTGATATACATTTTATGCAAACATTTGTATTCGTCTGTCTCACCATTATTGCAATATTTATTTACACTGAATATCCAATGAGCCATGGCATACACATCATACAAAAAATAAATGTTGAAATTGCAGCATTCGATCTGGTTCTACACCATTGGCACTCCATCAGAGCCTATTCTGGTGTATTGACTATGACAAAAACAGTGTAGAACTTGATCAGATAACACATTTTATCCCTTTCCTCCTTGAATATTCATGTAAGAAATAATGACATCATGAATATTAATTGAATGCATTTTCATAATAGCATAATTATGATCACATTTTGGCCATGATAGAAACTAAAAAATTGCATCTATATCATTTCAACCCATTCTACCATAGGCTATTTTTAGATCCAACCACTTTGAATAAATCTACCAAAAAGGAGCATTAACTAGAGAAAAGGAAAATTTTAGAATTTTGTAGTTTGAAACCATTGTTATCAATAGAGCATTTGCTCTATTTATCACATTGGTTTTATTAGGTGGTTTTTACAGAGGCGTAGAAAGGCCTATTTATGAAGGAAAGGGTTAAGTAAAAAGAGCAGACCCTGATCAGACGGCTCCCACAGGAGCCATCTGATCTTGATCTTCCCTTCTTGCAAAGGCATATCTAAGGAGTAACGGGTTAAAAGAAGGCAGCTGATCTGGTTCTACACTGTTAGCAAGGCATAACGGTTTGCTTAGAACAGTGGGACTCAAACCACCAAAAGGAGTGTGTTTTTGATTGAGCAAACAGTGTAGACCCACACTAGTCATTGCATCAGAGATGTTGAGTCTTATCTGGGTCTTTACTGTGTTGCCATCATCATTATCTGTATTATCAGGACCTTGCTAACCCTTAATATTAGACATGGCACTGTTTTTAATTGACAACTATAAATGAATCTAATTGAAATTGCATAGATCCTGATCAGTAACAGATCTGCCAAAATATTTTGGTTAATCTCAATTTAATCTTCATACAGACGAACTGTAAAGTTATGTCATATGATGTCTCTGATTAGTTTTGGTCTTCACATTACAAAATACACAAGACAACTTTCAATACAGCTCATTTTATTGCACATATGTATCTAGTGTTTTGGGTGTTTGCATTGCTTGATTTGATTGAAGGTTTGGTGTTAACAAGTTACAGGACAATTCCTACTATCACTGTGTATTGTTTTATATACAGCTCTTCTCATTTACAGGGCCCTTTATTCTTATCAACGTTTATCTCTTTATTAGTCATATAAGACTACCCATTGTGAATATTTTATAAATTTAATTCTTGTATAAAGAGTAGAAAAGAAGAAAAAAATATGTTGTCATTGCAGACAAAAAGAAAATCTGTAACATTTTACCCATTACTCCATAAATACTCCTTTCTATGCCTTTGCAAACAGGGTAAACCCAGATCAGATGGTTCCTATAGGAGCCGTCTGATCAGCGTCTGCTCTGTTTGCTTATGAAATAATATAGATATGATTCTACAGTCTCTGCCATGGCCAAAACTGTTCTTGTGCTATTATAAGAATAATTTTAGCTAATGATTCATGATGTCATTATTTCTTACATGAATATCAATGGAGTAAAGGGATAAGTAAACAGACCCTGATTAGAGAGCTCCAACAGGAACTGTCTGATCATGGTCAACTTTGCTTTAAAAAGGATTATAGTATGGAGGGTTATATGGAATGTTTTCTTCTACATCGCAAAACATATGAAGTTGTAGTTGATATTTTTTTCAGCTTGAAGTAGGCATTACAATAGGATATGCATTACTTAATTGTATGTTTGTTCATCTGTATGTATGTGTCTGTGTTCCAGTATGTGTCTGTGTGTGCATCTGTTTGTGTGTCCATGTGTGCATCTGTGTGTGTGTGTGTGTATCCATGTGTATGTAAGATTCGTTTTGTCTGGGTATATACATTGTTTTTGCCTTAGACAGAGATCATTGTAAATGTAACTGGACTAAATATTTTACCTCATACAAATGCCTTTTCATGTAATTGCAAACAGAGTAGATCCAGATCTGATGGCTTATGCCCTCTGATCAAGGTCTTCTCAGTTTGCTTATTGAATTATATACATGTAGATCTCTCTGATTCTACAGTTTCTGCCATGGCCAGAAAACTCCTGTGTTATAATTATGCCATTACTTAATTGAATATTCATGATGTCATTATTTCGTACATGAATATTTATGAGGTATATATAGTTAAGAGAAAACATCATTGTGAATGTCAAGAAATGGATAGTTTATCAATTCATAACAATTACATTATTAATCTATAATTCATTTCATTCCACCTATCATAAAACTGCACATGATTTTTTAAGCTCATTGAGTTGAGTTAAGCTGAGTTTCTGGTCTTGCAGGTAGCCGCTAGGAATGTGTCAGACACTGGGGCTTTGATGATGTCCTTTGACCGCCCAGAACAAGGGCTTGACCTGATACAGGAGGCCATGACCCATGTCGGGCTCACTGCAGGCGAAGACTTCTACATCGCTCTCAATCTCGCTGGCCATGAAATATTTGACTATGTAAGTATTGGTAATCTTCGCAGATCTGAAAGAAGTTTTAATACACATTTGGTCGTGCACATGCGGTAATACTGTTATCAAAGCCACAAAGACAAGGGGCATGCTTTAAACACTAAAATTTCTATACCAAAGCCTATGTTTGGACCATTCCTTAGAATCATCTCTTTGAGACAATTCTAAGGAGTGGCGATAACATGCGGTTTGATGGAGAGATATTATTTCTTACATGAATATTCATCAGCTAAAGAGTTAACCCTTTACTCCATGAATATTCATTTCAGAAATAATGTATGCATGAATATTTACCTTTTACTCCACAAACACGCCTTTATAGGCCTGTACAAACAGAGTAGAACTTTATGGAGTCATGGGCTAAGCTGCAACTTGTGTTTTGAGTGGTCACTTTAGAGAAGATTTATTGTATACGTTTTATCCCAGATGTAACAAACCTTGCATGTTTTATTGGACACTTTCCCTTTAACCAGCATGTACCTTTTGCCTTAGAATTGTCACAGAAATCTTAAACAGATGGCATGTTAGTGTCTGTATATACCTTGTTTCTAACCCTTTCCCTCATATAAACGCTTTTAAATGCCTTTGCAAACAGAGTAGACCCAGATCAGACGGCTCCTCTAGGAGCCGTCTGATCAGGGTCTGCTCTGTTTGTTTATAAAAGCATAATAGATCTGACTTCAGTTTCTAACAATACCAAAACATTCAGCTATATGTCATGAATATTCATGACATCATTATTTCTTACATAAATATTCAACAGGGAAAGGGATAAACAAAGTAGATAGTATAGTATACATGTATTTTTATCTTATGCATAGCTTCACCAGGACTGAGTGCAAAACCATTTTAACCCCACTCTATAATTCTGAAAATATGAAATCCTTCGAAGCAAAAAGCAGCAATGCTTGAAAAGAGAATGTAGACATGGTATTATTTAGTCTGTTCATCAGCAGTTATTAAAAGTGCAACACTACTCACGCCCCCTAGCACATTCCACTTTTATAACTAAAAACATTTAAATTGATGATCCCGAAGGACCAGAAAAAATAAAATCCCTGAGAATTAAGGATGGGGGGGGGGGGGGCCTGTTTTTGGTTGCCACACCGATAGATAAAGGGGTGTATCTTAAATATTAACCCTTTCCCTTATATACACCTTTTCATGCATTTGCCAACAGCTAGAGTAGACCCAGATCAGACGGCTCCTATAGGAGCCATCTTATCAGGGTCTGCTCTGTTTGCTTATGGTATGATATAGGTTTGATTCTACAGTTTCTGCCTAAGTCAAATGGCGCTGTGTACATATGCCATTAAAAAAAAATAATCTAATTAATATTCATGATGTCATTATTTCTTAATATTTATTGAACAGGGAAATGCTGTAAAAATTGAACAGGGAAATTCATCAGGATCAGACCATTACATGCTGCTTTGAATTTTGGACAAAATTCTTCCATGATAATTAGAAGAAGACAGCAATTTTCGTTTCATCGTATAGGTGTAAGATGATGGTATTATGATGTTTTTGCACTATCCAGTCAAAGATACACAGGATACCCTACACCACTAAATGTGCAATTACAATTAATGTCAGTCTTGTGCAATCTGATTGAGGCAGTTCTTTGAAAACCATTTAATATTTAGGCAACCATATGATACCAGTGGATATTTCTGCTAATCCTATGCTGTAAAACCCCTCTAAACTGGACTTTAAATTTAGTATAAATGTCGGTCTTGGAGACAGGTGATAGCTTAATGCAGGGTGAAATTCATGCAGAAAGCCCCTCTAGGAGCTTTCTAAATGACTTTAACCCTGCAATTTAACCCAATCCCTCATAGGCTATATTTAGATACAAACTCTTTGAATAAATCTACCAAAAAGGAGCATTATCTAGAGAAAAGGAAAAAAATAGAGTTTGGTAGTTTGAAACCATTGTGATAAATAGAGCATTTTCTCCTATAGGGAAAGGGTGGCTACCACCTGCCTAAAAGTTTCTAAATTCTTCACTACTAGAAATCCGGGTTAGAGGGGTTTTACTGTAATCATTAGTTTGATCTGATTTCTGTTTCCTCTGTGTAAGTATGGTAAGGCTTGTCAACCAATGACCTACTACAGTTGTCAGCCAGTGTTGACAGTTGCAAACATCTTGGAATCGGATACCTGTTTTTCACTAAGCTTAAATTAGTATAGATATCAAAACTGTAGCTTTAATTTGTAAGCATGTGACAAGATTGTCAGATGTTCTATTGGTCTATGTGGATTTTTTTCATGCTTTACGATAATGTTGATTATTTTAACCCTTTCCAATATTATAATATTAAGAAACTTTTTAAAGGGTAAGTACTTCAAAATAAGCTAAAAGGTTGTAGTGATAGTCTCTATTTGCACCGCATTTCGGAAATGCCTAAAAATTGCATAAATCATTTGTTTATATTTTGAAAAGAAGTATATAACAAGAAAACCCATTAACTGTATGCTGAAGAAGACAAAACTTTCACATGTTTTACATCAAAGACCCAATGTTATTTACTGATGTATTACCGGTAATATTTATTCGGGCTGCATTTAACTCTTTGCACGCCAAGTAATTTTTCGTCTGCAACAATTGTTGTCTGCTTCAATTCTTAAAATAAACATTCTCTCATTTTTTTGCAAAAATATGGTCAAAGTGACAAACAGTTTGGATCCTGATGAGACGCCGCATTATGCGGCGTCTCATCTGGATCCAAACTGTTTGCATAGATAATCACAGTTTCGCCGCTAGCGTGCAAAGAGCTAATAGAATCATAACTGTTAAAAATAGGCCAATGATATTCTGTTGTACATGAAAAAATTATGAAAGTAATATATTGACAAAAGGCTTTTTTTTGTATCACAGTGGCATTCTTTGACTATCTTCTTAAGAATAACTGAACATATTAACCAATGCAATGTTTTATGGTTTTACTGAAATCATGCATTTCTTGTAGAGACTATTACTTTAAGCCATTGTATTCAATGAATTGTTACACTTTAAAGATTTCTTTTATGAATTTAGAGACTGTTGGCATTGTCTTAGTACCATTATAGCATGCACTTTAAAATTAAGTCAAAAGATTTTGTTTTAAAACAGTAGAACGCCTCTAATGTGACCTCTTAATGAATAACCATGGGTGTCTTTATAAGCAGGTGGTTGTTTAATGCAGGACAAAAGTAATGTAGGAGCTTTCTGCATTACTTTTTTCCTGCATTAAGCTACCACCTGCATCTAGCACCCAGAATTATACCTATTTTAGATGGTCGCATTTGCGGGGTTTTACTGTAAAACTAAATATGTCTTTTTCTTGAAAAAAAAACCCCAAAACAAAACAAAGAACTGTCTCAGGAGACCTAGGTTCATGTTGTAAGGTGTAACCCTACAATGATAACTGTCTATGATTGTTGATATTGTAATTACCTTGAATATGAGGCCCTTGTATTTAGATACAAGATTCTACCTCTCCACCAGTTTGTAAAGCTGAATACTCCTTTACTCCATAAATAATCATGTAAAAAATAATGACATCATGAATATTAATTAGTTTAATTTTTATAATGGCATAATTTTTATGAACACGGGAATTTTTGGTTTTGGCAAAGGCAGAAACTGTAGAATCATATCTATATCATTTCATAAGCAAACAGAGCAGACCCTCAGATTAGATGGCTCCTATAGGAGCTGTCTGATCTGGGTCTTCTCTGTTAGCAAAGGCATAGAAAACCATATTTATGGAGTAAAGGGATGTCTGTTTTGCACCACTTTTATAACATAAAATGGAACTGATGGAGTAACAAATAGTGTAAACCCTGACCATCCTGCTCCTTGAGGAGCAGTTTGATCTAAGTCTGCATTGTTTGCCTAAATTTAGTTTACAGAATATTCAGGGTAAGTTTGATAACCTAATTTTACTGTGTAACCCGTAAAGGATCGACCAGGAGGAAAGGAGAAGGTTTCCCAGAGTTTTCCTCTGGCTGACAGAATAGCTGTATGTATTAGATTGTGCATGCTAGACTGCAATAGGTGTGATGGTTAGCTGTAATTATACTATATATTATAATAAAGCTGTACTGTGAGCCGAGGTATCTTTATATCTCAGGAAATAATGTAAACCCAGACCAGTCACATACAGAACATTCAGAGACATTTTGACATTTCTGTTAAACTCACTTTTTGAAATCATTGTGATAAATAGATAAATAATTGTGTCATTTGAAAGCATTGTGATAAATAGAGCATTTGCTCCTGTGGAGCAAATGCTGTATGTATTTATCACATTGATTTCAAAACAACACCATTTTGAATGTTCACTTTTCCTAGTAAATATCCCCTTTCAGTAGATTTATTAAAGAGGTTGGTTCTGAAAATGGCCTATGAGTGAATGGGTTAACACACAAGATCGTCTGTGGTTCTGTAGATCCTAATTAACTGTATGGCTGATAGAGGCACATTTTTCTCCTTTGCAAACAGAGGAGGCAAGCAGATCAGAAGACTCCCCAAGGAGTTGTTTGGTCATGGGTCTGTTCTGTTTGCTTATGAACTTAGCGCAGATTTAAACTGTTTCAACATATTCCACCTTGACAAAATTCCTTCATCAAAATTCCATTATAAAAATTAAGCTGATTAATATTCATACAGTTAATATTTCTAATTTGATATTTTTTGTGATAGATTCATGCAGCTGCTAGTAAGGATCTACACTGTTTTAGGAGCTGTAAAGATACCTTTACTTATGTCATGGCTAAAATAGTAACACTGATTAATTAATGTAACTTAATTGATCTTATGACTGAATTTCATTTATTAGAATTTAGGTTGGCAGGTTTTATTTTTTTCCGTTGACTCTCAGTAATCTATGATGTAGCAGGAAGCACACTTTAAGTTGTGTTTGATCCTAGATACACTGTTGTAAAGTTTGAAATTAGACCATACCTTTATTGTGGTTTGTTTCTTTCAAAGTGGTAGTATTTTTAGCTGCATAGTTGGAAAAGTGTGTAGATCTGATCTGGTCTTCCACTGAATATGGAGCATCCAATTAATATAGGAGCCTGTTATGGATAAACTACTATTAACGTTTTTAACTTGAAAATGCTTTTTATGCCTTGCAAGCAGTACAAACCCAGAATAAGACAATCCTGTTGGAGCTCTGTTCTGGTCTGATCTGTTTGCTTCTGTGTTACAGAACTGACTCTCTTGTCTTTAATGCCTTCGCAATGAATTCCTTATGTCACATTTTTAATACAGGAAATGATATTAATTCTAATTGTATACTCTTGCATGAATATTGACCTACAAATGTAGTTTAAGGTTAAATATTTAATAGTCACAATTCATAATCATTATTGCTTAAGACACTAACGCTAACAGCTAAAATATCTTAACCTACTGATAATGAAGCTGTAAAACATGAATATTTAATTAAAGAAGTATTACCGGTATCCTAATAACCCTGAAGTATTTGACCACTAAATCTCCACAGGTTTGTAAAGCTTAACCCTTTCCATATAAATGCCCTTTTCATGCATTTGCAAATAGAGAAGACCCAGATCAGATGGCTCCTAGAGGAGCTGTCTGATCAGGGCCTGCTCTGTTTCCTAATGGAATTTAATAGATCTGTTTCTTTAGTTTCTAAAATGGCTACAATCTTCTGCCTTCCATATTTCATTATATCTATTTTGTACAGGTATTAAAACTTGGGCTATAAATATAGAACATGCAAAAGGTTAATATGATGCCAATATGATAACTTTAATTTAGAGTAATGTAGAATCAAACAGTGAATACCCAGATCAAACTGCTCCTTCATGAGCAGTTTGATCTTGGTCTGCACTATTTGCGTAAGTTGGTCCGTCAGAATACTTAAGAGTAATTAGCATACTTCTGGTTTGCCATCCGATGGTAGGAGCTACAGTAGACAGTAGCAGAAGGGGCTAGTAGATCTGTGTTAGCTGGAAATAGATTGTCAGTAGGACTCCTTTAGCCCTTTGCCTCATGAATATTTATGCAAAGATTTATTACTTCATAAATACTGAATTTTTGTACGGTCATCATGACCCTTTACTCCATGAATATATATGAGTTTAAAGCCACCCTCTTGACATATTTATTATCTCAAATAGTATTTTGATATGTATATATTGGCAATTATTTCTATGAAAGGCACTCAGGTTGAATAGATTATGAGTGCAGACCCTGATCAGACAGCTCCTACAGAAGCTTCTGATCAGGGTCTACATTGTTTGCAAAAGGCATAGAAAAGTGCCTCTATGGCGTAAAGGGTTAACATTTAACAAGGGATTTTTTTCCATAAAAGCATCCGTAGAATGAGTTCTATAAAATTCCATAAGCAAATAGAGCAGGCCCTGATCCGATGACTCCTACAGAAGTCACCAGATCAGGGTCTATTCTGTTTGCATAGGCTTAATTAGATGTATGTATGAGGTAAAAGGTTCATGCCTTCATTAATTCTGTGAATATCAGGGCATACAGTGTTATCCCTGTCCTTGAGTGTGGCCACCCTTCTAGGAAAGAACACAGGTTTTCAAATGAACACCTTGGAGATGGAACAATAATATGCTATACAGAGTTACAGATAAAGATGTGTTATTTCTCCACTAAATCCTATGTTGTGACCACTCTTTAGAATCGTCTCAAAGAGACGATTCTAAAGAGTGGTCACAACATAGGGTTTGGTTGAAGAAGTTATTCTTGAAAATGTTTGAATTTACGCATCGTATCTGGACCTCTGATGCTATATGTCCACATTCTTTTTCAATTTGAAGTTAATCATTCTCTTCTTAGGTAATATTTTTACCATATTTTTGTTCTCTTTAGAAATGTAGTTTGGTTTGATTATTTCCAGTATTTTGTTCTACATTTTTAGGAAACATGTTTGTACATGTAGATGTTTTTAGCTTTGTAGTTAAAAGATATGTAATGCAACACTTTTGTTTTTCAGCTGGTGTATTGTTTAAGATATTCTTAATATCTGTAATCTTTATTAATCTGTCTTGTATATTTTGAAGCTTATAATGTCTGAATTATTGATGCATTTGACAAAAAAAAAACAGACAAATTTTTATACCTAAATAATTAGGTTTAGAAAAAAAAAGACTTTTGATTGTATTAAATATGATTTTCCAATATGCTAAGTGCCCATCACTACATTAACCCTTTCCTCCATAAATACTCCTTTCTATGCCTTTGCAAACAGAGTAGATCCAGATCAGACAACTCCTATCTAAGCTATCTGATCAGGGTCTGCACTGTTTGCTTATGGAATAATATAGATCTTATTCTGCAGTGACCAGCTTTGGCAAAACTTTCATGTGTTAATATGCAATTTTAAAAATAATCTATTTAGTATTCATGATGTCATCATTTCTTTCATGAATATTCATGGAGTAAAGGGTTAACAAAGGTTTTTACTGTAACTAAATACATTGATCTTTTGTTCAGGTGCAAGAGGTAGGGCTCAGCTGAGAGAAGCAAGAGTTCCAGTGTAGTTGGTTCGAGTGTTTCTGTCATGAGTGATTGGCTCTCTATAGTAGTAGTGAAGCTTTGTTGTACAGGCACAAAATGTTTATCTGATATTTGTATCACAGTTTGAAACAAGCTCTTTTCCAAGACAGGAATAGTAATGCACTTGAATGTGTGCGAATGATTTAACTCTTTCCCTCATAGAGGCCATTTTACCTTTTAACACCTTTACAAACAGAGGAGAACCAGATCAGACAGCTCCTGTAGGAGCTGTCTGATCAGGGTCTGCTCTGTCTGCATATGGTTTAATAGAGATCTGATATTACAGTTTTTGTCTAAATCAAATATTCTCTCGAAAGATTTACATTATCAAAATAATTATTAAGTTGACCAAATCATGCATAAATATTCATGAGGGAAAGGGTTTCAGCCATCCAGGGAGGAAAGTCATTTTAGTGTTTTTTTGCAAGCTATGTAGACCAGATCAGCTGCTAATTTGAAAATTAAATACTGCAAATCACAGGTATCGGTATTGAACTGATTTTGTTATGTATACACATGTGAGCAATTATTCTATACACTGCTGTACACTGCTAATAAAATCCATACAGGATAATTTTGAGAAACCTATCCAATTGACTTTGAGAGACTCAATGAAATTTATTAATTTTATCTGTTAATGATCGTTTTTCCTAAGTAAACAAGGAAACAAATGACGTACTGGCATGTACATAGTTTCAGATTAGAGGACTCCCTGAGGAGGCTGCACTGTTTGTCATTCAAAATCCTCTAGAGCAATATTAAGCCTTTCAGACTGAATGGACTCCATAGTTAAATACTGTTAGAGCATTCCATATTAAATGGTCAGCATTGAGAGGGTTAAGATTTCTAACAGCAAACAAGTACCTTCAAAAGAAATAAGTGTTTGGTTATGTTACTCTGTCTGCATACAATTACTAAGTAATTGTGGTCCACAAAATCATTTTGCTGCTTCAGTTCTGAAATTTAAATTTTCTTTCATATCTAGTAAAGGGTTGAACTCTGTAAAGGATGAGCAGTACTTGTGTTTATACCAGATTTAGATTGGCTAAGTACTAAGAGAACAGTATATAGGCACGTATGGTGTGATACAGATAGGACAGCACCCGAATGATCGTAAAGATTCAGACATACAAGCTTATGCAAATAGTTAGATCCAGATCAAACTGCTCCTGAAGGAGCAATTTTGTCACGGTCTACACTATTTTCTAACCCTTTCCTTCATAATTATAAAAGCCTTTTCATGCATTTGCAAAGAGAGTAGACCCAGATCAGATGGCTCCTATAGGAGCTGTCTGATCAAGGTCTGCTCTATTTGTTTATGTAATTATAATATACCTGACTCTAAATTTCTGCCAATACCAAAAATTCAGATGTACGTATTTTGTAAAATCTAAGCTAGTAAATATCAATGATGTCATTAATTATATCTTACATAAATACTGAGCAAGGAAAGGGCTAATATAAAATTATCCAAACAATGCTGAGTTCACTTGTTCAGCTTTACCAACCAGAGTGGCAAAGGGAGATAGTGTGTCTGAATGTTTGATGGTAATTTTGGTACTTCTAGAGTAGCTTGTAGACCTTTTGCTTTGTGCTGTAGGTGGTCTCGGGTGCTAGGGTGAGTAGACAGCACTGCAACACAACAGACTTTTCTCACAGTGCTCTCGATAAGGGGAATATTGCAGATGCGAATTCTTGATTTCTCCACCAAGGATCCAACACCTCTTCCATAGCCAAAACTTGAAGTTATACATTCTTTAATAAATATTTATGAGGTAAAGGGTTTTTAACCCATTCCCAGTCACAGTGATGTCTTTTAATGCCTCTTTAAATGTTTACTTTTTGAAACCATTGTGATAATAGAGCATTTGCTCCATAGGAGCATGAGTGTTTCAAAACCACATACATTGTAATTCTAAAATTTTCCTTTTTTCTAGTAAATTCTCCTTTTTAGTAGATTTATTCAAAGAGGTTTGGTCTAAAAGTAGCCTATGAAGGAACAAGTTAATGAGGAGTCACAACATGGACTTTAGTGGAGAAATGAAGAAAATATAACTATGAAATGTTACAAGCTGATCCCCCTTTTACCTGATGCTCTGGTCTCATAGGGACTCTTCATTTGCAAATAATAGGAATCTTGTGATAGTGTTGGTTGGAGCCATGGAGTTGCTAGCCATGCATTGTGGTTGTAGTATTTTGAAATTAAGTGCAGATTTCTAGTGGAAGAAAGTATGAAAATTCTATTTCCAAATACACAGAATTTGAATAAAATGAGAACATTTAGTAAACTGTATATTTTAATATTACATCATGCCATGCTAAAATCACATATCAGAACAGATATTACACTTGTCATGCTAAGCACAACCTGACATGCATCTACAAACAGCATAGATCTATATGAGACGCCAAGTAACTTGGCGTATCATCAAGATTTAATCCTTTCCTTGTTCTATATTTGTTCCAAATGTCAATACCTACTGAATATTCATGGACAAAATACTGTAGTTATAATGAAATATGGATGGTGGAAAATTGTAGCCATTTTAGACAGTAAACGAAGGAACAGATATTTCAAATTACTTTAGCAAACAGAGCAGACCCTGATCAGATGGCTCCTATAGGAGCCATCTGGTCTGGGTCTACTCTGCAAATGCATGAAAACACCTTTATATGAAGGAAAGGGTTAAGATATTTGACACTCTTATTCTACAATTTCTCTAAATCTTGAATAAATCGAAAGTAAGTAAAAGGACAGCAGATCAGAAAATGGATTCTATGACTAACAGCACAGATTCTGACGAAAGGCCTCGCTGAGAATCCCTTTGATATGGGTCTACACTGTTTGCAAAGGTTTATATACTTGGTTCCATCACATTAAGGGTTCACACCGATAGCAATCTGCATAAGATTTAATCCTTTCCTCCATAAATATGCCTTTCTACACCTCTGTAAAAGTCACATTTTGAAACCATTGTTATAAATGGAGCATTTTCTCCATAGGAGCATATGCTCTATTTATCACAGTGGCTTCAAAACTACACAATTGTAACATTTTCCTTTTCTCTAGTAAATGCTCCTTTTCGGTAGATTTATTCAGAGGTTGGATCTAAAAATAGATTATGAGGGAAAGGGTTAACTATGAAGTAATCCATGTTAGAACTAAAAATCATAGTTTTCAAATTAACTCCATTGATAATGGAATGTAACAAGTTTTATTATGTTTTATATGGTAAATAGTGAATTGTATTGCTATCTATATCTTTGTATTTTGTATTTGGTGAGCATTGTATTTTGAAGTGCATTTCTTGGCTGCACGTATATCGGTTTGAGAGTGAGCACGATTTAAAGATTTATATATAGATATATTTATATTAAAATGGGGCCTCTGTGATTGAGGCGTTATTGTCTTTAACTGATAACCACCACTGTGGTTCGAATCCCAGTCTGGGCATTCAGATCATTGATGTGAGGAAGCCTTCCAACTAGCTTGTGGGTAGGTGTTCTTCTGTGCATTACAAAAATGCATTTTGTTCCATACACAGAATAACCTCTAGGTCCTTCCTCTACCTTTGACTTGACTTTGTGATATGACTGAAATATATGTAACTTTTAAAGCATCATAAACCCTGATACAACAAAACTGTTGGTATATTATAAAGAATGTCTATAAAATTGTTTGTCATCATTAGCTCCGGACATTCTAATTAACTAAATATTAAATTCATTAAATTTTGGATATCAGTAAGATTATTTTTTATATCACATGGAAATAGGAATATTTTGCCATATCTATATTATATCATAAGCAAACAGAGCATGGTTCCACAGGAGCCATCTAATCTGGGTTTACTCTGTTTATAAAGGTGTAGAAAGGCATATCTATTGAGTGAAGGGTTGAATCCAATTCTAAAAGTTATTTTTCTTTTATTTCTCTTAACCCCTCACTCCATAGATGCCCTGTTTTATACCTTTGCAAACAGGGTAGACACAGACCAGACAGCTCCTACAGGAGCCGTCTGATAAGGGTCTGCTCTGTTTGCTTATAATATAATATAGATCTGATTCTACAGGTTTTATTATGTTAAAATATTTTGTTTATAGTGACATTATAAACATTCAGTTAATTGATATTCTATACTTTTTATACGCCCGTTTGAAAAAACGGGACGTATTATGGAATAGCGCTGTCTGGTTGTCTGGTTGTCTGGTTGTCTGGTTGTCTGGTTGTCTGGTCTGGTTGTCTGGTTGTCTGGTTGTCTGTAACATCTCTAACTCAAGTTCCGCTTGGTGGATCCTTCTCAAATTTTAACACAATGTTTATCTACACATTCTACAGTTGCCTGCCAAGTCCCGGTTTGTTTTTCCAAGGTCAAGGTCACACAATTGGACTTAGAATTTTAGTTTAGCAAAAAATTTAAACGGTCTGTCTGTCTGTAACATCTCTAACTCAAGTTCCGCTTGGTGGATCCTTCCCAAATTTAATCATAATGTTTATCTAGACATGCTACAGTAGCCTGCCAAGTCTCGGCTTGTTTATCCAAGGTCAAGGTTGCTTAATTGGACTTAGAATTTGCGTTTAGCATTTGCGTTAAGCAAAAATGTTAACCTCAATTTATGTGGAACAAGTCCACTTATCTACATAACACTTTGAGATAAAGCTTTGAAACTTGGAACACTTGTTCACCGTCACAACCTTCACCTGTAGGCAAGAGTAAATAACTCTGTCAAGCATTTTGACTGAATTATGCCCCTTTTTAGCTTAGAATTTTTGGTTAAGGCTTTGTTAAAGTCCATTTATTTACATAACACTTTGAGATGAAGCTTTGAAACTTGGAACACTTGTTCACCGTCACAACCTTCACCTGTAGGCAAGAGTAAATAACTCTGTCAAGCATTTTGACCGAATTATGCCCCTGTTTAACTTAGAATTTTTGGTTAAGGCTTTGTTAAAGTCCATTTATTTACATAACCCTTTGAGATAAAGGTTTTAAACTTGGAACACTTGTTCACCGTCACAACCTTCACCTGTAGGCAAGAGAAAATAACTCTGTCAAGCATTTTGACCGAATTATACCCCTTTTTAACTTAGAATTTTTTGTTATGGTTTTGGTCAAAGTCCACTTATTTACATAACCCTTTGAGATAAAGCTTTTAAACTTGGAGCACTTGTTCACCATCACAAGCTTCACCTGTAGGCAAGAGTACATAACTCTGTCTAACATTTTGACATGATTATGACGCTTTTTAGCTTGGAATTTTTGGTTAAGGTTTTGGTTAAAGTCCACTTATTAACATAACCCTTTCAGATAAAGCTTTTAAACTTGAAACATTTGTTCACCATCAGAAGCTTCATCTGTAGGCAAGAGTAAATACAATGCAACTCTGTCAAGCATTTAGACACAATTATGGCACTTTTCAATTTAGAATTTTTGGTTAAGGTTTTTTGTTAAAGTATGCCTATTTACAACCTTGAAACTTGGTCGCAAAATTGGGCTTAGAATTTGAGTTCAGCAAATACGTTAACCCCAGTTAATGTTGAACAAGACCCCGACGGGCGTATATTGTGTCCACGGGCACTCTTGTTTATTAATGTACTTTGAAACTATAAAATGTAAAAAAAATAAGAAAAGTTATGTCACTTATTTTTGTAATTTGTGGCATTATGGATAAAACAAATGATAGCACAGTTGATTTATATCCAAATTTCTGTGCAAAATGAGGAGACAGTTATTTTTATAATTAGAGTAGAAATTTGTTTGAAACCCAGTGAAGCAGTCTTAATCCTTTTCAATTTGTTAAAAATAAAATTAATAAAATCCTGATCAATGATTTTGTTTGTTACTTCATCAGGAAAAGGGCAAGTATGAGGTGATTATTGGGCAACAGAAGGTTCCAGATGACATGGTGGACTTTTGGGCAGAACTTTTAGGCCGGTACCCAGCTGTGATAGCCATCATTGACCCGCTCAGGAAACAGGTACATAATAATACCAGTCTTAAGAAGTCATCTAAAAGAGGTCTAGTTATGGGTCTGTAAGACAAATTTAATCTTAATGCAGGTCAAAAGTAATGCAGAAAGCTTCTATTATGAGACGCATTTAGCAACTAACTGCTTTTTATTTTAAGACTCCCAATTTTCAATAAATGAACTTAGGACAGGTTATACTGTATTTTGTATGTTATAGAGTACATTTTTTTTCTTATTAACCCTTCTCTTGCTGAATTTTAAAATACATTCTCCTTCTTTACCCATGCCCTGTTGTATAAATATATATATCTTCACTGTGTACAAGTATTTCGCTGTGCAATCACTGCTGTGGAGTGCACTGGTTGCACAATCAACTTGTAAATAGTGTCCTGCAGGAGCTGTCTCATCTGGGTCTTCACTATTTACAGGTAGGTATATTGACGTGAATAGCAAGCGAAGGGTTAATTTATAAGCTTCTGTTGGAGCTTTCAGCATTTTTTTCATATCCTTAAGCAAATGCTTTTCCATGCCTTTGCAAATGGAGGAGACCAAGATCAGACAGCTCCTGTAGAAATCATCTGATCAAGGTCTTCTCTATTTACTTATAATATTATAATAGATCTGGCTCGACAGTGTCTACCAATACCAAAACATCCTGTGTACATTATGTCATTATAAAAACTTCAGCTAATAAATACATTTTGTATTCATGATGTCATTATTTCTTACATGATTCAACATATAACTTCAGAATTAGACTTCTTTTTAACCTTTTTTCCATGAATATTCTTGTAAGAAATAATGATGTGAGCAAATGATTAAATGTGATTAAATGCATTTTTATAATGGCATATGAATAAAGAAGGTTTTGGCCTTAGCAGAAACTGTAAAATCGGTGTATGATGTCATAAGCAAACAGAGCATACCTTGATCAGTAGGTTCCTTCAGGAGCTGTCTGATCTGAGTCTGCTCTGTTTGCAATGGCTGAAAGGCATGTTTATGGAGTAAAGAGTTATTGGGTGCTAAAGGTAACAGGTTATATTGTACATTGTTGTTGCTGTCACTGGGCTGTTGTAAATGTCTCTATATTATTTAACCCTTTCCCTCATAAAACATAAATATGACTTTTCTATGCATTTGCAAACAGAGAAGACCCAGATCAGATGGCTCCTATAGGAGCCGTCTGATCAGGGTCTGCTCTGTTTGTTCATGGAATTTGATAGGTCTGTTTCTTTAGTTTCTAAAATGTCTACAATGTTCCGGCTTCCATATGTCATAATTTCTATTTTGTCCATGAATATTCAGTAAGTATTGAAATTTGGAAAAAAAAACATAGCGTTAATTGTTTACTAATTTTGAAGGAGGACCGCCAGTGGATGATGCTGAGTGAGCGTATATCAGACAAGTGTTATGTAATTGGGGGACAGGCGTGGCACAGACCCGGGTTGTTGAAGGATGAAGAACTGACAGACAAGTTCAAGACAAGCGGTATTATGTTCAAGCTGGAACATATGAACACTGTCTCAGACATCATACAGTGCTCCAAGAAAATGGAAGGTGAGAAATGATAACATTGCTCTGTCACTAAGGGAAATCATAATATAAAGACTTGTATAAACCCATTCCCTCATAAGCTATTTTTAGACGCAATCTCTTTAAATAAATCTACTGAAAAAGAGCATTTACTAGCAAAAAGGATTTTTTTTAAATTGTGTAGTTTTGAATACATGTAGTTATTTATCACAATGGTTTCAAAAAGTGACTTTTACAAAGGTGTCAATATGAGGGAATGGGTTAAAATTATCAAAACGGTATCAAATTTACATATTCATCTTTACAAACTGGTGAACAGGGAGGATTAGGTGTCTTGATATTTATTTTAAATACATTATATAATTTTTGGGAGGTTGGGCAATAAATAAAACCCCTATCACTTGGTTAACCCTGTCCCTTTTAAATATTCATTTATTATATATAATGACATTATGAATATTTTTATAGTCGATGTTTTAGAAATTGTAGTCAAATCTAGTAAAATCTCATAGGCATGATAACAGACACTGATCAGACGACTCCTGCAGGGGCCGTCTGATCTGGGTCTACTCTGCAAAGGTGTAAAATGGTGTTTTTATGAAAAGGAAAGGGTTGAGGGAAATATTTTGTCTGTTAATTAGATTTTTAAATACTGTTTTACTGTCAAAGAAATATTTTGTTGCTGAATTCTGCTTTGAAGTATTTTTGGATGCAGTTTTATTTGGTTTATACTTTCAGAGGCCAGCAATGAGATTGTGTTGTCTACCAATGTTGGAGACAGTTCCGATATCTTCCTCGCTGATATGGTATGAATCATTACAGTATTATTTCCTATTATAGTGCCTTTGCATATGTTAACCATTTCCCTGGTCTATGTTTATTTCAAATTTCAATACCTACTGAATATTCATGGACAAAATACTTATAATGAAAATATTGAAGGTGAACATTGCAGCCATTTTAGAAAGTAAAGAAACAGATCTTTCAAATTCCTATTAGCAAACAGAGCAGACCCTGATCAGATGGCTCCTCAGGGAGCCATCTGATCTGGGTCTACTCTGTTTGCAAATGCGTGAAAACACGTTTATATGAAGGAAAGGGGCATTTGCAAACAATTTGGATCAAGATGAGATGCTGAGTAAACAGAAGCCCATGCAGATGAGATTTGTAAGTTTAAACATTTTCAAGAATAGCTCCTTTATTATTCAACAAAACACTATGTTTTGCCCACACTTTAGAATCGTCTCAAAGAGACGATTCTAAAGAGTGGTCACAACATAGCATTTGGTGGAGATATGATGATTTAAATATTTGAGGATGCGTCTTTATCTATTGATCAGGGTCCATGCTTATAAAGGTTTTTAGTTGAGTCTGAGTTTGTTCTCAAGCTTTTGATTGGTCAGATTTGAGTCAAAGGCTCAAACTGACCAATCAAAAACTTGAGAATGAACTCAGACTCAAATAAAAAGTTTTAGAAGCATGGAACCTGGTAACTCAGCATCTCATTAAAATCCATATTATTTTCAAAACTATGAACAAAGCAAAAATTGCATTTACACTTCACTATGTAGATACACTTTTTCATGTCTTTACAAACAGAGTAGACCAAGAACAGCCATCTGATCAGGGTCTGCTTTGTTTGCTTATGAAATGATATAGATCTGATTCTACAGTTTCTGCCATGGCTAAAAATTCCTGTGTTCTTATGCCATTATAAAAAGTCAGCTAATTGCAATAATAATATTATTGATTGGTTTTGGTATAGGGGAGTTCAGATTTTATAATCCTTTAGACCCTGAATATTCATGTAAGAAATAATTACATCATGAATGTTAGATTGATTTTTATACGTGAAGACGTGGGACGTGAACACAGGAATTTTCGGACAAGGCAGAAACTAGAATCATACCAATATTATTTCATAAGCAAACAGAGCATGTCCTGATCAGACGGCTTCCAAAGGAGCCATCTGATCTGGGTCTACTCTGTTTGCAAAGGTGTACAAAGGCATACATATTGAGAATAGGATTGAAGAAATCTTAATTATAAAATTATAGGTATTTATCTATACTACATTATATATATACATGCATATTATACTAAATTGATACTTAATATAATTGATGCTGACTTGTATTTATAAAATCTCATCCAAAGGACTGGGTCCAGCAGGGATCGCTCCCCCACCGGACCAAGTCCTTCAGGATGAGATTTTATAAACCAAGGTCCGATGTATCAGAGCTTTAAACTGGGCATCTTAAAGAACCAGAGAAACTCTATCGGTAATAAGAGCAGGGTATTGCGCCCGGGTTTCTCTGTATCCGCTCCCCTTTCTCTTGGGCATCCAATTAGTCCATTGTTGGCAGATGTTGTAATCATCACAAACAACTAACCTCTTCTATTACAGGCAGTAGGTATGAATGCAAGGTTCATCAAGCTTGGTGCCCCTTGTAGAGGGGAGCGTGTGGCTAAACTAAATAGACTGCTGGCTATTGAGGAGAGACTTGAAGAACTAGGAAAACTGACCCATCATGGGGAGTTTAAATTCCCTGTCATTACTATCCCTATGGAACCCACGCCAGAAGACCAGGAACCAGATGAAGAGGAAGTCAAGAAGGATGCAGGGAAAAAGAAGTCATAAAAATAGACTGCCTTTCAAATAGAGCGTATTGTGGGAGATCGATACTACAGTTGCCGAAACATCAGAACTAATTATTTTCATGTTTTCCATAGACCTATCATCTGTACAAAACTTTTAACTTGTACATTTACATATATTCATTCATCTCAAAGCAGGCATAGAATGACATAGTCAAAATTACTCCATTCATGATTTAACCCTTTCACTCATTTAAAAACCTTTTCACGCATTTGCAAACAGAGTAGACCCAGATCACATGGCTCCTAAATGATCAGTGTGTGCACTGTTTGCTTTTGACATGATATAGATCAAAGCAAAAGGTTTCTTTGAAATTCTATAAGCAAACAGAACAGACCCTGATCAGATGGCTCCTCTAGGAGCCATCTGATCTGGGTCTACTCTGTTTGCAATGGGTGAAAACACGTTTATATGAGGAAGAGGGTTAAAGCATATTAATGAGCATTCTTCAGTGTATGTTCAATTGTATCAGTTCATCCCTTTACATCATAAATATTCAGGTAAGAAATACTAAGATTATGGATATTCTTTATTTGACTTCTTATAAGGGTATAAGAAAACAGGATTTTGGGCTTTGGCAAAAACTGTATAATTAGATGTACATGTATTTTATTTCATAAGCACATACATGTATATCAGATCCTGGTCAGACAGGTTCTACAGGAGCCATCTGATCTGGTTGTACTCTGTTTGCAAAGATGTTATGGGTTAAAGCCAATGGGCTTTGGGAATCTATGAGCGACTGATATTTTCCATTTATGTGTAGGCAAACATTTTATAGATTCAATTTCTTAGTGAATGCCAGTTCTTCAAGGCATTTGCAGGATTAGGTGGTTATGCCTGTTTGAAATATTTTCTTGTCTTATCCCTGCACTTCATGAATATGCCTTTAAACACCTTTGCAAACAGGGTAGACCCAGATCAGATGGCTCCTGTAGGGAGCCATCTGATCAGGTTCTGCTCTCTTTGCTAATAAAATTACTTGGATCTGATTCTACAGCTTCAGCCATTGCCAAATGTCCTTTGTTCATGCCCCATTATAAATAACATAATCTAATTGATATTCATGACGTCATTGTTTTTACATAAATATTCATGAAGTAAAGGGTTAACAAAGGATATTTAACAAATTACACACAAATCCTCCTGTCATACTGTAGTACATCAAACATACAACTCTGTACATACAATAACTGACATTATGGCTGCACTGTGTGAATTGATACGTAAGGGACATTATGGCCACACTGTGTGATACTAAAGGGGTAGCGCCTGTTTTTCAGTGTCTGTGATATGTTTCAATGTTATTTACTGATATACAAAATATGCAATTTGGTATTTTTGTTATGTTTTACTTCATCTGCAATAGTGCAGTGGTTATGGTAATATAAGCTAATACATGTATATGGTAAATGCTCTATTTATCACAATGGTTTCACAAAGTGACTTTTATAGAGTCATCAAAAGTTGTCAATATGAGGGAAATTATTGAAATTTTGGACGAACAATCTGAACTAGATGCAAATTTGATCGAGTTAATCATCACCTTTCATGCAAGAGATAATGATATCATGAATATTAATTAGATGATTTTTTAATGTCATGTAAACACAGTATGTTTTAGTCATGGCAGAAACTGCAGAATCAGATTTGTATTATTCCATAAATGAAAAGTGAGTGAGTGAGTTGGGTTTTACGTCCGACCAACAGTATTTCAGTTATTTGCAAATGGCACCCGCATGAGACAAGTTATAGTGCTGCCTCACTGGAATACACATGCCGCAGGTACATGGCAAGGGCACTCCACCCAGTCACATTATCCTGACACCGGGCCGACCAGTCCTAGAACTACACCTTTAATGTCGAGCGTAGACAAGGGAGCTACTAGTACCAACTTTTAACGACTTTTGGTCTGTCAAGGCCGGGTATCGAACCCACGACCTTCCGTACTGCAGGCGGGCGCTCTACCACTGAGCCACGCGGTCGGTTATAAACAAACAGAGTAGATCCTAATCAGTTGGTTCCTAATCTGGGTACACTCTGTTTGCAAAGGTGTTAAGTCGTATATACCCATTCCCTCATATTGACGGCTTTTGACGACTCTGTAAAAGTCACTTTGTGAAACCATTGTGATAAATAGAGCATTTGCTCCTATAGGAGCAAATGCTCTATTTATCACAATGGTTTCAAACTACAAAATTCTAAAATGTTCCTTTTAGGTACATTTATTCAAAGAGGTTGTGTCTAAAATAGCCTATGCGGTAATGGGTTAACTATGAAAAGTGGCCCACAAATGTAAAGTTCTAAACAAAAACTTAAGTGGAGGTGTGAATTCAAGGAGTACCTTCGGGAATATATTGTAAGAAACACATACTAATACAATGTCCCATTTTATTACAAAAATACAAGTATGTCAGCTATTATAGAAAATACAAAACTCATCACAGAATTCAAATACAAATGTAGTATTGTACTTAATGAGTGCAGTAAAACCCTCTGTAAAGGAACCAACCAAAAGGAGATGTCATTTTCAGAATGTTAACCCATTCCCTTGTACTGTAAAACCTCTCTATAACGGCCACTAAATTGTGTTAATTATTTGGTATTTAGGGCAGGTGGCCGCTTAAATCAAGGTGAAAGTAAAACAGAACGCTCCTATAGGAGCGTTCTGTTTTACTTTCACCTTGCTTTAAGCAGCCACCTGCCTTTAACACAAAGTACTTGATGTAATTTAGTGGCCGTTATAGAGAGGTTTTACTGTACTGCCATTTTTTGATGCCTCATTTTTGAAACCAGTTGCTCTATTTATCACAATATTCTACTAAATGTCACTTTTCAGTAGATTTAGTCAAAGAGGTTGGATCTAAAAATAGCCTATAAAGGGAATGGGTCTAATATAGCCTATGAGGCCTGGAATGGGTTAACCCATTCCCTCATACTGACGACTTTTGACGACTCTGTAAAAGTCGCTTTGTGAAACCATTGTGATAAATAGAGCATTTGCTCCTATAGGAGCAAATGTTCTATTTATCACAATGGTTTCAAACTACAAAATTGTAAAATTTTCCTTTTCTCTAGTTAATGCTCCTTTTCGGTAGATTTTTTAAAGAGGCTGTATCTAAAAATAGCCTATGGGGCCTGGAATGGGTTAAACAGGTTTTGCTAATGATACTTACCCAGCATGCTAAAGGTCAGACTGTTGCAATTTTTAACAAGAGCCGTGAAAAATATAAAGGGCCATAACTACAAAATGTTGAAATCAAGAGTTATGGTTCTTATGTAGGGGCCTTCCCCTCAATGAGATCTACTGACCTATGAAGTTTCATGTTAATACTCTTATACTTTTCGAGTAATGAGTTACATTAAAGTTTTTGCAAAGCGACGACGACAATTTAACGCCTAAGACCCAGTGATCTCACAGTAGCTTGACTTCTTCGAAAAAGAAGAGCTAAAAATAGTGTAGGTTTGACCTTGGGTTTGACCTTTGCGCTTAAAGGGCAAATGCAGAAGTACCATGTCTATCCTGTACCTCTCCATCGGTTTGCAACGTTAAATAAGCCAATACCCCAATGTTTTGATAATGTTAACCTTTTCAATACGGAATTTTCAAATGGACTACTCCAAATTCCAAACAGGTCAACATGATAAACAGTGCAGGCTCTGATGAGAGGCCTTCCCTAGGAACCCTCTCTTCTGGGTCTACACTTTTTGCAAAGGACATAAATGAGTTGTTTCCCTCACTGAAAAAGTTAACCCTTTCCTCCATAAATTCGCCTTTCTACGCCTCTGTAATAGTCACTTCTTGAAACCATTGTGATAAACAGAGCATTTGCTCCTTAGGAGCAAATGCTCTGTTTATCACAATGGTTTTAAAACTACAACATCCTAAAATTTTCCTTTTCTCTAGTTAATGCTTCTTTTCGGCGGATTTATTCAAAGAGGTTGGACCTAAAATAGCCTATGAGGGAATGGGTTAAATAAACTGAAAGGAGTAGCAAATACTGTAGTGTAGACAATGATAAAACTGCTCCTCCAAAAATAGTTTAATCTGGGTCTGCACTATTTGCCTAAGTTTGTTAGGCCAAATATTGTGGGTTACTATGGTAACACGATTAACTAGAAATACAACCTTAAAGCGTTAAGAGGTGGTATTGGTACAGATCATAGTGTAAGCCAGCCATATCTATACAAGCAGAATTAAGCTATTATTTTGAGCCAAGTCACAGGAAAAATGGAAAAACTAACATGGCATACTAGCTGACATTATATAACCCTTTACTCTATAAATACACACATCTATGCCTTTGCAAACAGAGTAGACCCAGATCTAATGGCTCCTAAAGGATCTGTCTGATTAGGGTCTGCTCTGTTTGCTTATTGAATAATATAGATCTGATTATAAAGTTTCTGTTTTTGGGCAAACAAATTATGTGTTAATATGCCATTTTAACAATTAATCTGATTAATATTCATGATGTCATCATTTCTTACATGAATATTCATGGAGCATAGGGGTAAACAGTGTCCATCGGGATCATTTCCGGTGGAAATTAGTCCGTGCCTGCACCTAATGTTTACTTGTAAGAATCCATGTCATTTTACGAGCATGGTACTTGATTCTTGGTCTGCACTGCTTAATGCACATGTCATTTTCCCCCATGACTAGACTCATGTAACAGGATTATTACAGCAAAACCTCTTTACAACTGCAGTTCAAAAAGACTCGGCATATAATGCAGGTGGTAAATCTTTTTCCTTTTAAATATTCATGTAAGAAATAATAATAAAATTTATTAGCTGAATTTCTATAATAACATATGAAGGATCTTTTGGTATTGGCAAGAATTGTAGAGTCGGATCTACAACTGTATTATAATTTCATAGCAAAATTTTCAGATCCTGATCAGACAGCTCTTACAAGAGTCATCTAATCTAATCTGGGTATACTCTGTTTGCAAAGGGAAAAGGTTTAACATTTCCCTCCATAAATACACCTTTCTACGCCTCTGTAATAACCACTTCTTGAAACCATTGTGATAGATAGAGCATTTGCTCCTATAGGAGCAAATGCTCTTTTTATCACAATGGTTTCAAACTACAAAATTCTAAAATTTTCCTTTTCTCTAGTTAATGCTCCTTTTGGGTAGATTCATTCAAAGAGGTTGGGTCTAAAAATAGCCTATGGAGGAAATGGTTAAAGCACCAATGTTTATCAATTAACCCTTTCCATCATATAAATGACTTTTCACACCTTTGAAAACGGAGAAAACCCAGATCAGATGGCTCCTACAAGGTCTGCTCTGTTTGCTTATGAAATAATATCTGATTAAATAGGTCTGTTTACACCAGTACCAAAACATCATGTGTACCTATGCCATTAGGCAAATCCAGCGAATAAATATTCATGACGAAATCGTTTCTTACATGAATATTCAACGGGGAAATGGTTAACCCATTCCCTCATATTGACAACTTTTGACGACTCTGTAAAAGTTACTTTGTGAAACCATTGTGATAAATAGAGCATTTGCTCCTATAGGAACAAATGCTCTATTTATCACAATGTTTTCAATTAAGCTAAACAATCTAAAATTTTCCATTTCTCTAGTTAATGCTCCTTTTCGGTAGCTTTATTCAAAGAGGTCATATCTAAAAATAGCCTATGAGATGATGTAGATAATGAGACCACTGTAGAGAGATTCTACTGCAGTTAAATGTAAAGAGCGTCTGAGGTCCAGATAAGATGCGTGAAGTAAAACATTTTCACGAATAACTTTTTTTTATTTCTCCACCAAACCCTACGTTGTCACCACTCTTTAGAATCGTCTCTTCGAGACATTTCTAAAGAATGGTCACAACATAGGATTTGGTGGAGATAGGACCATTTGAATATGCATCTTTATCTGTAGTTGTGTACTGAGAATATCCATAAAGATGTAATAAAAATGCATGATCTTGGACTATCTAACAGAAATATGAGAGAGTTGCACATATTACATATATGCACTCATTTCTAGTCTGTTTAAGTGTGGGAACAGGGTATATATAAGTACTTTGCAAACAGTGTAGACACAGAGCATAAGGACTCCTAAGGGAACCCTTTGTTCAGGGTCTGCACTATTTTTCATAAAATTGGCTCACTCAGGAGCCGTTTGATCTGGGTCTTCACTGTTTGGTAAGGTCTTATATAAGTCTTGATTCCCTCACTTTAAGATTTAACCCTTTCCTCCATAAATACACCATGAATAAATAGTCACTACTTGAAACCATTGTGATAAATAGAGCATTTGCTCCATAGGAGCAAATGATCTATTTATCACAATGGTTTATATAGTACACAATCATTACAGTTTCCATTTCTCTAGTAAATGCTCCTTTTCGGTAGATAATATTCATTCACAGAGGTTGGGTCTTAAAATAGCCTATGGAGGAAAGGGTTAAACTTTAATCTATAGAACACATCTGAAACTGCTAACTTAGCAAATGGTCACTGCAAACAGAAGCACATCAGCACTTTTAACACCAAATAAAATCGCAAATATGAACAGCATATGAAAGACATTTACATAATTCACAAAAGTATTTATAATCAATAAAATCGATGGCAACAGTGTACTAGAAACTACTTAGCTCTAACCCTTATTCTGCCAAACACAACGGTTTGGATCCACATGAGATGCTGAGTAACTCGGCTGAGTGACTGGACATCTCATCAGAATCCAAGGCGCTGGTCACTCAGATAATAATTTCCTAAATGCATTAACCCTTTGCTCCATGAATATTCATGTTAAAAATTAATGATGTCATGAATATTAATTAGATTACTGTGTTATAATAGCACATGGACTGAGAAATGTATAGCCATGGCACTGTAGAAGAAGTATGTACCGGTATATATTATATCATAAGCAAACAGAGCAGACCCTGATCAGATGGCTCCTACACCTATAGGCTCCTACACTGAGAACTCCTATAGGAGCCATCTGATCTGGTTCTACTCTGTTTGCAAAGGTGTAGAGAGGTGTATCTATGGAGTAAAGGGTTAAAGATTAGAGCAAAATACAGCATATGAGAATCTAGGCGGACACTAACTTGTTTTCAGCAGGATAGAGGGTAAATTAAACATAAAAACAAAAAATTCATAGTTATACCTTTCCTTCATATAAACGCCTTTTCACACCTTTGCAAACAGAGTAGACCCAGATCAGACAGCTCATGTTGGAGCAAACTTATCAGGTCTGCTTTATTTGCTCCTGGATATATATAGATCTAATTACATAGTTTCTGCAAAAGTGAAAATAATACATGTACTTTTGTTCATGTTCTAATTTATTAATTATGTCCATAAATATTCAAGAGATGAAGAATTCTTGAATAAATGTTAAACAGGGAAGGGGTTTATACCTTACCCCTTTTGAATATGGAGTTATAAAAGACTGCAGGTCATATTATTGTTTTACCCTTTACCTGATGAATATTCATGCAGGGTACCTTCCATCATGAATATTAATTATTTTCTCAAACAGTTATATAACTCAATTGAATAAGACAAAATATTATAGAAGATATTCTATATGAAAAAAGGTCCAGACAGTGCAGATCCTCAAAATAGGAGCCACCTGATCTGGATCTACACTGTTCACAAAGCATCAAAAGGCATCTTCATCAAATAAAGGGTTAATCCTTTCCCTGTTCTGTATTTAGGCCAAATTTCAATACCTACTGAATATTCATTAACAAAATATGGAAGGTGGAACATTGTAGACATTTTAGAAACTAAAGAAACAGATCTATCAAATTTTATTAGCAAATAGAGCAAACACTGATCAGACGGCTCCTCTAGGAGCCGTCTGATCTGGGTCTACTCTGTTTGCAAATGCGTGAAAACACATTTATATGAGGGAAAGGGTTAACAGCAGTGTAAACAGTGTAAAAACATAATGAAAGGAAAAAAATGCTGAAAAGAATTTAGAGAAGAAAACACTGAAGACTCTGATCTGGAGGCTCCTTTAGGGTCTATACTGTTTGCAATGGCAGGTAACTCTATATATATATTCAAAGGATGAATAAAAAGCAATGATATCTGAACATTTGTCAAAATAAAGCGATCATTTTGTTTGGGTTTATTTTGATTTGATCATCGTTCTCATAGAGCTATATACATGCATAGTTTAATGTCATTTTGAACAACTAGAGCTGCCATCATTTAACCCTTTCTTCCATAAATACACCTCTCTACGCCACTGTAAAAGTTACCTTATTGAAACCATTGTGATAAATAGAGCATTATCACAATGGTTTCAGAACTACAAAATTCTAAAAACAATCCATTTCTCTAGTTAATGCTCCTTTTGGGTAGATTTATTCAAAGAGGTTGGATATAAAAATAGCCTATGGAGGAATGGGTTAAACCTTTGCCTAATGAATATTTATGCATCAATTTATCAATTAATAAATATTCATTTACTTAATTTTTACAAAAGGGAAATGCTAGCTTATTAAAAAAAACTGCAGGATCATATCTATATATAATTTAATAAGCAAACAGGATAGACTTTGATCAGATGGCTTCTACAGGAGCCATCTTATTTGGGTCTACTCTGTTGGCATAGGTGTTTATGGGAGGGAAAGTGTTAAATGGAAACTTCTTATGGGTGAAAAAATCAAAATTAGATTTATGGAAAATTTATGTACAATGAAATAGGAAATATTAGCAAATAGAAGTGATGCTACAAGAAAAATAACTATTGTAGTTATCAAACAGAGTTGATCCAGACAGTTCACTGTCAGTTATCTTGCATCAGAGTAGTCTACACAGCATCAAAAGTTTGATGATAAAATACATTCACAAATAATACCCTTTCATATTGAATGGATTCTATATTTAACCTATTAGTATTCCCTCCTACTTAAGCCTTTTGACCCCTTTTTAAACAATTGTGGTAAAAAGTATACAATTCTGAAATTTTCCTTTTTTCTAGCAAATACTCCTTTTCAGTAGATTTATTCAAAGAGGCTCGGACTAAAAATAGTCTAAAAGGGAAGTGGTTAAACACCGATGGCCCATTCCCCTTTAAAATTTTCAGCATTCAATGAGCTAATTTAGCGCCTAACATCATTGAGATCACATGTATACTTAAAGGATAAATAAGCATGATTCATGACAACATACTAACAATCTGACCCAAATTTTTCCAATCACAGGAATGAACAAAAGTCTTAACCCTTTACCTGGTAACAATTCATGTAATTAAGAATCAATGACATCTTGAATTAAAGAGCTTTACCACCACACTATTAGAGAAATAAAGTGGTTCCCCATGACAGATTCCTCTGAAATTCTAGCGCATCCAAGCTTTTATTTGTGATTTTTTTTAAAACAAATGGGAGAAAAATTGGTCAAGACATGAAAGTGCTAGATGAGAAGGAATGTATTAGGAATGCTGGATACATGGGAAGACTGACAGATAGATGGACTGACAGATGGACAGACGGGTCTGATCTTGGTCTACTCTGTCTGCAAAGACATCACAAGGTGTCTATCAGATAAAGGGTTAAAAGATTAACAAAGGATTCAAAAGAAAAAAGCAAACAATTACATAAGAAGTGTTGTTCAATTAATTTTATATGGCAATTAATGCATTTTCAGCAGCAAAAATAAATGGAGACAATCTCTTGCTGATCTCTGCTTATAGAAATGAGAGATAAACAAATATGAACATAACAAACATATTTGAAGAGAGCTGGTGCACAAACACTGACACAGCTAGATGATAATTACAAAAATGTGTAGAAGCAATTAGTAAAAAAATCACAGTGTATGTGGATGGCAATGTTAGTCTATGAGATGATGTTAAGAGTCTTTCTGAAAAGGGATACAACTGTGTCAATATGTAGTGTTGACTGCTGGACAGATTATGGAACTTTCCTCTGCAGGCTAGCCATATATATACAAAAGTATGCATACAAACTTTTCGACAATCTGATGATGATTTATAATCCAATACTCCATGAATATTAATGTAAGAAATTTGTTTTATATGACACATGAACACCAGAATTTTTTACCATGGCATAAACTGTAGACTGATATCTATACTATTTCATAAGCAAACAGAGAACACCCTAATCAGATGCCTCGTTACAGAAGCAGTCTGATCTAGATCTGCTCTGTTTGCAAAGAGATCTAAAGGTGTGACTAAGGAGTAAAGTGTTAACTGAAGCTGTCTATGGTATGTATATGAGGCTGATATGTCTTCAGTTATATGAACAGTCTATATACATTTGTTATGTGCATTACTGTTTATGAAGGAATGTTTGACTTGACACTGCCAAGCACTAGACACAGCCAAGTACTGGACAGCCAAGCACTGGACAGCCAAGCACTGGACAGCCAAGCACTAGACACAGCCAAGTACTGGACAGCCAAGCACTAGACACAGCCAAGTACTGGACAGCCAAGCACTAGACACAGCCAAGTACTGGACAGCCAAGCACTAGACACAGCCAAGTACTAAACAGCCAAGCACTGGACAGCCAAGCACTAGACACAGCCAAGTACTGGACAGCCAAGCACTAGACACAGCCAAGTACTGGGCGCAGCCAAGCACTAGACACAGCCAAGCACTGGACAGCCAAGCATATCCAAGTACTGGGCGCAGCCAAGCACTAGACACAGCCAAGCACTGGACAGCCAAGCACTGGACAGCCAAGCACTGAACGCAGCCAAGCACTGGATGCAGCCAAGTACTGGAGCCCAGCAGTTGTAACTATGCTATTTAATCCTAAATGAATATTCATGTAAGAAAAAATATCTGTATGAATATTGATTAGCTTAACCCTTTAACTGTTGAATATTCATGTAAAACTTTTAATGCCATCATGAATATTTATAGGTTGAATATTCATAAAAACATAATTTATGTACCCATGATTTTGTGGTATTGGTAGACACTGTAGAGTTAGTTTTATTAATTATAACTTCATAAGTAAACACAGCAGACCCTGATCAGATGGCTCCTACAGTAGCTGTCTAATCTGGGCCTTGTCTGTTTGAAAATGTGTGAAAAGGCATTTATATGAGAGAAAGGGTTAACAAACGGTCCGAATATAAATGAGGGTCTCATACTAATCCATGTTGTTACAGGTTGTTGGAGACAAAATATAGAAGAGACTTTTACCTTAAAATGAACCCTTTACCTTATGAATATTCATATAAGAGATAACCCTTTCCTCAATTAAATAATGACATCATGAATATTAATTAGATTTATTTCTTGTAATAACACACCAATATTGGGCATTTTTAGCCATGGCAGAAACTGCAGAATCATATCTATATTTTATCATAAGCAAACAGAGCAAACCCTGATCAGAGACGGCACCTATAGGAGCCGTCTGATCTGGGTCTACTCTCAGTCTGTTTGCAAAGGTGCAGAAAGGGTGTATCTATGGAGTAAAGGGATAATGACATAATAAAGTATGAATTAGATGAAATGTATAATGGTCATATTATGAACACAGGACTATTTGGTCATGGCATTAACTAGAGAATCCAATCTATATCATGCAAAAAGCAAGGAAAGCAGATCCTGATCAGACAGCTCCTACGAAAGCTGTCTGATATGGGTCTACGTTATTTGCAAAGGCATATCAGGTAAAGGGAGTTAAATCAGTACATAACTTTGAAGAATCTGAGAATGCTGAGAGTAAGTAACCCTTTACTTCGTAAATACACTTTTCTACGCCTCGGTAAACAGAGTAGACCCAGATCAGACGGCTCCTACAGGAGCCGTCTGATCAGGGTCTGCTCTGTTTGCTTATGATATAATATACATGTAGATATGATTCTACAGTTTCTGCTGTGGCCAAAAATTATTGTGTCATTGTGCTATTATAACAAATTAATCTTAATTATATAATATTCATGATGTCATTATTTCTTACATGAACGTTCATCGAGGAAAGGGTTAAAAAGGGGAGAATAGCTTCAGTCAACTTGGAGTTTCAAACAGTTTGAATCCTGATGAAAAACTGACTAAAGTGGCTTCTAGCCTTTTGTACACAGGTGGTTGCTTAATGCAAATGAAAGTACAGTTGAACTTCGATATCTCGAACTCGGATAACTCGAACTTCGGGATAACTCGAACAAAAAGTTCAGTCCTTCCAAAACTTACAAAACAGAATTAATAACTAAAATTTATTGCTACAGATATCTAGAAACACATGTCACAGCTTAATACAGGTCTAAAGTAATGCTGAAAGCTCCTACAGGAGCTTTCAGCATTACTTTAGATCTGTATTAAGCTGTGTCCTTGAGATATTGTTCATATTAGAAACCGGATGACTCGAACTTCTGTTATCTCGAACTAATATGTATGATCCCTTGAAGTTCGAGTTATCGAAGTTCACTTGTAATAAAAAAATATAGAAAGCTCCACAGAGAAGCTTTCTGCATTGCTTTCATTCCTCATTAAGCTACCATCATTCTGTATTTTGAAAAACATATATTTCCTCCTTAATAGTAATTATATAGGATTTTAGTTGTTTTACTGATAATTAATTTCCTCTAAGAAGTAAGAGAGTGTTTATTAGGAACAATACAGTATAAAAGTAAAACATGTCAATGTCATTCTACACATTGGCTATTGCTTGGCTGAATCACAGACTTATAACTTGTTGATGCAGATCAATTCTGATGCTTGAATTTCGGCACTGGGTTGAAGCCCACGGGTATGCTGAGGACTGGTGGGTGGAGCCTACCAGACTCGACATTTGGTGGCCGGGTTATATCTGGATGTATAGGAACACTCAAACACATCTTGGAATGGCAGAGAGTTGGATAAGGCACCTTTGATTCTGTAAAAATAATGTCCAATCCAGTTGATACAAGTTATAGACTGTTTACTTCATGAATATTAACGCAATCCCTAATAGGCTATTTTTTAGAACCAACCTCTTTGAATTACTCTACCAAAAAGGAGCATTTACGAGAGAAAAAGAAAATGTTAGATTAGTGCAGTATTGAAACCATTGTGATAAATAGAGCATTTGCTCCTATGGAGCAAATGCTCTATTTATCACAATGGTTTCAGGAAGTGACTATTACAGAGGCGTAGAAAGGCGTCAATATGAGAGAGTGGGTTAATGTAAGAAATACTGATATCATAAATATTAACTAAATGAATTTTCATAATGGCAATTATAAACTCAGGAAGTTTTGGCAATGGCTTTAGAATCAGATCTATATTATTCTATAAGCAACACAGTAGTATAGGCCTTGATCAGATGATCCTACAGGAGCCATCTGTTCTGGGTCTACTCTGTTTTCATAGGTGTAAGACGGTGTCTATAATTATGGAGTAAAGGGTTACAATCATACCAACAAAACATCAAACAAACATGCAAATGCATTGAATGTTTAACCCTTTCCCTTATATAAATGCATTTTCATGCATTTGCTAACAGAGTAGACCCAAATCAGATGGCTCCTATAGGCACTGTCTGATCAGGGTCTGCTCTGTTTGCTTATAAAATAAGATAGACTCTGACTATAGTTGCTATCATGGCATGTTTTTGTATTATAATCTAATAACTATTCATGATGTCATTAGTTTTTATATGAATATTCAACTGGGGAAGCGTTAACAATGAAGTTGTGAAAATGTATTACGTACCTGTAAGGACCTGGACTATGAGAATCACGTATCAGGAAGTCTTCTATGCCTTCCTCTTTCCACTTTGAGCAATATAACTGAAATAAACAGTAAATGCATAACTTAACTCTTTACTTAATCCATTCCCTCATAGGCTATTTTTAGATCCAACCACTTTGAATTAATGCATCGAAAAGGAGCATTTAATAGAGGAAATAATTTGTTTTAGTATTGTGCTGTTTTGAAACCATTGTGATAAATAGAGCATTTGCTCCTATGGAGCAAATGCTCTATTTATCACAACGGTTTTAAATAGTGACTTTTACAGAGGCGTAGAAAGGCGTATTTATGGAGGAAAGGGTTAAAAAAATACATCTTTTTAAGCCTTTGTAAACAGAGTAGACTCCTGTTTGCTTAACCCTTTCCCTCATGGATCCAACCTCTTTGAATAAATCTACCGAAATGGAGCATTAACTAGAGAAAAGGAACATTTTAGAATTTTGCAGTTTGAAACAATTGTGATAAATAGAGCATTTGCTCCTATTTATCACAATGGTTTTAAAAAGTGACTTTTATAGAGGCGTAGAATGGTGTTTATATGAAGGAAAGGGTTAAGGATTTATATAGGTCTGATTCTAAATGTTTTACTGGTACAAAAACTTATAAATAGGAAACATTTGCTAATACTGACATAATGCCTGAGAATTTCATCAACTAGATCCAATTTAAAATAGCACCTGGCCAACAAATTCACTTGCTAGCACAAAACAATGTTTTCATTTGTGTTTACAAATATGGTTTGATTTGAGCAAACCCCAATACTGATTTTTGGCTGATGTTCCTATTACCTGAGCAAAGCTGATGTAGAAGATCTGGTGGTTGTTCAGAGTAACCCCTGGCAATGGCGCATCCTTCCCATGCTCACGCACCCACAGCTCATATGCCTGAAATAGAAAAAAAACCAAGATCATAGTATGGTAACCCCTGGCAACGGTGCATCCTTCTCATGCTCATGCACCCACAGCTCATATGCGTGAAACAAAAATCAAGATCATAATTATTATGGTAACCTCTGGCAATATTTATAATTACAGTTGAACTTCAATATCTCGAACTCGGATAACTCGAACTTCGCGATATCTCGAACTAAAAGTTCGGTCCTTCCAAAACTTGAATACAAACTTGCTCTTAAATCTATAACTATGGATATCTAGATATACAATTGACAGCTTAATGCGGGTGTAAAGTAATGCTGAAAGCTCCTACAGGAGCTTTCAGCATTACTTTACACCTGCATTAAGCTGTCAACTCGAGAAAGTTTCCAGATTAGAAATTCGATAACTCGAACTTCTGTTATCTCGAACTAATTTTTATAGTCCCTTGGAGTACGAGATATCGAAGTTCAGCTGTATATACAATTGATATAACTTATAGTGCCTGTGTGCTATTATAACAATTAATCTTAGACTAATATTCAAGATGTCATTTTGCTTTACATGAATATTCATGGAGTGATGGTTTAAACTTTAATATTCATGTATGACATAATGAATATTTATTAGCCAAATTTTTATAATGTAACCTTTTCAAGGAGTTGTTTGCTTCGACAAAAACTGTAGAATCAGATCTATATCATGTCAAAAGCAAACAGAGCAGATGCTTATCAGACGGCTCCTATAAATGCATAAAAAGGTGTTTAACCCATTACCTCATAGGCTATTTTTAGACCCAACAGCTTTGCATATATCTACTGAAAAGGCGTATTTACTAGAGAAAAGGAAAATCTTCGAATTGTGTAGCATTTAAACCATTGTGATAAATAGAGCATTTGCTCCTAATGGAGCATTTAATGCTCTATTTATCACAATGGTTTCAAAAAGTAACTTTTACAGAGGTGTCAAAAGGCATCAATATGAGGGAATGGGTTAAATGATGGAAAGAGTTAACCAAATGCATTTCTGGCCTCACTTTATAATAAAACAAACAGTGGCTTTATGCTAACTGCCTGTAAAATGTTTCGGTTCCTTGAATTTTCTATTTTTAGCTCCACTTTTTCAAAAAGTGGAGGTATTGTCATGACCCTCTCGTCGGCGTCGGCGTCGGCGTCGGCGTTGGTTAACCTTTTTGTTAAGGTCCTTTTCTCAGAAACCATCAAATATATTTGGTTCATATTTGGTATGTATGTTTACTATCACAAGGGGAACCCATTTCACAAGGGTAGGTAACTCTAAAATTAATTTTGTCATAGTTATGCCCCTTTTTCGACTTAGAATTTTCATTGTTGGTTAAGTTTTATGTTCAGGTCCATGTCTCAGAAACTGTCAAAGATATTTGGTTCATCTTTGGTATACATATTAACTGTCACAAGGGAAACCCATTTCACAAGGGTAGGTAACCCTAAAATTAATTTTACCATAGTTATGCCCCTTTTTCGACTTACACTTTTCATTGTTGGTTAAGTTTTATGTTCAGGTCCATGTCTCAGAAACTGTCCAAGATATTTGGTTCATCTTTGGTATACATATTAACTATTACAAGGGGGACCCATTTCACAAGGGTAGGTAACCCTAAAATTAATTTTGCTGTTGTTATCTCCCCTTTCTGACTTAGACTTCCACTACACTATCCAGCACTAAAGAAAGTGGAGCGCGCTGTCTGCGGACAGCTCTTGTTCCATTCAACACCATCAGGCTAAGTGCATCCAACAGTAACTGTTATTATTCATAGCAACATAAAGATGTAACAGAATATATTAACAACTTTTATCTTTTGGACAATTTAGCATAATATGATACAGGAAAGGGATAAAACATTTCCACATATCCCATTCCAGTCACCCATATTATCAAGTTACAATCAATTGAACAGACAACAGACGCTCCCCATTCCATAACTGTCAAGTGAAAGAATATTTTAATACATAATGTAGAGACTGGTGTGAAAATGTCTCACAATGTAAAGCAAAAGCTGATAATACTGACAGATCAATATGTCTGAATCATCAATCAGAAAAACACGTGAAAGTTTAGTGCTAACAATAGAGATCAGTGAAAGCAGATCCCCCACCCATGACGGCTTACATGATTCATTGTCACCAATAATCAACAGTCAGATGTCTCTAGTTACAACAGCAGCCTCCCTGTCTATGAAAACCTCTTAAACCCTTTCCTTGTTCTATGTTTATTACAAATTTCAGTACCTAATGAATATTCATTAACAAAATAGTTATAAAGAAATATGCAAGGTGGACCATTGTAGACATTTAAGAAAGCAAAGAAACAGATCTATCAAATTCTATTAGCAAACAGAGTAGACCCTGATCAGACGGCTCCTCTAGGGGCCGTCTGATCTGGGTCTACTCTGTTTGCAAATGCGTGAAAACACGTTTATATGAGGGAAAGGGTTAAACCCTTCCCCTGTTCTATGTTTATTACAAATTTCAGTACCTACTGAATATTCATGAACAAAATAGTGCTAATGATGTATGGAAGATGGAGCAGTACTAGTGTAGCTATTTCTGAAAGTACAGAAACAATTAAATCTATCAAATTCCATTAGCAAACAGAGCAGATCCTGATCAGACAGCTCCTATAGGAGCCATCTGATCTGGGTCTTCTCTATTTACAGATGCGTGAAAACACGTTTATATAAGGGAAAGGGTTTAAACCCTTTATCTCATGAATATTCATGTAAGAAATGATGACATCATGAATATTAATTTAGATTAGTTGTTAATATGGCATCTCAAAAAGGATCCCACTGTTTGACACTTTGATCATATTTTTACAAAGAAATTAGACAAATTTTGTTTTAACCCTTTCCCTGTTCTATGTTTATTCCAAATTCCAACACCAACTGAATATTCATGAACAAAAGGAAGGTGGAGCATTGTAGCCATTTTAGAAAGTAAAGAAACAGATCTTTCAAGTTACATTAGCAAACAGAGCAGACCCAGGTCAGATAGGAGCCATCTGGTCTGGGTCTACTCTGTTTGCAGATGCGCGAAAACACGTTTATATGAAGGGTTAAAAATTGAAGCAGACGACAATTGTGGCGGACAAAATATTTTACTTAGCATGCAAAGAGTTAATGATCAAGTTTTTTGACGATTCTCGATTGGCTGTTGTAGAAAGGCTTTATTGTAAATGCTATCATCTGTCAATAAACAGCATCTCTTGCTATTTATGGTGCCTTTGAAAAGTTTTACAAAGAGCATACCTCAGTTACATAACCTTTTAAAATGTAGGACGCAAATGAACCATATTTGCAAACAGTGTAGACCCAGATCAGAGGAGCACTTTGATCAGGATCTGCACTGTTTGTCATGTCATTTTCTAGCAATATATATCCTTTCATACCAATTGCACTAACTTTTTTTTAACCCTTTCCCTCATATAAATGCCTTTTCAAACATTTTCAAACAGGCCATCCCCTCTGCTTTTGATATGATAGTTGCAAAGGCATTCAAAAGGCATTTGAATCAGGAATAAAGTTAATTTTTATGAACAAAACATCAGTTCAAAAGTATAGAATTGGTTTTAAATGTTGATAAGTTATTCTGCATCTAATCTGGATCCTGTTTGAAAAATATGAACCATAAAGTATGTTTATTACCAATTCCCTCATATTGACGTCTTTTGAAGCCTCTGTAAATGTCAATTTTTGAAACCATTGTGATAAATAGAGCAATTGCTCCATAGGAGAAAATGTTCTACTTATCACAATGGTTTCAAAACTACACAATTATAAATTTTCCCTTTTCTCTCGGGTAAATGCTCCTTTTCAGTAGATTTATTCAAAGAGGTTGGATCTAAAAATAGTATATGAGAGAATGGGTTAACATGCTAAACAGGGACCCTTTACTCCATATAATTATATATTCATGATTTTGGCAAACAGAGTAGACCCAGATCAGATGGATCCTTTTGGAGCCATTTGATCAGGGTTTGCTCTGCTTGCTAATGACATGAATATATTGATCTCATTCCACATTTTCTACAATGATAAAAATCCTTTATTATATGGCCATTGTGAAAATGCAATCAATGAATATGCACATGAAGTCATGGAGTCTTTAATAAAGATTCATGAGAGTATTTCAGTCACTCTCAAAGTGGAGTGCCATTCCTTAGAATACTATTGATTGCGTGCTTAAAAATTTGAAGGATACACTAAGTCTATCTTGTGGAAAGAAATTAATTAGATTTTTCAAATAGTGTTTTCTATTAGCACCATACAAGTAAACAGCTTACACCTTTAACCCTTTCCCTCATATAAACGTGTTTTCACGCATTTGCAAACAGAGTAGACCCAGATCAGACAGCTCCTAGAGGAGCTGTCTGATCAGGGTCTACTCTGTTTGCTAACATAATTTGATAGATCTGTTTCCTTGCTTTCTAAAATGTCTACAATGTTCCACCTTCAATATTTCTTTATAACTATTTTGTTAATGAATATGCAGTAGGTATTGAAATTTGACCTAAATACAGAACAGGGAAAGGGTTAAACCATTGTTTTAACCTTTTGAGTGTGGGAAATGAGCTAATTTGTGTTTACAGGCAGTGTAGACCTAGATCAGATGGGCTCTGGAGGATCCTTAAGTCTTCTCTGATCTTCTGCAATACTGAATGGGATGAAGGAGCAGTTTTATCAGTATCTGCACTAGCTATTCACTACTATGTGAACCCATTATATACTATTGAACCCATTCCTCCATGTAAACACCTTTTCACACATTTACAAACAGAGTAGACCCAGATCAGATGGCTCCTGTAGGAGCCGTCTGATCAGGGTCTGCTCTGTTTGCCAATGGAATTTAATAGATCTATGCCTTTAATTTCTAAAATGACTACAGTGCTCCACATTCCATATTTCATTACAGCTATTTGTCCATGAATATTCAGTAAGTAATGAAGCTTGGAATAAAATATAGAACAAGGAAAGGCTTATAGGAGTGGTGGAATTGGATGTCGGGAAAATAAAGATGCACATACGCTGTCATTTGCAAACAGTGTAGACCCTGATCAAATGGCTACTAGAGGATCCCTCTGATCAGGGTCTGCACTGTTTGTTATTCAAAATCCTCCAGCAATTTAATCCTTTACTCCATGAATACCCCTTTCTACGCCTTTGCAAACGGAGTAGACCCGATAAGACAGCTCCTGTAGGAGCCGTCTGATCAGGTTCTGCTCTGTTTGTTTAAGACATAATATAGATATGGTTCTACACTTTCTGCCGTCTCACATTACCAAAAATTTCAGTGTCCATGTGCTATTATAACAAATTAATCTAATTAATATTTATGATATCATTATTTCTTACATGAATATTCATGGAGGAAAGTGTTAACCTTTCATACTGAGTGTACTCTATAGTTCAACACAGATTGACTATTTCACTCTGAAACTTACAGTGGCTACATGGGAACCTTTAACCCTTTCCCCCCATGAATATTCGTGTAAGAATTAATGACATCATGAATAATAATTAGATTAATTTTTATGATTGCACATGGACACATGATGTTTTGGCCATGACAGAAACTTTAGAATCATATCTGCTATATTATAAGCAAACTGTGAGAGCAGACCCTGATCAGACGACTCCTATAGGATCTGGGTCTACTCTGTTTGCAGTGGCGTAGATGGGCATATTTATAGAGTACAGGGTTAAAACATCTTAACCCTTTTCCTAATATAAACGCCTTTTCACACATTTGCAAACTGAGTATACCCAGATCAAATGGCTCCTTTAGGAGCTGTCTGATCAGGATCTGCTCTGTTTGCTTTGACATGGATAGATCGGTTTTTGTCGAAGCAAAATAGTTCCTGGAAAAGTTTACATTATAAAAATTGAGCAAATAAATATTCATGTTGATATTTCTGACATGAATACTGAACAGGGAAAAGGTCAATTATTTTCTCCATGAATACGCTTTTCTATGCCTCTGTAAAAGTCACTTTTTTCTAAGGAGCAAATGCTCTATTTATCACAATGCCATTTTTTCAATACTGCACAATTCTAAATGTGTATCTATCAAGTAGAGGAGTATGACTAGGCATTCTCTGCTCCTAGAATGTTTCAGCTTTATCGATGATGGAATCAACCATCCTTTTGTGTAATTTGTATCAAGCTGGGATTTATATCCTTAATGTCACTGACAGTAAAACCAAAAACAAATCATTACATGTGCTGATACTAAGTGGGAAAATTGATCTCATGCTCAGCCTTAATTGACTGCGATGAAAAGTAATTATCTGATAATGAACTGTGTTGTCTCTATACAAAAATTGAATTAAAGCTCCTATGAATAATTGAGTTTGCTGGCTAATTACTTAGACTGATTGTTCTGAAAGTCATGTATAGGGCCACAAATATAAAATACAGTAAAAGCCCTCTATAGCAGCCACAAAGAACGGGTCCAACTCTGAGTCTTCAAGGCAGGTGGTAGTTTAATCTATTCCCTCATAGGATATTCTTAGACACAATTAACCTTTTTGAATAAATGTACCGAAAGGGAGCATTTATTAGCAAAAAGGGAAATTTTAGAATCATGTAGCTTTGAAACCAATTCGATAAATAGAGCATTTGCTCCTGTAGAGCAAATGCTCTATTTACCACAATTATTTAAAAAAGTGATTTTTACAGAGGCATCAAAAGTGTCAATATGAAGGTTATAGTACTTGTTTTATTTTACAAAACGACTGTTAAACTGTTTGGATCCTAACAAGAATTGTTTGCGTCATTTGTAAATGTCATCAAAAATTGGTGTATTGTGTTGATTACTGTTGCAAGATTTACCCCTTAACCCATTCCCTCATATTGATGACTTTTGAAAACCCTGTAAAAGTCACTTTGTGAAACCATTGTGATAAATAGAGCATTTGATCCTATAGGAGCAAATGCTCTATTTATCACAATGGTTTCAAACTACAAAATTCTAAAATTTTCTTTTTCTCTAATTAATGCTCCTTTTCGGTAGATTTATTCAAAGAGGTTGTATCTAAAAATAGCCTATGAGGTAATGGGTTTAGTGGATGGTGAAGAGTTGTGTAAGATCACAAGAAAATAAATTCGATGAATTTTTATAATGGCAGTTGAACACAGAAATGTTTGGTCATGGTAATGTCAAAACCTGTTGAATCAACTCTATAATTATAACCCATTAAGTTTTCCTTTATATAAACGTGTTTTCACACATTTGCAAACAGAGTAGACCCAGATCAGATGGCTCCTATAGGAGCCATCTGATCAGGATCTGCTCTATTTTCTTATAGAATTTGATAGATCTGTTTCTTTAGTTTCTAAAATGGCTACAATGTCCCATCTTCCAAATTATATTACATCTTATTGTCCATGAACAGTCAGTTAGTATTAAAATTTGGAATACATATAGAATAGGGAAAGGGTTATAACCATTAAGTAAAGAGAACAGGCCCTGATCAGATGACTCCTATAGGATCCACTTCAACTGAAAACAGATCAGATGCTGAACAGTTACAACATTTCCTATACAGTGGCTGATCTAGGTCTATTTAGTTTGCTGTATCAAGATATGCTTTGCTACATAAACAGAAATACAGTAAAAACCCTCTAAACCAGACGTTCAATGTGGAGACATGTGGCAGCAAAATGCATGACTTTCACCCTGCATTAAGGAGTCACCTTCCTAAAAGTATCTAAATTCGTCTCTACTACGAGAATTCACGTTGGGAGGGGTTTTTACTGTATCATAACATTTTGAGGAGAGATTTACTTACAATTTGAGCTGCTCGCAGACCTCCATTATCAGCTATATTCTCCTCAAGTGTCTGTTCACCATTTATCTGCAAAGAGCATTAATATACAATTAACCCTTTCCTCCATAGGCTATTTTTAGACCCAACCTCTTTGAATGAATCTACCCAAAAGGAGCATTTATTAGAGAAAAGGAAAATCTTAGAATTTTGTAGTTTGAAACCATTGCGATAATTAGAGCATTTGCTCTATTTATCACAATGGTTTCAAGAAGTGGTTATTACAGAGGCATAGAAAGGCGTATTTATGGAGGAAAGGGTTAAACTTTGATATCTTGAACTTCAACGGACCATACAAACTACTACGAGATAACAGACATGCAATTTCTAATCTGAACAATTTTCTCAAGTTCACAGCTTAATGCAGGTCTAAAGTAATGCTGAAAGCTCCTGTAGGAGCTTTCAGCATTACTTTTGACCTGCATTAAGCTGTCACATGTTTCTAGATATGCGTAGTGATACAATTAAGAATTATTCTGTATTGTGAGTTTTGGAAGGACCAAACTTTTACTTCGATTTATCTCGAAGTTCTAGTTATCCAAGTATTGAAAAAAATATGTATACAGACTTTACTGCTTACAGTTCTACAAATGTTCATATAAGAAATGATGACATCATGAATATTAACAAGATTATTTTTTTATAATGGCACATGAACACATAAGAATTTTAGGCCAAGGCAGAAACTGCAGAATCATATCTATATTATTTCAAAAGCAAACAGAGCAGACCCTGATCAAATGGCTCATACAGGAGACTTCTGATCAGGATCTACTCTGTTGTTTGCAAGACATAGAAAGATATAATGTAAAACCTCTCTATAATGGCCACTAAATTGTGTTAATTAGTTGGTATTTAGGACAGGTGGTTGCTTAAAGCAAGGTGAAAGTAAAACAGAACGCTCCTATAGGAGCGTTCTGTTTTACTTTCACCTTGCTTTAAGTAACCACCTGCCTTTAACACAACTTATTTGATGTACTGTAATTTAGTGGCCGATATAGAGAGGTTTTACTGTATTTATTGAATAAAGGGTTAATACAAATCTCTTGTGTTTTTCTATATTATGAAAATAAATGTGACCCTCATGTAACCACTTACTCCATAGAAATGCTTTTCAATGCCTTTGCAAATATAATAGACCCAGATCAGATGGCTCCTGTACAGGTCATCTGATCAAGGTCGATCTGCACTCTTCGCTTATGAAATAATACACATCTGATTCTACTGTTTCTGCCTTGGCCAAACAGTTCAGTGTCCATTATTGATTCAATGAGAAACTCAACATTCCAAATTTTGATTCACCGATTAAATCTTTGAAAAGGAATGGAAGGAAATCTGCTTTGAACCCATAAACACTAAGTGATTTTTCGTCTACAACATCAGTCGTCTTTTCAATTCTTTAAAATAAAATCTCTCTAATTTCTTTGCAAAAATATGGTCAAAGTGTCAAACAGTTTGGATCCTGATGAGACGCCGCATTATGCGGCGTCTCATCTGGATCCAAACTGTTTGAATAGATAATCATGGTTTTGCTGCTAGCGTGCAAAGAGTTAAAACGGTTAACATATATAACCGTCATGTTTCTCCCTTTGAAATGTACAAGTACATACGGTCATGTTTCCCAATTTGAAATGTACATACTGTCATGTTTCCCACTTTGAAATGGTCATATTGGTCTATCATACACAAGGTGGTCTCGTTAAACGAGGAGGCTGTCACAGGGTCCCACCAGTCTCTTAACCGCCCGTAACCGTCATACTGACGACCTGCACAATGGACCAGTACTATTAAGCTACAGACGTGCTTACATTCTGCGACAACAATAAAGACATTTAACCTTTAGCCTGCTATGGGCGGTTTAGTGAATACCTATGCAAACAGTTTGGATCCAGATGAGACGCCGAGTAACACGGCGTCTCATCAGGATCCAAACTGTTTGACACCCTGATTGCATTTTGGTTGACAAATAGAATATAGCTTGATTTTAGAAAATGTAGTAGGTGAAAAATTCTGTAAAAATAATTTGCTCAGCAGGCTAAAGGTTAAACAATTCTATAACTCATCTCCTGTTATAAAGTGTTTTAGTTCTTAAAGAATCTCCAGTGTATTTTATTTTTAACCCTTTGAATACTGAATATTCAAAGTGGAGTAGCCATCAGTGTTTAACCCTTTCCTTCATATAAACACCTTTTTACGCATTATCAAACAGAGTTGACCCTTATCAGATGGCTCCTATAGGAGCCATCTGATAAGGGTCAACTCTGTTTGCTTTTGATATGATATAGATCTGATTTTACAGTTTTTGTCAAAGCAAAAAATTCCCTTGAAAAGTTTATATTATAAAAATTGAGCCAATAAATATTCATGTTGTCAATATTTCTTACATGACTACCGGAAAGGGTTAATTCAGTACGAGAGATTTTAAAATACCAGAAAATTTGGGTCTGATCTGGGTCTACACTGTTTGCAAATGCTAGTTCACTCATTTCCCATATTCAAAGGGCTAACTATAATTCAATCTCATCAATGTTTTAGGAACTTAATGACCAAGTGGCAACAGCTCGGATCCTGTCAGTTACTTGGTATCTGAACCAAATCTAAACTGCTTGCAACTGACAGTTATGTTGTAATTAGAATGTTTAAGATACAGTAAAACTTCGATTATTCGAAATTTTTGTATAGAAGAATTTAGATCCTTTTAGTCAGGTGGCTGCTTAATGCATGGTGAGAGTCATGCAGAAAGCTCCTAGTGGAGCTTTCTGCATGACTTTCACCATGCATTTAAAGCTGCCACCTGTCTTAAAGATCGATAATGATACATACATTGTATTTTAGTGTTTGAATAAACGAGATTTTACTGTATTTCATAATGAAAAGGGTAAGAATATTTTCTGATGTAGAAGATTAACTCTTTCGCCGCCACAGGCAAGTCCGTGATATTTTACCTTTACAAACAGTTCGGATCCATACTGTTTGACAATGACTATAGTCTTGTAAAGAAGTCTAAAACAGCTGATAGTCTAACCAGATGAAATTTATTTGGGACCAAAAGGGTTAATGAAGAAGAACTTGATTAATTAGAATTTTACTGCAAGCTATTTACAGTTAAAATGTTATGAGGGAAACAATCATTGATCGTTTGTGTTTTATATCTCCAGGGGATTCCTATATGAGAAACCCTTTTCTTCATATAAATGCATTTTCATGCATTTGCAGAGTAGACCCAGATCAGATGGCTCCAATAGGAGCCATCTGATCAGGGTCTACTCTGTTTGCTAATGGGATTTTACTGGAATGTATGTTTAATTTCTAAAATGGCTACTATGTTCCACCTTCCATGTTTCATTATAACTATTTTCTCCATGAATATTCAGTAGGTAGTGAAATTTGGAAGAAACACAGAACAGGGAAAGGATTAATTAGCTTGTAACTACAAGCTATTTACAGTTAAACTGTTATGAGGGACACAGCCATTGTTGGTATGTCTTTTATACCTCCCCAGAGGATTCCTATATGAGAAACTGATCATTTAAAGGATATGGGACAAAAAATTGCACAAATAAATTCTGTTACAAAGTAGCCCTCATCTTACTTTAAGCATACTACAAGTAAAATTTTGCGCTCTTCTAAAATTGTTGTCTGCTTGTATTACATGTACAGTAAAATCTCAATCACTTGAACAATCAAATACCTATCATTATGGAGCTTTAAGGCAGTTGGCAACTTAATGTAAGGTGGAAGTCATGCCGAAAGCTCCCAAAGGAGCTTTCTACATGACTTCCATCCTGCATTAAGCAGTCCCCTGCCTAAAAGGGTCTAAATTCTTCTAAGCTTAAATTTCGAATTATCACTATATTAAAGTTAAACTTTTCAACATAAACTCAGCTTTAATTCATATATACACATGTATGTAAAGCCTTTGCAAACAAAGTAGACGCAGATCTGACAGTTCTGTTGGAGCTGTCTGATCAGAGCCTGCTTTGTTTATGAAAAGTTACAGAACTGACGCTACAGTTTCTGCAATGGTAAAAAAATGCCCCATCTTAGGAATGCCATTTAAAAAAACCCAGCTTATTATTATGAATACAGTGATTATTTCTGACATGGATAACCCTTTTCCCTGTTGCAAACAAATAAATATTTATGAAATAATTAACCCTTTCCTTCATATAAATGTGCTTTCCTGCATTTGAAAACAGGGTAGACCCAGATCAGATGGCTCCTACAGGAGCTCCTACAGGAGCCATCTGATCAGTCTGCTCCATTTGCTAATGGCATTTGATAGATCTGTTTCTTTACTTTCTAAAATGGCTACTATATGCCACCTTCCATATTTCATTATAACTATTTCGTCCATGAATATTCATTAGGTATTGAAATTTGGAATAAAGATAGAAATTGGGAAAGTGTTAAGGTATGTATCTACATTAGCTAGCCTTATATAATAGCAAAAACATGACAGGTTTTGACCCTGATAGAAACTGTAGAATTAGATCCATATTATCCCATAAGCAAACAGAGCAAACCCTGATCAGATGGCTTCGTTAAGAGCCGTATGATCTGGGTCTACTCTGTTTGCAAAGGTGTAGAAAGGCGTATTTATAGAGTAAAGGATTAAAAGGGTTACTGTAATTTAGATATTCTGGCCACATCCTTACAAGCAATACTAATATGATAAGAAAATAATGGCTTGTCCATTTGTAACAAGTGCCTTAGGAGAAGCATTAATGACCATAATGGACTGTCTACTTTAAGAAATTTATTGGTCATGTCCAACAAAAATCAGAGATAATCATGCAGGGAGACTGGTTCAGCCACAGGTCAGGCTGTTACTTTATTACTCTGCTGTGTTTTAACTCTATTCTTGATAAATGATTACATTATGCTTGGATTATAAACAACTGAATTTCTTGCCTGATCACCAAAACCCTTTAAAATCAGATCACAGCACATGAGCAAGAGAATGTTTGGCCATGGCAGAGGCAGTAGATGTTGATCTATATCATTTCACAAGCAAACAGAGCAGACCCTGATCAGATGGCTCCTACAGGAGCCATCTGATCTGGGTCTACTCTGTTTACAAAGGTGTCAAAATGTGTATCTATCAAGAAAAGGGTTAACCACTAAGATAGTCATCGATCATAAACCCAGGAATACTGATCAGCACTGAAGGATAATCTATCAATCCACAGTCTTTAATTAATCACTTGTTAAAACCCTTTCCTTCATATAAACATGTTTTCATACATTTGCAAACAGAGTAGACCCAGATCAGACATCTGATCAGGGTCTGCTGTTTGCCGATGGAATTTGATAGATCTCTTTCTTTAGTTTCTAAAATGGCAACAATCTTCCATATTTCATGATAACTGTTTTGTCCATGAATATTCGATAGGTATTGAAATTTGGAATATACAAAGAACAGGGAAAGGGTTAATCAGAACTTTTATTTATAAAGTTAAATGTAGGTATTGATAAACTTGACTGTCTACTTCATTAACACTTTTCTATGTCTTTGGAAACAGAGTAGACCCAGATCAGACAGCTCCTATAGGAACCATCTGATCAAGGTGTACTCTATTTGCTTAATAATATGATAAGATAATACATGTAGATACGATTCTATTATTCTACAGTTTCTGCCATAGCCAAAATGTCCTGTGTTCATGTGCTGTTATAACACTTTACCTAATTAATATCGAAGATGTTGTTATTTCTTACATGAATATTCATGGTGTAATGTAAGAAATGTAAGAAATAATGATATCATGGATATCGATTTACTGATTGTTTTACAATGGAACTATGAACAAGGAAATTCATGGTTGAAAGAAACTTGTAGAATCAAATCATATATTAGTTCATAAGCAGACAGAGCAGACCCTGAGCAGATGGCTCTTACTGGAGCTAGCAGATCTGAGTGTACTGTGTTTGCAAATGTGTTAAAAAGTATATGTATGGAGCAAAGGGTCAAGAAACCTACTTACATGTTTTATAATAGTTAATTATATTGCATATTTCTTGTTGAAGTACAGATCATAAAGCATAAGATTAGTAAATTTATGCTTATATACTCTGTGTCTCTACATTATGTACACTTTCTGAAAGGTTCCCAATGAGATGTCTAGTTAATCCTTTACCTGGTGAATATTCATGTAAGAAAAAATGAGTTTATAAATATTCATTAGATGAATATGTAAATTGCATCAATATTGAGCATCAGAATATTGTTTTTACCTTGTATGTCAAAGGCATGGGTGATCTCATGTCCTATCAGTGATCCCATGGCACCAAAGTTCATAGCGCTGTAAATTGCAGAGTAAAATCATAGTCTGTGGTATTTACAACACAGGAATCCATGTCTTGCTATTTTTCTTTCAATATATTTAGTCTCAAACTTTTCCAGTTTTCAGTGAACTAGCATTACAATAGAAGTAAAAATAACAGTAACAAAATGAACAGATTTAACATAAATGCTTGATACATGAAAATGTGACATTTGTGGACCATTATAAAATTAGTCTTGTACTGAATTTACAGTCCACATTACATTACGTCATGTAACTATTACAGTAAAACCCCTCTAAACTGCAATTATAATGAAGAACAATTTAGGTTGTTTAGGCAGGTTGAAAGTCACACAGAAAGCTCCTTGGCATTTGGCAGTCACTTGTCTGAAAGACTGGTACTTATACTAATTTTAGTGTCTGGTTTAGAGGGATTTTATTGTATTATCCTATTGCAACAAAAGTTGTGGAGGGGATATAACATCATACTGATTCATCTGTGTGTCAGTGTATGTGTCAGTTTATACCTTATTAAAGAATGTTATAGAGAAAATGCAAGGGAACAGAGAATCCCCAACCCTGTGTACTTATTCCTAGAGATGAGATATCCATTCTACTGATTGTCAAGGTGATTAATCAAAGATTAAGGCCACATAAGGTGGATTTTGAAAACAACCTTGTGGACATGTCATGATATCGAACAAAAAATGGAACACAGAATCATCGAAACTAGCACGCTTTTTCCCAAGATAAGACATCAAGGTCATACGAGGCAGATCTTGAAAAACTTTGTCTGCTTCTTTCCCATAGAGCATCCTAGGGATTTTAAAAGTCATAGATCAAAGGTCACAGGGGGCAGATCCTGATTTAAATGTTATGAGCATGATATAGAGCGCAAGCCACAGCATACAGAATCATCAAACTTTACATGCTTGTTTCCCATTATGAGATGGTAACACTAATTTACAATGCCATAGATTAACCCTTTCCTGCGTAGGCTATTTTTAGATCCAACCTCTTTGATTAAATTGACCAAAAAGAATCATTAACTAGAGAAAAGGAATTTTTCAGAATTGTGTAGTTTTGAAGCCACTGTGATAAACAGAGCATTTGCTCCTGTGGAGCACATGCTCTATTTATCACAATGGTTTCACAAAGTGACTTTTTGAGAAGCGTCAAAAGGCGTCAATATGCGGGAATGGGTTAAAGGTCACATGAATCATATATTGAAAAACCTAATGAATGCTAAGGAAATGGATAAATTTGGATGCATTGAAATGGATATTTTCGAATATAGTAAATTATCAACCTATGATACTATATGTTTTAAATGGTGAATTGTCTGACCTCAACAACAATTACCTTGATAGATAGGGGGGATGAGAGATGCTCGTGAACCCTAAAGGGTTGATAGGGACATTCTTTAGTAACATTTAACAGTACTGATGATACTGGATGCTCCGTTAGTGATGCTCTTGTTATCAATAATATTATCATAATTATCAGTAATATCACTTCTCCTTATTCACATGCATTTTTATCTTTCATATCATCAAAGGATGCATAATATGACAGAAACAATCCTGCAGAACCTGTCCTAAGCGGCCATTCATTTATTTAACATAGGAGTCTTAAACTAGAACTATCACTAAAGGTGATGAATACCCCCACACGGCAGCCTTGATTGCAAAGTTCAAATAGAGAAAATTCTGCAATTTATGCCAAGTAACAAGTGAATCAGGTTGAAATTGAAGGAGGAGTTCAAAGTACTAGATTTTGCCTGCCAATTTCAAGGCCAAATGTCAAGGTCAAGGTCACAGAGACCTGAAATTTGTGTCTTGCACATCTACTACTCCTGAGTAACATTTATGCCAAGTATCAAGTGAATCAGGTTGAAAGTGAAGGAGGAGTTCGCCGTACAAGATTTTGCCTGCCAATATCATGACCAATTTCAAGGCCAAAGGTCAAGGTCAAGGTCACTGAGACCTGAAATTTGTGTCTTGCACATCTACTACTCCTGAGTAACATTTATGCCAAGTATCAAATGAATCAGGTTGAAAGCGAAGGAGGAGTTTGCCGTACAAGATTTTGCTTGCCAATTTTAAGACCAATTTCAAGGCCAAAGGTCAAGGTCACAGAGATTTGAAATTTGTGTCTTGCACATCTACTACTCCTGAGTAACATTTATGCCAAGTATCAAGTGAATCAGGTTGAAATTGAAGGAGGAGTTCAAAGTACAAGATTTTGCCTGCCAATTTCAAGACCAAAGGTCAAGGTCAAGGTCACAGAGACCTGAAATTTGTGTCTTGCACATCTACTACTCCTGAGTAACATTAATGCCAAGTATCAAGTGAATCAGGTTGAAATTGAAGGAGGAGTTCAAAGTACAAGATTTTGCCTTCCAATTTCAAGACCAATTTCAAGGCCAAAGGTCAAGGTCAAGGTCACAGAGACCTGAACTTTGTGTCTTGCACATCTACTACTCCTGAGTAACATTAATGCCAAGTATCAAGTGAATCAGGTTGAAAGTGAAGGAGGAGTTTGCCGTACAAGATTTTGCCTGCCAATTTCAAGACCAATTTCAAGGCCAAAGGTCAAGGTCAAGGTCACAGAGACCTGAACTTTGTGTCTTGCACATCTACTACTCCTGAGTAACATTAATGCCAAGTATCAAGTGAATCAGGTTGAATGTGAAGGAGGAGTTCAAAGTACAAGCTTTTGCCTGCCAATTTCAAGACCAATTTCAAGGCCAACGGTCAAGGTCAAGGTCACAGAGACCTGAAATTTGTGTCTTGCACATCTACTACTCCTGAGTAACATTAATGCCAAGTATCAAGTGAATCAGGTTGAAATTGAAGGAGGAGTTCAAAGTACAAGATTTTGCCTGCCAATTTCAAGACCAATTTCAAGGCCAAAGGTCAAGGTCAAGGTCACAGAGACCTGAAATTTGTGTCTTGCACATCTACTACTCCTGAGTAACATTTATGCCAAGTATCAAGTGAATCAGGTTGAATGTGAAGGAGGAGTTCAAAGTACAAGCTTTTGCCTGCCAATTTCAAGACCAATTTCAAGGCCAAAGGTCAAGGTCAAGGTCACAGAGACCTGAAATTTGTGTCTTGCACATCTACTACTCCTGATTAACAATTATGCCAAGTGTCAAGTGAATCGGGTTGAAACTGAAGGAGGAGTTCGCCGTACAAGATTTTGCAGACAGACCGACCGACCGACCGACCGACCGCCCGACCAACCGACAGGCTGATTCCAGTATACCCCCCTCAAACTCTGTTTGTGGGGGTATAAATATGGAAGGTGGAACATGGTAGACATTTTAGAAAGTAAAGAAACAGATATATCAAATTTTATTAGCAAACAGAGCAGACCCTGATCAGACGGCTCCTCTAGGAGCCTGATCTGGATTTTCTCTGTTTGCAAATACGTGAAAACACATTTATATGAGGGAAAGGGTTAAATAATTCCATAAACAAACAGAGCAGACCTTGATCAGACAGCTCCAAAATCTTATCTGGGTCTACTTTGTTTGCGAAATCTTTTGTATGAAGGAAACCGTTAACAATAAAGTTGGTAATTTGACCTATATATTCGACCTTTGACCTTGAACAGTGACCTTGACCTTGGCATGCGACATGTCAAAATGTGCAGCTTCATGAGACACACATGCATGCCAAATATCAAGTGTTTATCTGTAGTGGTTCAAAAGTTATAGCCAATGTTAAAGTTAGTAATTTGACCTATATATTCGACCTTTGACCTTGAACAGTGACCTTGACCTTGGCATGCAACATGTCAAAATGTGCAGATTCATTAGACACACATGCATGCCAAATATCAAGTGTTTATCTGTAGTGGTTCAAAAGTTATAGTCAATGTCCCGATCTCGCGCGACAGACGGACGGACGGACGGACCGACGGACCGACGGACCGACGGACGGACAAGGTGTTTCCAATATAGCCCCCACCACAGGTGGTGGGGGTATAAAAATAGGTGGTTGCTTAATGTAGGTGGTTGCTTAAAGCATGGCAAATGTAATGCAGAAAGCTCCTATAGGAGCTTTCTGCATTACTTTTGACCTGCACTAAGCTACCACCTGCCTTACATATACCCATAATTCATAAGACCTCTTTTTGATGGCTCTAAAGAAAGGATCTACTGTAAATGACATACATACCTTGGACCCTCCAGACTGAAGATAGGTAGGTTAAATAAGGCAATGGGGAAAATGATGTCATTTCTGACTGGTGAATAGTCAGATTCCACTGTTACAGGTGGGTTGATCCAGCTGAAAATATGAACAAGTACACTTCAAATACAAAACAATTGTCATATACAGTAAAACCCTGCTAATTCTACCGCCTAAACGAGGTATAATTCTGGTAGCTAGATGCATGTGGTAGCTTAGTGCAGGACAAAAGTTATGCAGAAAGCTCCTAGAGGAGCTTTCTGCATAACTTTTTTCCTACATTAAGCAACCACCTGCTTACAAAGACAACCATGTTTAGTCATTAAGTGGTCGCATTAGAGGGGTTCTACTGTATTTATATGATACAGCAGAAATCTCTATAAACAACTACTGAAAAGAGGTACAAGGGTATGTCCATTGATTAGGCAGGGGGTTGCTAAGTGCAGAAGATCAATAATTCCGAAATCCTAGGTTCACAATTGAAATCCTAAATTTTCAGGTGAGATCTAAGGACTAATTCACTAAACAAATTCAAAATTAATCTGCAAAAATTAATAACAATGATATTAAATGAGATCTAAGGTTTTCATTGCATGTGTATTATTTGTTGGCCCATCTCATTGCCTAGATTTTGATTGGTTACATAGGTGTAATGTAGATTTCAGTGCAATGGTTTCATTGGTGGCAGATGTTTGAAAAAATAAACTAGATTTCTGAATAATTTTGTGCAATATACTTATGAATACCTTGTATCTTGATTGAAATTACATGTGTTTAGATAGAAGCTTTGGTATGCTGTACTTGTAATTGTCCTTTGCTCCATAGATACGCCTTTCTACACCTTTGCAAACAGAGTTAACCCAGATCAGACAGCTCCTATAGGAGCCGTCTGATCATGGTCTGCTCTGTTTGCTTATGATACAATATAGATAAGAAACTACAGTGTCTGTCATGGTCAAAAATTCATGCGTTCATGTGCTATTATAACTATTAATCTTATTAATATTCATAATGTCATTATTTCTTACATGAATATTCATGGAGTAAAGGGATAATTACACAAATGGCCACTGAGAATTGTGGTTTAAATCAAGTGAGATCTCAGACAGGCTTCTGCCAAATTACTAGGAAAGCTCCTGCATTGCTTTCATACTGCATTAGCAACCACCTGCTCTTTTAAATCTCCATATGTATTGTGCCTTTATTTGTTAATTATGCCTTTCAACCCTTATAATTCCTTTGAAAACAGAACAGACACCTCCGATTAGGGTCTGCTCTGTTTGTTTATGAAATAATATGGACCCGATTCCAATGTTTCTGCCATAGCCAAAAGTTCCTTCGTTCATATACCATTATAAGAAGTCATCTAATTAATATCCATGATGTCATTATTTCTTACATAAATATTCATGAACAGTTGATTAAGCAGTCACAATTGCTTGAAATTTATTTTGAAACTACAGATATTAACCCATTCCCTCATTGGCTATTCTAAGATCCAACCTCTTTGAATAAATCTTAACCAAAAAGAAGCATTAATGAGAGAAAAGAAAATCTTGAACCTAAGGAGCAAATGCTCTTTTTATCACATTTTTGGTTTCAAAAAGTGACTTTTACAGAGGCGTAGAAAGACGTATTTATGGAAGAAATTAAGGGTTAAAAAAATATACATCTGGCTCTGAGGTTATATGAAGTATGCTTTAGAATAAACTCAGTCTCAAACAGAAAGGTTTATAACCTCACAGCATGTTGTACAAGAACACTTCAACTTGCCTGTGAACTCGGTCATATTTTTCATGCAGAGCAGATTCCATCTTTCTAATTACAAATTCTCTCCAGTTCAGTAGATTTCTAAACCAGTCTTGTCCTATTACAAACTGAAACATATATAAATAATAAATTAACACTCATCCTGTAATAAATATTGTTTTGAGCTTAATATGAAAGATTTTTCTATTTCTTTTCATACCAAATCAGACTGACATGATATCTGTACTTAATTCTGCCAACACTTATAATGGACCAATTTGTAACGACCTTCGCATATTGGCTCCAAATTATTTGCATCTGATCAGAATCAAAACTGTTTGTGGCTAGCATGCAAAGAAGTTAAAGAAAAACACTGACTTTATGATACTACATGTATATCAATGTTAACTCTTTGCATGCTAAATAATCTTTCGTCTGCAACAATTGTCGTCTGCTTCAATTCTAAAAATAAAATTTCTCTCATTTCTTTGTAAAAATATGGTCAAAGTGACAAACAGTTTGGATCCTGATGAGACGCCGCATTATGAGGCGTCTCATCTTGATCCAAACTGTTTACATAGGTAATCACAGTTTAGCCCATAGCGTGCAAAGAGTTAATGATATTATTGAAACTATTTAACATTTATAGTCAAACCACTTTAGGCATGTTTGTCTCATATTCCTGTAAAATGTCTGTTATTCCATTATTGTAACACAGTTCATTTGTAAATCCTTGTCAGCAGCAAAAACAGTTAAATCTTCATATATCCAATAAATACCCAATCTCCAACTCCATGTGTTTGCTAACCCATTCCCTCATAGGCTATTTTAGACCCAACCTGTGTGAATAAATTTACCGAGATGAGGCTTTTAATAGAGACAGGGAAAGTTTTAGAATTGTGCAGTTTTGAAATCATTGAGATAAATAGAGCATGACTTTTGTGCTCCTATTTATCACAATGGTCATCAAAAGACGTCAATATGAGGGAATGGGTTAACCCTTTCCTCCATAAATACGCCTTTCTGTGCCTCTGTAATAACCACTTCTTGAAACCATTGTGATAAATAGAGAATTTGCTCCTATAGGAGTAAATGCTCTATTTATCACAATGGTTTCAAACTACAAAATTCTAAAATTTTACTTTTCTCTAGTAAATGCTCCTTTAGGGTAGATTCATTCAAAGAGGTTTGGTCTAAAAATAGCCTATGGTGGAAAGGGTTAAGCTGTATAATTCAATTATGCATCATTTTAATAACTAATAGTGTAGACTCTGATCAAACAGATTAGGTCTTGCTGAGTTGCAGTGTTATTCTGGGTCTCAACTTATACAAAATGTTGGCATAGGCAATTAAGCAGTTGGTCACAACAAGCAAAAAACTAGTTTTCTATGCATATTGAATGTTAGCTATTTAACTATAGACAAAGTTTTCAGCAGCTTGAAAATTTCAACATTATATTTACTGAATGCAATCATACAATTCTCTCTCTTTGTGAAGTATGTATACATGTATCTTCTGCTCAATTTTATTGGATATTGTTTCACTTTATAATGATTATGAGAAATCATCCATAAATGCAAGACTTTTTTTATTTACCTGCTTGTAGTAATTCTCTAAGAAAGTCATATTCAGGATATATGATGGGTAACTGACTTTATCGATCATTTCGTCAATCTGAAACATATCATAATATACATTTTTCATTTACATCCATGTTTAAGAAAAGAGTACAAGTTCTGACTCATATAAAACATGAATTAAAACATACATGATCACATCAATATACAGTAGAACCCCACTAGACCAGAATTCTAGATAAGGCAGGTGGCTGCTTAATGCAGGGTGAAAGTCATGCAGAAAACCCCTAGAGGAGCTTTCTGTATGACCGTCACCCTGCATTAAACTGCCACCTGTCTACAACATCGACATTTATACTAAATCGAATGTCCAATTTACTGGGGTTCTTGTTACTGTGTAAATTATGAATTAATTTTAACTGTTTTCACAAGTTCAGTTTTGACTTAGGAGAGAAGCTGTTAGATTACAATGTTACAATGGTTTGATACAAGTTTTGAAAGATGACAGGAATAAAATTACAGTCATACATAATTATGATCAGATCAACAGATAAAGGTGTGTACTGAAATACTAAAATCGTGACCTTTTGTCGCCAAACCCTATGTTGTGACCACTCTTTAGAATATTTTCTACGAGGCAATTCTAAAGAGTGGTCACAACATAGGGTTTGAGGGAGAAATAAAGAAGTTCTTCTTGAAAATGTTTTAACCCTTCGCTTGCTATTCACGTCAATATACCTACCTGTAAATAGTGAAGACCCAGATGAGACAGCTCCTGCAGGAGCTGTCTCATCAGGGTCTGCACTATTTACAAATTGATTGTGCAACCAGTGCACCCAACAGACAGTGATTGCACAGCAAAATACTTGTACACAGTGAAGATATATGTAATTATACAACAGGGCTTGGGTAAAGAAGGAGAAATGTATTTTAAAATTCAGCAAGAGAAGGGTTAATATACACATCTTATCTGGACCTCTGCAATATGTGATTTGTGACAAATAAAAATGCTTGGGAGTTAATATTGTAAAATATAACAATTTTGGATAAATCAAAGACCACAGTGTAAACAATTCAAATGTAAATGGATAGATGGATGATGGACATTCAATGATCCTACAAGCTCACTTTAAGAACTCTATGCTTAGGTGAGCTTGAAAAAATAAAATGAAATTCTAGTATATAAAAGGTAACCTTGTCTGCAGCATTTTTCTTGGTTTTGGGGTCGAGCCATATCTTCCGCAGCAGATAGTCCTTAAATGCTTTCTTTACATATTCCACCAGATTTTTCACCTGAAACATTGAGTGAAAAAGTTCTGTTGAATTGTTAAACTAGTTATCCAAATACAAATACCACACACAGCTAGTAAACCTTTTGTAACGAGATGACAAAAAGCTAAAACAACATGAGAAATTTACAACAGCTCTTTTTGTTACATAAATATTCCTTCAAAATTCTGTGCAGATCTATTGTAGAGAAAAAAAATCATCCATTATTACTTGTACACCAGTAAATTCATAACATTTGCAAACAGATGGAAATAGTTTATCTGCTAAAACCCTGAAAGGTGATCAGACAATCCATAGAAATATTGCATCAGAAGAAGTTTATTTTAAACGTATTTGTTTATTCAGAAAACTAGAAATCATCATACAAGGTATTTATGAAATTGCATTTTGTTGTTCTGAAGCATGGGTTAGAATATATGTACAGTGTACTTTTTGGGCCAATGTGACACTATGTTTTGCCATAAACACAATTATAATGCTCACATAATTACAATCTGTTTTCAATAATATGTATACATCAATTAATCATACTTAAAAGGTGACATTATTAGTTCTCTATTTGCTATAAAACATTCAACTCATATTTAGAAAGTTAAGTGTTAAACAAGTGATGTTTGTGAAACATGTATGCCCCCATGGCAGCAAGCCTATTACTTTGACCTTTGTTCTTATAGTGTGACATTGACCTTTGCAAATGGTTCTGCTCTAAAATTGCAATTTCATGATACAAGTATGAGAAATATGAGGTCTATGTCTAATAGTTATTTTTTTTAAGAATTAAACCTTTGACCATGAACTTTGACATTTACTTTGACTTGGTTCCGGTTCCTCTCAAAATGTGTAGATTAAGTGGATGAGTATGCATGCCAAGTATGATTTTGATATACCCAATAGTTCAATCATTATGGCCAAAGCTATTGTTTTGGATATTTGATCATAATCACCTACTGACCTCAAATTTATAGCAATCATCTACCTGTCATGACAAATTCCCCATTAAATATGAGACTCTAGGAGAAAAGGTCATTGAGTAATTTATCAGAAACCTGACTTTGGTCTACTTTCACCTTTGACCTTTACCTTTACTGATTGACCTCAAAATTAAAAGAGGTCAACTAATTGTCACCAACCATTCTAATTTAAGAAATATGAGGGTCGACTCCAGATAAAACCACAGTGATTAGTTACTGATCAGAAACCATTAGGTTGACTGACATGCCAAAGTTATATACCCCACTACCTAATATTTGAAAAGGGAGCATAAAAGTTAACCATTCGCTTGCTATTCACGTCAATATATCATATCTACCTGTAAATAGTGAAGACCCAGATGAGACAGCTCCTGCAGGAGCTGTCTAATCAGGGTCTGCACTATTTACAAGTTGATTGTGCAACCAGTGCACTCCACAGCAGTGATTTCGCAGCGAAATACTTATACAAAGTGAAGATATATGTAATTACATGTATACAACAAGGCATGTGTAAAGAAGGAAATTCAGCAAGAGAAGGGTTAACATTTGATATACATATCAACGTGTAATAACTCCAGATGAGAAGCAGAGTCTAAGCTTTGAATCTCATCAGATTTCAAACTAGTTGACATTCTTTTACGAAAAACCCAGTTAAAGTAAACTACTAAGAATTTATCTAGATTTCTTTCCTAACAAAAATAAAATAGCTTAGCAAGTTAGCATACTAGCAGAATAAACACTATGCTTTAAGAATGAATAAATCTGTAAATATTGAATAAAGTGAACACTAAGCTATCCTAATAGTTTAGCAAAACTGGAAGCAGGCAAAAAGTATGCTTGTAAAACAAGCTTTAATGTGCCATGTAAAATATCAAAATGCAAATGCATTGCTGCCAATTATTTCACAAGTACTGGTCCATGCTAATTTTTAAAGCATTAACTCCTGTACAATATTCACACTGTATTTTATTAGTCTAAATATTTGGACCCGAAATCTCACCTCTCCACTAGAGTGTAAAGCTGAATTTTGCAAACGCACACCATTTTCATAACCATTTCCTTCATATATGTTTTTTCGCATTTGCAAACAGAGAAGACCCAGATCAGATGACTCCTAAAGGAGCCACCTGATCAGGGTCTGCTCTGTTTGCTAGTGGAATTTGAACGACCTGTTTCTTTAGTTTCTAAAATGGCTAAAATGTTCCACCTTTAATGTTTCATTATAACTATTATGTCTATGAATATTCAGTATGTATTGAAATTCGGAATAAATAAAGAGCAGGGAAAGGGTTAAGTTAAATGGACTGACATCTGTCCAAATACTTCAGGTAATTAAGGTATGGAATAACTCCAATATTAGACACAAAAATTTCGTACTACAGCTGCACTTGGTTCACCCGGTTCACCCGTCCTCAATGAAGAAAGAGGCAAAATTTTAGCTTCAAAATAATTCTTTAACACTTTCATTGTTGACATTTCAAAGTAGAATACTGATAGTCCATCATTAACCCTTTCCCTGTTCTATGTTTATTTCATTTTTCAGTACTCACTGCATATTCATGGCCAAAATAGTTATAACGAAATATGGATGTAGAACATTGTAGCCATTTTAGAAAGTAAAGACACAGATCTTTCAAATTCTATTAGCAAACAGAATAGACCCTAATCTGGGTCTACTCTGTTTGCAAATGCGTGAAAACACGCTTATATGAGGGAAAGGGTTAATGATAGGGTCCATTCAGTATAAAAGAGATAAAGTTACAAAAACGATTTTGAATGATAAACAGTGCATACCCTGACCAAAGGGCTCTTGTATGAGCTCTTTGATACGGGCTTTCAGTCACAGTTAGTAAATGTCTGTAGATCAGGGTCCATGCTTATTAAGCTTTTAGTTGAGTCTGAGTTTCGTTCTCAAGCTTTTGATTGGTCAGATTTGAGTTCTCAAGCTTTTGATTGGTCAGATTTGAGCCAGAGGCTCAAATCTGACCAATCAAAAGCTTGAGAACGTACTCAGACTCAACTAAAAGTTTTATAAGCATAGATCCAGTTTCCTGCATTGAAAAGGTTAACTTCACGTTTGAAGTTTCTGATGGATAAAATAAGGAATAGGAATTTCTGAGAACCCTGTATAAATGAAAACATGGCAACCTTCTCAATTTGGCAAATAAAAACAATCAATTCATCAATAGCATGCATGCAAAATATCACATCATATGATCATAAAGTGAATATGACTGATAGTAATACTCATTCAAATATGTGTTTTTCTATCACAGTCTAAATTGGTAATTCTCTCCTATGATGTCTGAGACACAGTATGGGTGATAAATGAAATGTCTGGGACTTTAACTTATTGAGGTGTGCTTCCCCGATATTACACACATCATTTTGTTCCATGTAACACACCACTGAGACCAATGTCTATCAACCCTTATTCTGTCAAAAAAAAAAAATCTGCTCAAACTGATATGTAGCCTGATTTAAATTACTTGCGATTTATTCAAGCTTTTGAAAAATTAATGAGCAAGTGTCCAATAGTTTGGATCCAGATGAGATGCAGAGTTACTTGGCATCTCATCTGGATCCAAGCTGTTTGCAAATGGTGAGTAGGCTGCGATAAGCAAGATAAGATACGTACATGTATAACCCTTTACGCCTAAATTTTACAAACAGAGTACAGTAAAACCTCTCTATAACGGCCACTAAATTACATCAAGTATTTTGTGTTAAAGGCAGGTGGCTGCTTAAAGCAAGATGAAAGCAAAACAGAACGCTCCCATAGATTCTGTTTTACTTTCACCTTGCTTTAAGCAGCCACCTGCCCTATATACCAACTAATTAACACAACTTAGTGGCCATTATAGAGAGGTTCTACTGTAATACCAAGTCAGATGGTTTCTTTAGGAGTTCTCTGATCAGGGTCTGTTCTATTTGCTTATGAAATTAATATAGAACTGATTCTACCATTTCTGTCATAGCCAAAACAAACATGTGTTCATGATTATATACTATTATGAAAATTTAGCTGATAAATATTCATGATGTCATTATTGGATGTAAGTCCCGTTACAGCAGATCTGCAATTCTAGACTGCATGGCTTTTTCTCTCCTTAATACTGCTTTTGAATATGCATTACAGAATAAATGATCAGCGAAAATGACCCAATGGAATTCACCGATGAATGTATAATGCTCATTATCACAAGAAACAGAATACACAAAGGTATATTATGAATATACATGATTATCATCTAACCCTTAACATGTTATGAAGAAAAAGAAATCTGCTCAAACTCTGATCTTCTGTAATATTTTCTTACTTTCATTGTGACTATGAAATTCATACATTCAAGCTTCTGAAAAACGTTCCAGTGAGGGATCTTGATGAGACATAAAACTCTGATCTTCTGTAATTTTTTCTTACTTTAATGAAATCCTGATAGTTTGAACACTAAAACAAGTATCATTTTCAGTCTATAAGACAGGTCGCAGCTTAATGCAGGGCAAAAGTCATGCAGAAAGCTCCTGTAGGAGCTTTCTGCATGACTTTTCTCCTGCATTAAGCAGCAATCTGCCTAAAATGACATAAATTCTTCATTATTAAAATTTCAAAGTATCAAGTTTTTTTACTGTGCTTGTTAATATCAATCAGGTCAAACATAGTATGATAAAGTATAAAAGAGATCAATTTAATCAACAGTTCAGTTAGAGTTCCGACAAAAAACAATCCAGCTTATTTTACCAATCTTTGACTCAAAGAACATAAGTGTATATATGGATCTGATCTGGGTCTACTCTGTTTGCAAAGGATCCAACAGGCATTTTTATCATGTAAAGGGTAAAGACATGATTATATAACTTAATTAGTCAACTCTCTACAATGTTTGCAAATGGTCTGTTTCCCTCATAATACAAGCTAAATGAAGATTTATTGAAAAGAAAAGAAAGAAAATGAATGTCTTCTTCTTCATGCAAAAGGTCAAATTAACATGCATCTTTCCCGAGATATACCAAAGGGAGGATACTTGCGTGTTTGTATATTTTTGTGTTATTCTTGGTGAAAAAGAAACATATTCACCTCAGTGTTAACAGTAAAGGTTGTCTATCTACTAAAGATATATCTATGAATTCAATATCTGTTTTTCTATTATTTTATTATTGAAAAAATAGTTTTAACTTTTGATTTTAAGTACCACTACAGTAAATCCAATTACATGTATTCAGTTATTGAACATACATGTAGGACTGTTAAAAAGCAGGTGGTAGCTTAATGCAGGGCAAAAGTAATGCAGAAAAGCTCCTACATTACTTTTGACCTGCATTAAGCTACCACCTGCCTAATAGACCCATAAGTAGACCTCTTTTTGGTGGCCACTTAAGACAGGTTCTACTGTATATTTAGACCCAATATTGAACACTAGCATATCCTGTGTTTCTTAGGATAACCCCTAATCCATGGATATTCATGTAAGTAACATTATAAATTACAACTATTATTATGATGTTATATGAAAGCAGAATGTTTTGGCCAAGACAGAAGCTGTAGAATGAAGTCTATATTATTCTAGAAGCAACCAGAGCAGGCCCTGATCAGATAGCCACTACAGAAGCCATCTGATCTGGTTCTAACCTGTTTGTGAATATGTTAAAAAGCATATATTTGAAGTAAAGGGTTAACAGAAATAATAAAGTTGATAACTGATGCTCCCATTAGGAAATAAATGCTTGTGAAATATATTTAATGCAACATATTTGTACCACTTTACTATCGTTCTCTGTTAACCCTTACCTCCATAAATCATAATGCCTTTCTACACCTTTGCAAACAGAGTAGACCCAGATCAGACAGCTCCTATAGGAGTCATCTGCTCAAACTAGGGTCTGTTCTATTTACTTATGATATGATAAGATATGATTCTTCAGTTTCTGCCATGACCAAACACTACTTAGTCCATGTGCTATTATAACAATAAATCTAATTAATACTGATCATCATTATTTCATGAATATTCATAAAGTAAAGGGTTAGCCTGTAAGACGTCTATTACTTTTTATGCATAAATTTGTTATAGACCTTTGAAACAACATTTCAAATTGGGATGTATGACACTCTGATAAATTCTATCAAAAAGATGAATGGAGCATAGAAATACCAACACTTTACATTACACATACACTGTGTTTAATGCCTTTACGAAACAAGATGTTTTTGTGAAACACTATGCCCAGCCCAATTTGACCTTTGACCCCGAAGGACTTGACCTCAATTTGACCTTTGACCTTGACCGTGACCTGTCACCCCTCTAAATGTGCAGCTTCATGAGATGCACATGCATGCAAAATATCAAGTCTCTATCTCTACTGGTTCAAAAGTTATGTCCAATGTTAAAGTCAGTGATTTGACCTATATATTTGACCTCTGACCTTGAAGGATGACATTGACCTTGACATGTCACCTCTCAAAATGTGCGGCTTTAAGAGATACACATGCATGCCAAATATCAAGTCTATATCTGTACTGGCTCAAAGTTATGACCAATGTTAAAGTTGCTGACAAACAAACAGACAGGGCAAAAACAATATGCCCCAGCTCTGATCTGGGGAGCATAAAAAGTAGACCAAGTCTATACCATCTAATCAGGGTTGATTTGTTTGCTTATGAAATAGTACAGAACTGATTATACAGATTATACAGATTCTGCAATGACGAAATATTTTTAAGTTCATATGCCATTATTCTAAATCATATAATCAATATTCATATCTGCTCAGTTTGCTTATGACATTAAATAGAACTGAAACTACAGTTTCTACCAATACCAAAACTGCATGTGTACCTATGCCATGATAAACATTCAGCATACATACCTGGTATATAAATATTCATGGTGTCATTAGTTCTTACAAGAACATTAAAGAAGGAAATGGTTAAGCATTTTCTCTATCTGCAAGCACCGTATACACCCAAGATATGTAGGGATTGTATGAAGCAGGTTGTTTAGCCACCAGAGTACCTACCTTAATAACTCGCTTATCCTTTCAACATCAAGTTAAATGAGTGAGCACATTGAAATCAATAACCACACCCTTAATTTGTGGCTGAGAAAACTAGCAATTAACTCTTTGCCTCATATTAACTTTTTCACACCTTTGCAAACAGAGTAGACCCAGATCAGATGGCTCCTGTAGGAGCCGTCTAATCAGGGTCTGTTTTGTTTGCTTATGGAAGTATAACGATTTGATTCTACGGTTTCTGAAATGCTATCTTTGTTGGCCATTGAAAAAATTACGTTAAGGAATATTCATGAAGTCATGAAAGCTTGTATAAATATTCATGAGGAAAAAGGTTTAAACAACTGGCTATATAAATATATTTTTATAATATTGACTCTTGTATATGCAGAGTATACTATAACAAGATAAATACGTAATCTAAAAAACAAAATATTTGACAAAGATTTATAACCCATTACCTCATAGGCTATTTTTAGATACAACCTCTTTGAAAAAATCTACTGAAAAGGAGCATTAACTAGAGGAAAGGATTTGTTTTAGATTTTTGTAGTTTTAAACCATTGTGATAAATAGAGCATTTGCTCCTATAGGAGCAAATGCTCTATTTGTCACAATGGTTTCGCAAAGTGACTTTAACAGAGTCGTCAAAAGTCGTCAATATGAGGGAATGGGTTAACACTGAATTTTGTGTAGAATAGACCATCAGTATTTAACTACTGAGTCCACTCAGTATGAAAGTCTTTTGTATGACAAATAGCACAGAACCTGATCAGAGTTCTCCTCTGGGAGCCCTCTGATCGAAGTCCATTTTATTTGCAAATAACAGTGTATGCTAGTCCCGCATTCAACCAAATCAATCATTAATTGTCAGAGATGATACAGGTATATTGAAATATACATCAATTTAAGACAACAGTTGATCATGATAAACAGCTATGGTTAAGCTACAGTTTTGGTAAGAAACAAGGCAGGACATTTAATCTACAGTAGTTTGTACAATGAGATAAGTAAGAACACAAAAGGTTACCAAATTAAAAACATTACAAAAAGTACTTAACCCTTTCCCTGTTCTGTGTTTATTTCAAATTTCAATACCTACTGAATATTCGTGGACAAATTTGTCATAAAGAAACATGGAAGGTGGAACATTGTAGATATTTTAGAAAGCAAAGAAATAGATCTATCAAATTCTATTAGCTAACAGAGCAGACCCTGATCAGACGGCTCCTCTAGGAGCCGTCTGATCTGGGTCTACTCTGCTTGCAAATGTGTGAAAACACGTTTATATGAGGGAAAGGGTTAAAGTCATAAAGAAGAAACACTATGTACAGTAGAACCTGTTTTAACCCATTACCTCATAGGCTATTTTTAGATCCAACCTTTTTTAATAAATCTACCGAAAAGGAGCATCAACTAGAGAAATAGAAAATTTTAGAATTTTGTAGTTTGAAACCATTGTGACAAATAGACAAATAGAGCATTTGCTCCTAGAGGAGCAAATGCTCTATTTATCACAATGGTTTCAACAGGTGATTTTACAGAGGTGTAGAAAGGCGTATTTATGGAGGAAAGGGTTAAGCAACCTTAAATTGACTGGACACAGGATTCTTATAAAGCAGGTGGCTGCTAACTTATAACTCTGCAAAAAATAAGCAGAGAGCTCCTAAATGGGCTTCTTGCATTACTTTTGACCTGCATTAAGCCACCACCTGCCTTACAGGCCCATAATTAAACCTCTTTTTGATTGCCCCTAAACCCTTTACTTAATAGATATACCTTTCTACACTTTTGGAAAACAGAGTAGACCCAGTTCAGATTGCTGTATACAGGAGCTGTCTGATCAGGGTCTGTCCTGTTTATTAACCCAAATAACATGAATATTCATGAAGTAAAGGGTAAAAATAGGTTCTAATATAAATATATTCTTTAGGAGAAGAAAAGGTTGAGTGTTTGTCTTGTAAGTTGAACATACACATGTATAGTGAGTGCTGAGTCAGTCAGAAATCATGACAAACAACACAAAAATGACATTGTCAACTGGCTTGTTTGCCTGTCAACCAGCTTGTTTACCTGTTCTAACATATCAACATTTGTGTCTTAATTTAAAAAAAAAAGACAACTCTAATTGAATCATTTCTAAGCTATTTTCTCTGTGCACAAGTGATATCTACTGCCATCTTATATCTACCTGGTCTATTAACCCATTACTCCATAGCTATAACTTTCAACACCTTTTCAAACAGAACAGACCAAGATCAAATGGCTCCTGTAGGAGCCATTTGATCTTGGTCTGCTCTGTTTGCTCATGAAGTAATATAGATCTCATTCTACAGTTTCTGCAATGGCCAAAGCTTCAGATAGTTAATATTTCGAGGGCTTGGTGCAAAACTATTCTAACTCCTTCACTTTGTGAAGGAGTTAGAATAGTTTTGCACCAAGCCCTCAATTTATGCTGTCATGATTTCTTGTATTAATAGTTATGGAGTAAAGTATTATTAAAACAAGAGAATTTATAGAAACAATATATTGTTTACAAGACTCAGTGTAAAAGAATTCTTGTTTCTTTACCTGGGCTACTGACTTCTCTGCAGAGGTGCCGCTTACATAGATGGAACCGGTGGCAAACCCAAGAGCTTTGTTGGCATAAAACGTGCACCGCCTCCAATGCTCACCCTCAGTTTCAATTTCTGTAAGCAGAGCAAGAGATAATGGTGCATACGCAAATACTAAAATTGTCATTTCTCCACCAAACCCTATACTGTGACCACTCTTTAGAATGGACTCAAAGTGATGATTCTAAAGAGTGGTCACAACATAGGGTTTAGTGGAGAAATAAAGAAGTTATTCTTGAAAATGTTTTAATTTACGCCTCCTATCTGGACATCTGTATAAGTCATGAAAAACTAAAACTTTCAATACTGAAATTTCAAATTGGAATGGTCGATCATTATTAATTGGTAGAATCTATTCAATATAATTATAAGGATTAAATTTGCAAGAGGATTTGGAATGATCAACAGTTGCTGACCGTGTTTTGAGGGTTTCTTGAGGAGCCATCTGATATGAGTCTGCACTGTTTGCAAACATTTCCAACATTCAGGGGGATACACTTCAGTGTTCTTAGCAAATAATTATAACAGCTTCAATCTTAACCCTTCTCTTGCTGATTTTTAAAAAACATTTCTTCTTCTACCCATGCCCTGTTGTATAATTACATATAATTATCTTCACTGTCTACAATCATTTCTCTGTGCAATCACTGCTGTGGAGTGCACTGGTTGAACAATCAATTTGTAAATAATGCAGACCCAGATGAGACAGCTCCTGCAGGAGCTGTCTCATCTGGGTCTTCACCATTTACAGGTACGTATATTGACACAAACAGCAAGCGAAGGGTTAACCATTTCCCTGTTTAAAACTCCTGTGTTCATGTGTCATTATAATAATTAATCTACTTAATATTCATGATGTCATTATTTCTTAAATGAATATTCATGGAGTAAAGGGTTAAACTGAAATATTTGAGAAGCAGTATACCATCTTCAGGGTTAAAGCTATTGTCAAATGTGACGATGTCAAAGAAGGGCTTCAAGGAACGAGCAACTGACAGTAGAATATAGCTGCGCAGAACTCTGAAAGAAAAATGAAAATACAGTACAACCTTCATATAGTGACCACATAATTAGTAAATATAGAGGTCAATCAGAGCAGGTATATGCTTGAGTTTTGAGCAAATCTAATTTCATTAGAATGGTAGATATTGCAATACATGTACAGTAAAACCTCTCTATAACGACCATTAAATTATTTGTTAAAGGCAGGTGGATGCTTAAAGCAAGGTGAAAGTAAAACAGAACGCTCCTATAGAAGCGTTCTGTTTTATTTTCACCTTGCAGCCACCTGCCCTACATACCAATTAATTAACACAATTTAGTGACTGTTATAGAGAGGTTTTACTGTACATGTATATATTTGCATAGAAAACAAAGAAGCAATTTGTGCAGACACTGATCAGAGGGTTTCTACAAGAGCCTTCTGGTCCGGGTCTACATCTTTTGCATATGTCCTTATTAACCCATTACCTCATAGGCTATTGAAGACCCAACCTCTTTGAATAAATCTACTGAAAAGGAGCATTTACTAGAGACAATGAACATGTTAGAATTATGTAGTATTGAAACCATTGTGATAAATAGAGTATTTGCTCCTATGGAGCAAATGCTCTATTTATCACAATGGTTTCAAGAAGTGACTATTACAGAGGCATAGAAAGGCGTTATTTATGGAGGAAAGGGTTATGGATACTAGACACAGGTGGATTAAGATGCTACATAAGCAGTTGAATAACTTGATCAAGATTTAAACTGAGATCTTATCAACTTACTCAGATTTACTTATGCAAAGAAACAACAGACTTCAGTTTCAAAAACAAAACAGAAGACTGCTTAACCCTTTACTCCATAAATAAAACTTTTAATCGCAGCTTTTGCAAATAGAGAAGATCCAGATCAGATGGCTCCTGTAGGAGCCATCTGATCTGGGTCTGTTCTGTTTGCTTATGGGTTTATACACAACTGATTGTTTAGTAAAATTTCTGCCATAGCCAGAAGTATCTGTGCTCATGTGCCTTTATATTATAGAAGATAACTTAAATGGAATATGCTATAATAAAATTTATCTAATTTTCATTATGTTATTTTGTCTTACATGAATAGTCATTAGGTAAAAGGTTAAAGGTCAATACATACCCGTTTAAAGTAGAGTTCTTGCTGTACTGGTTCACAATGTTACACACTTTCATCAATGCATCTTCATGCAACACAATGACCTCATCATTACTTGTCACTGGCTTTGGTGATGTTTTCAAAACACCTTGGAAGTACACTGTCCAGTCAACCTGTTGAGATAAAATAGCTGACAGTGCAGATCTAGACCAGCTGCTGGAAGTTGACCAGGAATAATACCTGTTTTCTAGTTCAAATTTAACCCTCTTCCACTGTATTAACACATTTTTCTGCATTCACAAACAGAGAAGACCCAGATCAGGAGCTGTCTGATCAGGGTCTGCTCTGTTTGCTAATGGAATTTGATAGATCTCTCTGTTTCTTTACTTTCTGAAATGGCTATAATGTTCAACCATCCATATTTCATTAGAGCTATTTTGTCCATGAATATATTCAATAGGTAAACTGAAATTATTGATAATTATAGGCAGAAGGTTAATTCATTTCCTGAAACAATATCTCAAACTCGAATAACTCGAATTTAGAGATAACTCAAAGTAAACGTTCAGTCCTTCCAAAATTTGCAATACAGAAGTTCTAAAATGTATCACAGTGCATATCTAGAAACACATGTAACAGCTTAATGTATTTCTAAAGTAATGCTGAAAGGTCCTACAAGAGATTTCAGCATTACTTTAGACCTACATTGAAACTTTCCTTCATATAAATGTGTTTCCACGCATTTGCAAACAGTGTAGACCTATATCAGATGGCTCCTATAGGAGCCGTCTGATCAGAGCCTGCTCTGTTTGCTAATGAAATTTGAAAGATTCGTTGTTGAGTTCAATTTTTTTTATACCTATTTTGTCCATGAATATTCAGCAGGTATAGAAATTGGAATAAACATAGAACAGCGAAAGGGTTAAGTTGTGAACTTGAGAAATTGTTCACAGAAGACATCGGATGACTTGAACATTCTGTTATCTTGACATAATTTCTATGGTCCCTTGAAGTTTGAGATAGTAAAGTACAGCTATATTTTGTGTAAAAAGCAAGTGGCTGCTTAAAGCAAGGTGAAAGTAAAACAGAACGCTCCTATAGGAGCGTTCTGTTTTACTTTCACCATGCTTTAAACAGTCACCTGCCCTAAATACCAAGTAATTAACACAATTTAGTGGCCGTTATAGAGAGGTTTTACTGTAGTTCCTGATCAACCTTTCAATGGCACATGGAATGGTATTGTTCTACATGGTTTCATTATAATAATGCCAAATTGAACAAGTGCGGGCCACACTAAAACTTGAAGCACACGAAAAGGAGTCCAGCAGAAGACAATGTTGACAATGAAATGGTTAGAAAGGTAGAAGTGCATGATTGTACTTACCATGATACACTTGTTCTGCAGTGTTTTGATTTTCATGCTGTTGTATGCCTGTTGGCGATCATGGATGTGAAGATCAATGTCATGAGCCTGTAAAAACAAGGAGAAGTAACTCTTGATGAACAAAAGAGGTATAGTATACTGCAAACATTCCATGTTCTTTTATTTTTCTGTAAAAGTTTAAAGATGACTTCTTTACTGGTTTGCATGCAAACATAATCTTATGAATCCAATCAATGAATGAAACAAAGATCAGATGTCTATATTTACCATAGAAAGTAGTTTCTCCAGATCCAGTATCAGCTTAGCTTCTTTTTCTGCTTCTTGACGAGTTTTCTTCCATATCGACTGAATGAGAATTGTTGTGTCCTCCAAGTATGTTTTCACCAACTGTGATAACAGAGAAAAGTAATATGTATTATTTCAATAAGTATAAAATACTTTTTACTGGCACACCTGGTAAAAGTGTTCATCCATTTTAATAAAATAAGATGTCATGACACTCTTGTAAAACATTAGACCTGTCATAACTCTCTTGTAAAACATTAGACCTTGATCAATATGTATTGTTTTACAAAGGGATCGAGGGCTGTACAATGTTAACCCTTTCCTCCATAAATATGCCTTTCTATACCTCTGTAATAGTCACATCTTGAAACCATTGTGATAAATAGAGCATTTGCTCTATAGAAGCAAAATTTTAATGCTCTATTTATCACAATGGTTTCAAAACTACAAAAAAGTTTCCTTTTCTCTAGTTAACGCTTCTTTTCAGTAGATTAATCCAAAGAGGTTGGGTCTAAAAATAGCCTGTGGAGGAAAGGGTTAAGCTTTTACTACATAAATATGCATGGTAGGCACCTCCAATTATGAACACTGATTAAATAATAATTTCATAATAAAATATTTCTGAACAACACTCTAGAAATTAATTTGTTATATTATTACTTTCCTTAAGAAGACTTACTAAACTAATTATTTTATATTGCTATATACAATAAATGAATACACTGCTATGCCAAATAGTATGAAATCAGATCTAAGATACAAAGCACACCCAGATCAGACGTACAGCTCCTAAACAAGCTATTTGACCTGGGTCTATTCCTTTTTGGAAAATCTTTTAAAAGCATATCTATGAGGTTAACCCATTCCCTCATATTGATGCCTTTTGACACCTCTGCAAAAGTCACTTTTTGGAACCATTGTGACAAATTGAGCATTTGCTCCTTATGAGCAAATGCTCTATTTATCTCAATGGTTTCAAAACTACATAATTCTAAAAGTGCTCTTTTTTGTAATAAGTGGTCCTTTTCAGTAGATTTATTCAAAGAGGCTGTGTCTAAAAATAGCCTATGAGATAATGGGTTAAGTTCTCTGTACACTACAGGTAAACCACCAGTATTTGTTTGAGAAAAAGAGGGCCATGATGGCCCTTAACTGATCACCTTCAATTGTTCACCTAAACAACCATCAGTTTAGATATCGACTCTAGACAGTTTGCAATGAGAAATTTGATAACTCATTAGGATCAAACTCTTTAATGTCACCCTAAATCCTTTTTCTGTTCATAAGCAGACAATGCTTTGCTGCATAATCTTAAGCTTCATTGCAGGTATACTCACATTTGAGATGTTCTCAGTAGGGTGGGGATGTGTGTCTTTGATGTTGGGTACCGGCGTCGTTGTTGGTGCTGGCGGAGGGTTAGTGACAATGTTATAGCTATGGTTTGTATCTGTATTCGTTGTTGAGTTCAAGGCAACCACTGTGTTGTTTTCTTGATTGGCATGACTGGAGGCTGTGATGTTATTACTAATAGAGAAAGCAAACAATGACCAATCAAGATAACATGTAAATATCAAATATAATTTTCAGCATTCACATAGTAGAACCCCTTAAATGCGACCACTTAAAAATAACCATAGCTGTCTAAAAAAGCAGGTGGTTGCTTAATGCAGGACGAAAGTTATGCAGAAAGCTCCTATAGGAGTTTTATGCACAACATTCATCCTGCATTAAGCTACCACCTGCTTCTGCCACCCAGAAGCATGCCCCTTTTTGGTGGTAACGCATTAGAGGGGTTTTACTTACGTATTTACACATAAGAATATTCACAAACATATGTGTCATGTGCTAAAAGTATGGCAAATCAGCATTTGACACAAAATATTTTGTTGTGAGAAAGTCTTTCACACAAGTTGTATTATTACTTTCTCAAAGCATATTAAGTGAGCCAATCTGTCGATAATTTCAATTCTACATCTGTGCCTATCTCTAGAAATACAGACAGAGTATCATCAGATATCTTCTTTTTGTTGAAAACAGACAACTGAATGCTTGGAATCCTTTTTTTTTTTAAACCTTTTTCAATTTATAACTTTCCTCTGCAAAAAATGATGTCTGTTTTAATTTTCAAGAATGTTTTTCTTCCATTTATTTTCTTAACCCGTTACTACATTAAATACGCCTTTCTATGCCTTTTGCAAACAGAGTAGACCTAGATAGGAGCCATCTGATCAGGGTCTGCTGGACAAATACCACTTTTAGTATTTAGCATTCATAGGGTTAGCTAATCTACAGTATGTTACTTTATCAGCTAATTTCAATTAATTGTACCATGTTAATTTAATGAACATTTAAACAATGATTAACACCTAAGAGTGTAAATAGATTTTAGAATATAGGCTTCATTTAAATGAGATGCTGTCTGAGAAAGGAAAATGGAACACCAAGTCAGGCAGGATGCAGGATATTAGAAAATGACACACGAAAGTCCACTTACAGCAAAACCAGAAGTATAAATGAAATGCGCATTCACACACACACACATACACGACCTTCACAGAAATGTTTCTTGCCTGTTCTACACTGACAGACAGCATATCAGTCTTATTATTGCAGATGTAGACCTGGATCAGATATCATGTCTATAGTAAGGTATGATATGACAGCTGGTCTGGGTCTACACTCATTGTGATGCAATAAGACCCTTTTTACAGAAGAGGCTCTCAAATATCAGTGTATACATTAGTTATGTTACAAGAAAGTAACTAATAACAGTAACATCAAAATGATGTAAAATTCATTTTATTCAGGTTTATAAATGGGTGGAGAGGGTATGCAGAGTGTCAGTGTCAGAATGTCTAAGCAAAATATGTGGAGTGTAGAATATATTTTTCAGTAGTTCTAGAGCTTTTACCTGTCGGTTGTGTTTGAGGGCATACCCGGACTTCTCTCATGCATGCTCTTACTAGTAACAGTCTTGAATATTCCATGTGGAAAAGCTGATACACCAGCCTCAATCTGTAATTATACAACATAACCAGTATTTGAAAGTGTGTAAAACTTTGAGAAAGAGATACAACTTGATCAATATGTTTAACCCTTTACCCATTCCCTCATATTGACGCGCCTTTTGACACATCTGTAAAAGTCACTTTTTGAAATCATTGTTGCTCCAAAGGAGCAAATGCTCTTTTTATCATAATGGTTTCAAAATTTCACAATTGTAAAAAAATCCTTTTCTCTAGTAAATGTTCCTTTTGGGTAGATATATTCAAAGAGGCTGGACCTAGAAATAGCCCATGAGGGAATGGGTAAACTCTATGAATAATCATGTATGAAATAATGACATAATGAATACTAATTTGCTGATTGTATGTAATGGCAAATGAAAACATATTTGGCCATGGCAGAAACTGTAGAAACAGATCTATATTATTACATTAGCAAACAGGACAAGTCCTGATCAGACAGCTCCTACATGAGCCATCTGGTCTGGGTCCTCTCTGTTTGGAAAAGTGTTAAGAGTAAATAGTTGAAAGTTGCAGCATTAGATGATCAGGGGCTGCATTATTGGTAATTGTAATTTGAAAAATATTTGATCAGACCCCTTTGTTTGAAACCCTTTCAGTGGACTCTATATTTAAATACTGATGGGCTATTCTATTCTAAAATGTCAGTGTTGAAAGGGTCAACCCTTTCACCGCCAATGTCACAAAAATACACCACGACAAATAGTGCAGTCCCAGGTCTGATGCCACCTTTTCAAGGTGGCGTCTGATCAGGGACTTCACTTTTTGTCTCAACTCTATTTCTATATCTGTGCTTTAATCCTTTAAAATTTGCATTTATTTATCTTATTTCCTTATTTTACCATATGATTTAACAAAATAGGATTGCAGACGACAATTAGAAATTTGGCACCAAAAGAGTTAAGAAGAGCTGGTGATCTCAGTGGAATGTAAATGTATCCTAATGTCCAACTGTAACATTCAAAAGTTTAACCCATTTGCGCCCAGTGGTTTATTCAATGCTTACAAATTGGATTAGTCCATTTTCTATCTAAGAGATGCCTGGCTTAAGTTTTCAATTTCATTTTGTTTTATATTGAAATTTCTATCAGTAAACAGTGTAGACTCTGATCAGACACCGCATTATGCGGCGTCTGGTCAGAGTCTACACTGTTTGCCTAAATTATCTCATATATGGAACCGTGGGCACAAATGGGTTAAATCTTATTAATAAATTACTGCATAATAATTTAGGTAAAGTAGCAAGACCTTGATTATGTTTTTCTCTGGATTTCTTTCATCTGGCCCAACTAGGAGCTGAAAGAAGGGCCAAGTGTTCAATCTGTGGGCTTCAACGAGGGCTGCTGGGAAACTGAAGTCCTTTTCGGGGCTGGAGACGTTGTTAAGCAGCTTTAGGAAGTCTGACAGTGTTTTGTCTCGGGGTACCTTACTTTCCTCCATACAGCTCTCATAGAAAGTCTTCACTTTATGTTGAGCTTCACCATACAACTTATGATTTTCTAAAGAAGAAAGATAAAAACATGTCATAAAATATTGTAAAACATTTAAAAAAAACTGTCATGACAAAGGCAATATCATAAAACCTTGTAATGACAAAAGTGATGTCATAAAACTTCACATGCAATTGCAATGCAACATCATAAATCAAAAGCAATGTCATAAAACACTGTATTATGACAAAAGCAATGTCAAAACATTTGCAATTCTGTAAATTTCACATACAGTCATTTTCATTTAACCCATTCCCTCATAGGCTTTTTTTAGACCCAACCACTTTAAATAAATCTACCGAAAAGGAGCATTTACTAGAGAAAAGGAATCGTTTAGAATTGTGTAGATTAGAAACCATTGTGATAAATAGAGCATTTGCTCCATAGGAGCAAATGCTTTATTTATCACAATGGTTTCAAAAAGTGCTTTTTACAGAGGTGTCAAAAGGTGTCAATATGAAGGAATGGGTTTAAACATTTCCCTATTGCATATTCATGTAAGAAATAATGACATCATGAACATTTATAAACTGAAACTTGATAATAGATGCCTATATATATAGGATGTTTGGTAAAAACTGTAGAGTCAGATCTATTATAATTTCAGAAAACAAAATGAGCAGATCCTGATCAGGCAACTCCTTCAGGATATGTCTGATCTAGGTCTACTCTGTTTGCAAAAGCATGAAAAGGCAATACAGCCTTTATGTCAAAAACTTAAATAAAAAAAGGCTAAAGATCTCATTGAATTAAGATTCTTAAAAGTAAGTAGATTTATATTCTATATTTTATATTTAAGATAGATATTTCAGAGATAATATACAGACACCCGGATAATATATTATATGGGAATGCAAGCTGCAGTTTTCTGGGTCTACATTTTTTGTATCAGTTTGTCAGGCAATATAATTAGGATAATTAATGTACCTTTTCATACATCATCATGGAAACCATTAAATTTCTAAAATTGGCCTAATTGTTTTAACCCATTCAGTGAAGGGAAATGAGTCACTAATGTCCTTTGCAAACTATGAAGAACCAGATGAGACAACTCTTGATGAAACAGGAACAAGGAACAGTTGCATGAATTTTTGTATATGTGTGTTTATATAATGTGGGCGCATGCACACTTCATTTGTGCAAAATCTTCTGGGGTTGTCATGGACTTTCATGTGACATCTACCTGAGTTCCATTCTAATTTTATCCTTGGCAGAAACTGTAGAATCAGGTCTTTATCATTCCTTTAGCAAACAGGAGCCATCTGATCTGGGTCTGTTTTATTTGCAAATGTGCTAAACCATTTCCCTGTTCTATGTCTATTCCAAATTTTAATACCTACTGTTTATGCATGGAGACGATAGCTGAATTAAATATTGAAGATGGGACATTGTAGACATTTTTGAAAGTAAAGAAACAGATCTAACACATTCCATCAGCAAACAGAGCAGACCCTGATCAGACGGCTCCTATAGGAGCTGACTAATATCTGGGTCTACTCTGTTTGCAAATGCGTGAAAAAACATTTATAAATATGAAAGGGTTAATATAGTATTAAATCTATGACATACCAATTAGACTGTTGAGCACATACAAGTTCTTATATGATAATTCCTGAAATCTGTTCCATATGGGATAGCCTGGTGGTATAGGTGTTTCCTTGAGCCAGCCACCACACGCATACTGGTGGAAGTCCTGGCAGGGGTCGGCTGTAGGGTCCATGGCACTTATGATTGAGCTAGCTGCCTGTAAGCAGTCCTTAGACTCACATGTCTTATACACTGAAATATAAAAAGATAAAAAATGAAATAACACTTCTAACGATATAGTTACCTGAAAATTGCATTGCAATCATTTTTAAAAGTTATCCAATTGACTGAAATGTTGAGAAACTATATGCCGAGTGGCAAACGGCTTAGATACAGATGAGATGCCGAGTTACTTTGTGTCTCATCTGGATCCAAGCTGTTTGCAAATGCCAGTATATAACTGCATGTAGCTGCATATAACATAAGAAGTGTTAATATTGTCAAAATGAACTTAGTGTGAAAAGCAGTTATTGTCTGCAACTAACTGCGAGAGATATCTGCAACAGCTTTTGCAGAATATTTGTGATAACTTTTCCCGTGCTCCAGATAAGATGTGTAAATTAAAATATTTTCAAGTATAACTTCTTTATTTCTCCACCAAATCCTTCGTTGTGACCACTCTTTAGAATCGTCTCTGTATAACAAAGGGTTTGGTGGAGAAATGCCAATTTTAGTATATGAGTACACACCATTATCTGTAACTCTGCTATTCATTTACATGCTCTGTGGAACAAACAGTTTCGATCCTGATAGCACACAGAGTAACTTGGCATCTGATTTGGGTCAAAACTCTTAGCAGGGGTTATTATGTCATCCCATGATGCAGGCGTATGGTACAGTCACAAGCACATCTGCTCCAGCAATACAACTACTGAACCACCATTAGCTTGTTTGTGAGTATTCTAATAATAGCTGGTTATGGCGTGAAATATTCGACTTGTCATAATCTTCGCTCTTAATTCAATTTGACAAATGTGTGTTAAATAATTTAATATAGAGACCATATATCAATGTTATAATCTTCCTTTGTAAAGGATAAGCAGGACATTAGAGCTTTCTGACTCCTAAAAGATACGCTGATAAAGTACTATCTTCATTAATAATGCAGTTCAATTGATCTTTTTAACTCTTTCAGCGCAGACATGTCAAATGGACTACTCCAAATTATTTCAACATGTCAAGCTTATCGTGAATATACAGATTTTTTAAAGAAAATTATAACTTGACAAACAGTGTAGACCCTGATGAGAGGGCTCCTCTAGCAGCCCTCTCATCTGGGTCTGCACTGTTTGCAAAGGGTAAAAAGGACTTGTTTCCAAACGGGTTAGAAAATGAGGTTAATTTTAAAAAGATAATGGTTTCCATAGTAGTGTACGAAAAACAGAGCAACAGATGAAGGTGCATACTGGAATACTAAAATCGTCATTTCTCCACCAAATCCAGTGTTGTGACCACTCTCGAGGAGACGGTTCTAAAGAGTAGTCACAACATCTGGTTTGGTGGAGAAATAAAATTATTGTTGAAAATGATTCAATTTACGCATCTTATCTGGAACTCTGAATAAAGATTACAGTAATTATCATAATTACATTGCCTGACAAACTCAGACAAATAATGCAGACCCAGAACAGGTCGATCTGTGAGTGCTTACAATTGACAAATACTATCAAAGCACAGGCGTTCGGCTCATGAAATATGTCTAAAATAAGTTAAAATGTCCCTAAATTGACGTTTTGTAACATTTGGAGACGAAAAATAAAGTTAGGGGAGTTTTGAGACAAAGCTGAAATTTCGTATATTCTCTTATGTCTTTGCTTGTCGCTCTGTCACAGTTTACTCTTCAACTGGGTAGAGATTAATTTTATTTCAGTATTTGTCGTTTCATTATGCAATACTGTATACTTTAAATATACACAAGAGTCCATATCGTTGCATACAAGGAGACCCTTTATTATCTACTGAAGGCTAACTCGTTGAAATTACAGGAGCTTTCAGCATTACTTTAGATCTGCATCAAGCTGTGAACTTGAGAAATTGCTCACATTAGAAATCGGATGACTCGAACCTATGTTCTATGTTCCCTTGACGTTCGACTGTATATCGAGGTGAATTTATCATTTGGCGCTGAGCAAATCGCGTGTTGTACTGACATTTTTCCTAATGACCCATGCCTACCTTTCGGTTCTTCCTTGTGCCCAAGTCGGACAGCTAACACGATGATGATGATGAGACAAAGGAGACCAAAGCCGACAAGACCTTTCTCTGTGTTGGAACACCGGCGGCGTCGGTTACACAGCGAACAGTTGAACTCGGCTTCATCATACTCCAACATGTCTTCTTCCGACCCCGACCGACTGCTTTCAAATGGCGCGTCCTGCATCTGAAACAGAGAAGCAACCAGGTTCCAGGATTGTCGAACTCATTGATCAGCCTTACAGCTTCTGACCGATCAATGACGTGCTTGAGAATGAAAAACAACCTTTGAAACAGAAAGTTGCATACTCTCGCGGTCTGACTGAAAAACACAGAGGTATTTATTGAGGAAAAATGTATTTCTACAACCTGGGCAATGCGTCTTTCATTGTTTTGTTTAAAGTGTACATGTATACTTTAGAGTTTTTGACTATTAATATTCTTCAAACAATTTCTCCCTGCAAAATATCTTTCAAAATGAATTAATAGGTTCGAGAATTGTTGACTTAGATACATATCAACTATTACTACATAAATGATTGTCAAATTGAGCCCTATGATTTATCAGTTTTTTGCACGATTTTCTACCGATTGCAATATAGATGACGTCATTCAAAAATAGATTTTCTCCCTAAATTTAGAAGCATGCAGAGTTCAGCCATATTTTGAGAATGATAATGTGAAAAGTAGTCGTGCCATATGAAATGATTCTTAGAAGATATGCACCGGAATTACCCACAGTATTCGAACAGATAAATTTAGGCAAACAGTGCAGACCACGATCAACCAACCGCTTGATCAGGGTTTATACCATTTGTTACTATGTCAATCTAATTTTAAGTAATCAAAATGGTGTCAAATTGAATTATTCAGATTTACAAAATGATAGAGAGAAGATATTTAAGTATCCGAATCGTAGAGGCTATGTACCCGAACTACTCTTAGTATTCGGACAGAAAAACGTAGGCAAATGGTACAGACCCTGATCAAACGGCTCCTGTAGGAGCCGTTTGATCTGGGTCTATACCTTTGCTACTATGTCAATTCAGTTTAACCCTTTCGTCGCCGAAGTCGCATAAATGCACCACGACAAATAGTGCAGTCCCAGATCAGACGCCGCCTTTTTAAGGCGGTGTCTGATCAGGGACTTCATTTTTTGTCTCATTTTCTAGTTCTATATATACGCTTTATTCTTTTAAAATTTAAATTTATTTATCTCATTTCCTTATTGTGCCGACTAATTTAACAAAAATTGGATTGCAGACGATTAGAAATTTGGCACCGAAAAGGTTAAATAATAAAAAACGGTATCAAAATGAGTCATCCAGATATATACAAAACGGCGCAGAGATGAAATTAGGTGTCCGAATACTATCCGGGTAATTAGAATAAATACCATAGACTCCAGCAACCGCTCTGTCTGTTCCGGGAATGTACCCACTGATTGATGTGTTGACAGAATGCTAACAGTTGTCAAACATTGTAGGCAACTAACTTGACATCTTCAGTTTATATCCGCCTACAGACACATTTATTCACGTGGCATTTCTCAAATAATGTTTTATTCAATAACCCTATAACTGATGAACACTCATGTAATCAAATAGTGAATTAGCTGACTTTCTATTATGGTTTATCAACAGGAGGATTTGAAAATGAAGAATCAGCTCTATAATTTATTACCCCGTAAGCAAACATAGCAGACCCTGATCAGACGCCTATTACTGGTACTATCTGATTTGATTCTGCTATGTTCTACAAAAGCGTAAAACTACGTCTCTGTTAGGTGAGAAGTTAATAAATGAGTCGTACAACATGTTCTATGACAACTTTAATGGAATTGTTTTGACTAAAATCAGGGTAATAGCAGTCAAAATCACGCGCCTGGACTACATAAACAGACATATTGTCACGCAGAAAGCCACTTACAAATGCATATTACCAAAGCTCACACAGAGAAAGGCCAATTATATTTCAAGTATATTAAACCAGAGAATATATCTTTAATGTTCGGATTACAAACTCGAATCTAGGGAAATAGGACAAGTGTAGTAAAGTAACAATTTAAAATAAAAAAGGAAGTTTATAGTTGTCCTGATTTAACCATTTCCTCCATAAATACGCCTTTCTACGCATCTGTAATAGCCTCTTCTTGAAACCATGTGATAAAAAGAGCATTTGCTCCTATGGAGCAAATGCTCTATTTATCACAATGGTTTCAATACTACACAATTCTAACATTTTCCTTTTCTCTAGCAAATGCTAAATTTTGGTAGATTTATTAAAAAAAGGTTGGGTCTAAAAATAGCCTATGAGGTAATGTGTTAAGTAGACCCAATGTACCCTGCTACATATGTTAAATTCGTATTTATGATGCAATCTAAACATCTGTATAGTGTATAATAATCATAACAAAACAATCAATAGAACATCAAAGAATATGTAGCGACTGAAATACGAAAACAACATGCTACCTTCACCAGTAAAAGTTTTTAACTATATAAGTACTGTGCGTGCAGAAAGGTTAGGTGAAAACAAAATACAACCCGCTAATGCGACCACCTAAAAGAGGTATAATTCTGGGTGCCAGATGCAGGTGGTAGCCTAAATCAGGACAAAAGTAATGCAGAAAGCTCCTAGAGGAGCTTTCTGCATTACTTCTGTTCTGCATTAAGCAACCACCTGCTTATAAAGACACCCATTTTTATTTATTAAGTGGTCGCATTAGAGGGGTTCTACTATATAAGGAAGCCAAAACACTATATAGTGACGTACAGCTCATGCAACCACAAGTTTTGTTAATATAATATATTGCTCAAGTGTATATTAGTATTACGTTACAAAATAAAAACAATACATCAACATTGGATTCGACCCTGTATGTTATCACATTGCCAATCAATTAATACACCTTTCAGGAACAAAAGTGATTTCATATGAAATGTTCATGCATTCCGTATCAGTTCTATTGGAAAACAATGCCATCGCGATACCATCTCTCATTTAAATGAATGTAGTTGGGTTTTCCTCCACTGAGATGCCTATAGTTCGATAATTTGAAATTACATCAAGTGTGTTTCTGTAGAAAATATACTTTCAAGGGCAAATAGACTGGTTCTTGATAAGTTGCTTCAGCTATTCTACGCCTCAACTGGATCCAAACTGTTTGCAAAGAAAATAAAAAATATTTTTGTCATGATTCGCTGTAAAATATGCTTCAAGCTTCAAGTTTTAACTTGCCATTACCCTTGTTTCCATGTATGTTCAGACAGATAAACTTAAGCAAATAGTGCTGACCCAGATCAAACTGCTCCTAAAGGAGCAGTTTGATCGGAGTCTTCACTATTTCTAAATTAAGGTTATATGAATAGTGCCAAATAGAATTATTCAGCTTTACAAATTGATGGAGTACTTCACCCATTTGCGCCCAGTGGATTCTTCCATATTTATATATTGGATTAGTCCATTTTTGATCTAAGGGATGCCTGACATAAAGTTTCAATTTCGTTTTGTTTTATATTGAAAATCCTATCAGCAAACAGTGTATACTCTGATCAGACGCCGCATTATGCGGCGTCTGATCAGAGTCTACACTGTTTGCCTACATCCCATGTATGGGATCGTGGGAACAAATGGGTTAATGTAAGGTTTAGGTTGATATGGACGAATCTTTGATCACCTATGCAAACAGTTTGTACCCAGATAAGACGCCGAGTAACCGACCGTCGCGCCAGTATCTAAACTGTATGAGACCGTTTTGAAACAATGCAACAATAGACATTGGAGAGACATGATTCGCAGGCGATGATACGTGATTTCAAACCACCAATCCCATGTATACCTGGTGAACATCATCCCGAGCTCTACACGAATCATAGGTGGAGTTTTTGAAATACTCTATAAGGTCTTTCTCGGAGCTGCCCCTCTCGAATGTGTACGTATTTGTCCGAGGTCCCTTGCCCTACAATCACAGGTAAAAAAGCACACCAAATAAAAAGCAAAGGTAGGTAAAAGCAAAACAAAAAACACTAAAAAGATCAAGATGCCCAGATATTAAAGAAGCTCGCTTTTAACCATCAACATACGTAAGGCGATTTTCTTTTGTATGAAATGTTCTCCATTTTCCGAAAACGGGTTTTTCCCAAAACTTTATAAAGACGCACTTATTGTGTTAAACTGTTTGGGTCCGAGATACCGAGTTATTCGGCCTTTTGTCTGGATTCAAACGTTTTGGAAAAGTAATCACATATTCGCCAGTAGAATGTTAAAGGTTAATAAATGAACCATCGGGGGTATGCAAACTACATATACTCGGACCAGACATGCCGTAGGCATTCGTAGATCTACTAAGCTGGCACATGACGTAGATACTGTATGCGCAGAGAGAGACTAGACAAGGTCTGTATTGGCTGCAATACCCAGATGGTTCACCTTCTTTTGCCGAGACTTAATAGATACGACAATATAACAACATCATCATATAAATATAAGACCATTCCATGACAACTAAACGTTTCTACTTTTACCACATCTAGAATACGAAATAGCCTTGATGTATTTCGATTCCGAAACGTTATGTAACCTTTTAGTAGTTGAAACCTTAGTAAAACCCAGTCTGTTCCTCGACAACATTGATAACCCATAAAATACATGTGACATTAAAATAAAAACAATTAAGCTTCATTCACGGAATCATTTTCCGTCAAAGCTTAATTTACAACCGGTGCACATGCTGCAAATTTACAGTCAATCCCATAGCCTGTCGTAAACAAGAATGTGTTCTGAAGCTCTGCTCTGCTGCCATGGTTACGATACATCCAATCAAACTCAAACATTCGGTTAACTATTCCCCTAGTGTTGAACACATTGGATCCTGATCAAACCCTGTATGGCTCTCTGTTCTGATCTGTTCGTTAATTACCAAGCAAGTGATGGAAAAGGGTTAACTTTTACACCACTGATGTCACCAGAAAGCGACTCATAGGGTGAATTTTGGATTACATTTACAAACAGTTTGGATCCAGATGAGACGCCGAGTAACTCGGCGTCTCATCAGAAGCCAAACTGTTTGACACACCATTTACATTTTAGAAAAAAGAAATTCAAGTAAGATCGGTGTTTCCCTTACAACAGACGATATAGTTTGCAGACGAAAATTATTTAGCGCCAAAAGAGTTAAACGTGATTGTTTAGTTCTGCAAATAACACTCGTGCATTTGCTTAATGGTGTGCGCTGACAGATAACATTAAACAGGGGTATAATGTGTGTTCGGCTTGCTAAATTAATTACTTTAAAACCTCGCTAGTGAAATGCATGTTGAGGTTTTTTTTCTCGAATTTCATCTAGATTACAGTTTTCACTCGGTGTATTACATCATGAATTGCATTCTGTAGAGAATATCGGTGAAAAGGACATCGAGACCAACAAAACTAGAACAACAGATAATTATCAACAACCGATAATTATCAACATCTGGTTATTATTAACTATTAACAACATCATAATAAACAACTGATGATTTTGAACTACTGATGATAATGACCAACTGATAATTATCAACTGGTGTTACATAATTATAAACAATTGATTATTATCAACAAATGATGATTATCAACAAATGATGAATATGAACAACTGATTATGTGTATTATTAATAAATGATGAATTTCAACAACTGGTGGTTATTGATTTGATAAGTAATGAATATCAACAACTGATGATCACCAGCAGCTGATGAATAGCGACAATTTATGATATTAACTGACGATTATCAACAACTGATGATATCAAACACAGCAGAAATTAACCTATCGCTGACATTTCAATCTGCACTGTTTGCCATTTATAAGCATAAACAGTACTGTATTAACACCTTTACAAACAGGATAAACCCAGATCACACAAATCCTATAGAACTCGTCTGATTATGGTCTGCTCTGTTTGCATATGAAATAGAATATAATATTATATATTTCTACAGTATCTGCCATGTTCATAATGCAATTTAACTCATTCCATCATAGGCTATTTTTAGACTCAACCTTTTTGAAAAAAAAATGTACCGAAAAGGAGCATTTACTAGCAAAAAGGATTTTGCTCTCATAGGAACTCTGTATCTATTTTCCTCTTCATCCAGCAATCGTGCATATGTTATACAGTAAAACCTCTCTAAACCTCTCTAAAGGTTATACATAACCACGAGTGCTCTTAAACAGACAGTTCATCTAGGAGTTTTCTTTTGTATAACTTTCGCCCTGTATTTAGCTACCACCTGCATTAAACCCCAAATTAGACTCTTTTGACTGGTCGTATTAGTGTGACTTTACTGTAACATTTCCGTATGGAAGAACTCATAAAGTTAAAAATATATCCGTTCACAGTAAAACCCCTTTAAACCGGACGTTAAATTTAGCATAGATTTCGGTCTTGGAGACAAGTAGCAACTTAATTCAGAGTGAAAGGCATTGCAGAAAGCTCCTAGAGGAGCTTTCTGCATGACTTTCACCCTGCATTAAGCAGCCGCCTGCCTAAAAGTATCTATTGTTTCCTTTACTAGAGTTCCGGTTTAGCGGGAATTTACTGTATAAAAATAGCACTGAAGCGTCGTTTTTACTTATTTATATTATGGACTATACTTTTATGTAAGGGGTAATCAACTAAGAATCACTTCTGACAAAATTAGTGTGAAAGCAGGTCATTAGTTTCCATGAAGATTGTCACTATAATTGCGAGTTTATTGCCATACATGGTAAACTAACCCAACCCATGGCTCCATACTCTCTTTTATTGCGTTCAACGATGTTCTCCAAACTTTGGCAGATTTTCAACCAATGAACATTTCTGTAGAACTATATAAGAAGAAGTTTTACTATATAGCAAAAGATCGACGGGGAAAAGTAGCCTCGTCCATGGCAGCTATATTCATGTGAAAATGATTTCAAGGAATTCTCTATAATAAGTGTATAATGTCAGTTAATTCATAAAAAAATAATTATGTTGGTTATGTTCAATTATTCTTAAAAACATGTACATTTGAACTAATATAGAAAATGTCATTGTGTCGAATGGTTTTTGTTGATACTTATAACGGTTTGTTGTACAACCATATTGTATAGGCCTATTTCGAATAGTGACGAAACTAAAACGCAGCACGAATAAATACGGATACATCGGCGAAAACCCGTTTCTGCCATGGTCAAGGATCCATGTGTTCATATTCCAGAATAAGAAATATTCCATTTAAAATTCTTGTAATCATGAATTCGAAATAAATTATCATGAGATAAAGGTTTCAATCAATGAATCTTGCCTGAGAATGGTCATTGAAACACCACAGGAGTATTCTTCATGCACAGGATGTGAGCTCGTACCAACACGCTACTTACATGTATATACAGCTAATACATGTATATGTAGGGAGAGAATCAGTAAAACCTCTCTATAACGACCACTAAATTACATCATTTTGTGTTAAAGGCATGTGGCTGCTTAAAGCAAGGTGAAAGTAAAACAGAACGCTCCAATAGGAGCGTTCCGTTTTACTTTCACCTTACTTTAAGCAGCCACCTGCCCTAACTACCAATTAATTAACACAAGTTAGTGACCGTTATAGAGGTTTTACTGTACGAGTATATGATAGGGATGTCGTTCTTCATGGACCAAAAATAGTCGCTGCCTCAGGAAAGGTAGCGTAAATTGGGTAATGCTAAGCGTAAATTGCATAAATTGGGTAGTGCTGGCGCAATTTGTGTAATACTAGCGTAAATTTGGTAGCGCTAGCTTCGCTAAACAATATGCGCACGTGAGAATCGGATTTCACTCGTCACAGAGTATCGATGCTGATTAGTTTGTTAGGGACGTAGTTAACTCTTTACATGATAGAACGCATTTTCACGTATTTGCAAACAGAGTAGACTCAAATCAGACGGCTCCTAGAGGAGCCGTCTGATCAGGGTCTGCTCTGTTTGCTTATGAATATAGATCTGATTCTACAGTTTGCGCCATGGTGAAATTTTTTTTTGTTCATAACACTATTATAAAACATCTAGTTATTATTCATTAAGTTATTATTTCTTGCATGGTTATTCATGAAGTTACAAGTTCATAAGATGTCTCCCCATCCTATGTCTAAATACGTATCGGATACCACACTCCGTACATCGTTCATAAGAAATTATTTCCTAACAGCTCGGAAGAAATATTTTCATGTTCAGAATGAACATTTTGAAGTTTTATGTGAGATTTGGTTTTATCGTGATATTCCAAACAATAAACGCATATTTTCAATACAATCATAAAACTTTCTATTTGTTATGGTCAATGATTATTATGAAAACTGTCAATTTGAACTTATATCGAAAATATCCCTGTGATACAAAATAAACCGTTTTCGTGTTTGTGTTGTACAATGAAATTTTATCGGCCCTTGTCGAACAGTTGCGAAGATATAACACAACTCGAATAATACTAACACATTAAGGAATAACATCGGATCTTCGATATCAAACAAAATAAAGTTGTGTCTTCTTCAGCGTGTATTCGATTGGGTTTCTTCTGAAATACTTCTGTTCAGCGTATAAACACATGATTTATGTAAGTTTTAGGCATTTTTAAAACACGTGACAAGTAGAGACTATCAATATACAGTGTAATAGGCAAAACATAATTGTTGAAAAAGTTGAGTTGAGTTACGTTCAGTCGTTTTGAAGACTTTTTTTAAGCTTATCGTGTTTATCTTTTAATTTAGCTACATTCAGCCGTTTTGAAGATATTTTGGGATGTATGGTGTTTATTATCAATTCATCCACATTCAGCCATTTTGAGATGTGTCGTGCTTATTTTCTTTTAAAACCTGCCTGTACCCATTGTTGAAAGTGTAAACGACTGACAATATGTTGCCAGATCTCTGTCTGACGTAATTATACTTAAAAACATGCATGTGCTTGGAAACGGAGATAGCATACAGAAGAATCCGTTTTCATCAGAGAAATCATATGGTTGAATATAGTTCAGTGGGAGGTCGTGCTTATCACGGATCGTTCAACAGAACTTCAAAGACTGAAACAATATCCTGATAATGTGTTAACCCTTTACTTGACAATGTATTAATAACCTTTTGCATTACAATAGAGTAATCCTTTCCTTTTAATTATTTACTTGACAATGTATTTAACACTTTACTTGAAAATGCATTACCTGTGTTAACCCTTTACATGACCGTGCGTTAACCCTTTACATGACTGCATTTACCCTTTACCTGACAATGTGTTAACCATTTATTTGACAAAGTATTAACCCTTTACTTAACCCTTTACTTGACAATGTGTTAACTCATTACTTGACAATATATTAACCCTTTACTTGACAATGTGTTAACCCTCTACTTGACAATGTATTAACATATTACTTGACAATCGTTTAACTCATTACTTGACAATGTGTTAATCCTTTACTTGACAAAGTATTAACCCTTTACTTGACAATGTTATAATCCTTTACAGTAAAGCCTCTCTATAACGACCACTAAATTGTGTTAATTAGTTGGTATTTAGGACAGGTGGCTGCTTAAAGCAAGGTGAAAGTAAAACAGAACGCTCCTATAGGAGTGTTCTGGTTTACTTTCTCATTGCTTTAAGCAGCCCTTTACCTGAAGGATGCGCTTTGGACGCCTTTGCAAACAGAATACAACCTGATCAGACGACTCCTTTATAAGCCATCTCATCTGGTTCTGCTATGTTTGATCTTTATTGTAAAGTAATTCTTCTGTTCATAATCCATTATAAAGCATCAAGTGATCAATATTCACAATGTCATTATTTCTAACAGAAATATTATCAAGGTAAACGATTAATAAAGAATATGGCGCTTAACTCATTCCGTTCTAGACTATTTTAAGACCCAACCTTTTTGAATTAATCTAAAGAAAAGGAGCAATAACTATAGAAAAGGAGAACATTTTAGAATGGTGTAGTTTTGAAACCGTTGTGATAAATAGAGCATTTGCTCCACATGAGCAAATGCTCTATTTATCACAAGGGTTTTAATAACTGAGTCGTCTGATCTTGGACTAGTCTGTTTGCAAAAGCATGGAAACCATTTTACGTAGGAAAATGGACTGGTATAGTAGCAAATAGTACAGACCCTGATCACACGGCTTCCCACGAAGCTGTTTGGTCTCGATCTGCCAAATTTGCCTGAGTTTGCTCGTTCCGTTTCTTATGGTAAGTAATGTAATCTAAATGAGATCATAACTCAGTCGGCATATGAAAGGCTGGAGAAACACGACCATAGAAACATGTTGAAAGTGCAGACTTTATATTATAAAGTACGCTTCACTGAGTATGAACATCAATAAATATGAATTATGCAATACCACAATTGTGAACAGAGAGAGGTAAAACGTAGTCGGCTGTGAAATGATTAGATTGATTCGATCGTTCATAATCCCCACTCCGATGACTGGGGAAACTCCATGTGCATTGGCGATCAATTATTTGACTTAAATATTAATGCCACAGTAATTGTAAAGGGGACAGTCGGGCATAGTAAACAGAGTAGAAACAGATCGGTCACAGCAATGTAACGAGGCGTATGTACAAGACACAATTATCAACATGCGCACATGCTATACAGGACATGATATAAATGATTACACGGTGTAAGGGGCAACATGATGATGTACATGGCAACATGCTGAACACGACCAAATACTGTACATGACCACATGTTGTACAGGATAACATGCTGAACACGACCAAATACTGTACATGACCACATGTTGTACAGGATAACATGCTGAACACGACCAAATACTGTACATGACCACATGTTGTACAGGATAACATGCTGAACACGACCAAATACTGTACATGACCACATGTTGTACATGGCAACATGCTGAACACGACCAAATACTGTACATGACCACATGTTGTACATGGCAACATGCTGAACACGACCAACTACTGTACATGACCACATGTTGTACATGGCAACATGCTGAACACGACCAACTACTGTACATGACCACATGTTGTACATGGCAACATGCTGAACACGACCAAATACTGTACATGACCACATGTTGTACATGGCAACATGCTGAACACGACCAAATACTGTACATGACCACATGTTGTACATGGCAACATGCTGAACACGACCAAATACTGTACATGACCACATGTTGTACATGGCAACATGCTGAACACGACCAAATACTGTACATGACCACATGTTGTACATGGCAACATGCTGAACACGACCAACTACTGTACATGACCACATGTTGTACATGATAACATGCTGAACACGACCAACTACTGTACATGACCACATGTTGTACATGATAACATGCTGAACACGACCAACTACTGTACATGACCACATGTTGTACATGATAACATGCTGAACACGACCAACTACTGTACATGACCACATGTTGTACATGGCAACATGCTGAACACGACCAACTACTGTACATGACCACATGTTGTACATGATAACATGCTGAACACGACCAACTACTGTACATGACCACATGTTGTACATGATAACATGCTGAACACGACCAACTACTGTACATGACCACATGTTGTACATGATAACATGCTGAACACGACCAACTACTGTACATGACCACATGTTGTACATGATAACATGCTGAACACGACCAACTACTGTACATGACCACATGTTGTACATGGCAACATGCTGAACACGACCAACTACTGTACATGACCACATGTTGTACATGGCAACATGCTGAACACGACCAACTACTGTACATGACCACATGTTGTACATGATAACATGCTGAACACGACCAACTACTGTACATGACCACATGTTGTACATGGCAACATGCTGAACACGACCAACTACTGTACATGACCACATGTTGTACATGGCAACATGCTGAACACGACCAACTACTGTACATGACCACATGTTGTACATGGCAACATGCTGAACACGACCAACTACTGTACATGACCACATGTTGTACATGGCAACATGCTGAACACGACCAACTACTGTACATGACCACATGTTGTACATGGCAACATGCTGAACACGACCAACTACTGTACATGACCACATGTTGTACATGATAACATGCTGAACACGACCAAATACTGTACATGACCACATGTTGTACATGATAACATGCTGAACACGACCAACTACTGTACATGACCACATGTTGTACATGATAACATGCTGAACACGACCAAATACTGTACATGACCACATGTTGTACATGATAACATGCTGAACACGACCAAATACTGTACATGACCACATGTTGTACATGATAACATGCTGAACACGACCAAATACTGTACATGACCACATGTTGTACATGATAACATGCTGAACACGACCAACTACTGTACATGACCACATGTTGTACATGATAACATGCTGAACACGACCAAATACTGTACATGACCACATGTTGTACATGATAACATGCTGAACACGACCAACTACTGTACATGACCACATGTTGTACAGGATAACATGATGTACTTGGATACCATGGTGTTCATGACAAAATATGCTGTAAGGACAATATGCTGTAAGGACAATATGCTGTAAGGACAATATGCTGTAAGGACAATATGCTGTAAGGACAATATGCTGTAAGGACAATATGCTGTAAGGACAATATGCTGTAAGGACAATATGCTGTAAGGACAATATGCTGTAAGGACAATATGCTGTACGCGAAGCACGATGTGCATGACCACATGCTATAAAAGACAGCATGATGCACAGGAAAACATGATATACAGGACAAGATTATGTACAGAACAATATGTTGTTCAGGACAACATAATGTACAAGACAATGATCACATACAGGTCAAGACATGTTTAACATGACAGCATGCTGTACAGGAAAACATCCTGGACGGACAATATGCTGGAAAGGAGACAACATGCAGACAACATGTTGTGCAATACAAAATGCTCTATTGGACAAGAAAATGCACACAACAACATGATGTACAGGAAAACATGTTATTAAGAAAAACAACATAGTGTACAGGACATCATATATCATGTTGTGACCATTAACAGACGCCGATAATAGTGGCAAGACATCGGTCTTGAAATTGGCTGAGTTTGACTGCATTCTCTCCGTGCTGACGCTTACAAGAGTTACGTTATACACGAAGTTGATCTAAAATCCTAAACTTGGACTGATTACAATATATTTCAGTCGTTTCCATACTGACTGCATTCGATTTCAGCAAAATGTTTACTCCACTCCAAGATTGTTTCTTCGATCTGTTTAACCCTTTACCCAATGAATATGAATGTAAGAAATAATTACTGTATGCATAGTATATGAAGTTTTCAAATGATATTACATGTATGAAAAGGGTATCTTTTACCATGGCAGGAAGTGTAGAGTCAGATCTATATTACATCATGCCATGTAATCCCTTATCAGACAAGAACCATCTTATCTGGGGTTACACCGTTTGGAAAGGCAACAACAGTCGTCTCTATAGCGAACATAATTAAGAAAACAGGCAGAAACGTATTTTGCATTTGTCTATAAAAACTGTTTCCAAGGAAAAATTGCTTTAATCAAATTTGCATACCCTATCAAGATGCTTAAAGTGCTACTTCCAAATCGTTTCCTCTATGATCATTTACATATAAATCTTGGCATTAGTGCTAGCCATTTCCATATAAATGAGACAGGAATCAGATAGAAGAGATTCTGCCGGGAGCACATGCGGCTGTACAGCAGACAACGCTCCAGCACCAGCAGCTCCGGCTATAAGAGCAATCAAACGCACGTTGCCGTCAACTCAACGATGATTGATTAAGCCAAAAACAAACAACAGCTCAAATTTCTAATTGGAATTGTTTACTTATAATCTCCTGACTTTTTCTGCGGAATAGATATCCAATTTGGGTGGAGGAGTCGTTGGAGTTAATCACGTTTCCTGGCACAATACCACACAAGTAAATGACAGGGGTGTTATATTGGTATCTAGACAAGATAGACCTATTGAAATAAAATATAACCTTTGGTATGCGCTAGCAAGGTTGTAAAGTAAATATGTAAATGTACAATTATCCTCGTTTAATCCTGTTTATGTTATGTGCGCCTTGACTAACATTTGTTAGTAAATAGTTAACCTTTGAATATTCATGTAAGAAATAATGACATGAATATTTACAAGCTGGGGTTTTACTATGGTATATGCTCACATGCATTTTGGGATTGGTGGAAACTGTATAATCAGAGCTATTATAATTGCATAAGAAAACTCTGTTTGCCAATGGAGAGCGATTGTATGAAGGAAATGGTTGCGGCAATTAAAATTAAAGCAGGCGATATTGTTTCAGCATGAGAAGGGATTAAGGTAGATGTGTGTAATAGGTATAATGCAATAGATAACAGTTTGCAGTGTCTCATCTAGTTTGTAAAAACGAGTCATAGTGGAATAACGGTTAATAGCAATACAGAAGAACATGCTTTAACACATTCCCTCCTAGTGACGCATTTTGGTGCATCTGTAAAAGTCACATTTAGAAACCATTGTGATAAATAGAGCATTAGCTCCATTTATCACAATGGTTTCAAAACTACACAATTCTATGTTTTTCCTTTTCTCTAGTTAATGCTCTTTTCGGTAAATTCAAAGAGGCTGGGGTTAAAAATAGTCTAGGAGGGAATGAGTTAAGCGGACATCAAACATGTGTAGTTACTGGTCTGTAAGGCAGGTAGTCGCTTTCTCATTATCTCTTAGACTATGTTTAGACATAGCCTCTTTAAATAGATCTGCAATCAAAGGAGCAATTACTATAGAAAACGACAAGTTTAGAATTGTGTAGTTTTGAAACCACTGTGACAAATAGAGCATTTGCTCCTATGGAGCAAATGCACTATTTGTAACAATAGTTTCAAAAAGTGACTTTTACAGAGGCGTCAAAAGGCGTCAGTAGGAGGGAATGAGTTAATGCAGGTCAAACGTAATGTAAACAACTCCCATAGGAGCTTTCTGCATTACCTTTGCCCTGCATTAAGCAACCACCTGCTTTTTAAGACTCTTATATTCAATAAATGAATTGCCGCTAAGGGTGGGTTTCTAGGTTTGAGTGAGTTGGGTTTTACGGCACTGCGACACGGTCATATACTGTAAGATAAGTAAAACCTTGCTAATCTAAGCACTCAAATAAGTATCATTATCAGTCTTTATGACATGCGGCAGCTTATTGTAGGGTATATTAACCCTTCTCTTGCTGAATTTTAAATACATTTCTCCTTCTTTACCCATGCCCTGTTGTATAATTACATATATCTTCACTGTGTACAAGTATTTCACTGTGCAATCACTGCTCTGGAGTGCACTGGTTGCACAGTCAATTTGTAAATAGTGCAGACCCTGATGAGACAGCTCCTGCAGGAGCTGTCTCATCTGGATCTTCACTATTTGCAGGTAGGTATATTGACGTGAACAGCAAGCGAAGGGTTAAGCTACCACTTGCCTAAATTATATCATTCCTTTATTACTAAAATTGCAGATTAGCCAAGATTTACTGTACCAAAATGGTAATCCAGTTCTACATTGACCAAAACATGTCATTCGGTTAATACACGCAAACAAATAACGATTATTCATAACATTTATTGATAAAATCAAATATATTATTCACCCTTTCCTTCATATAAACGCCTTTCCATGCCTTTGTTAACAGAGTAAGCCCAGGTCAGATGGCTCCTATAGGAGTCATCTGATCAGGGTATGTTCTTCTTGCTTTTAAAATTATAAATCGACCTGACTCTACAGTTTCTATCAATACCAAAACACCCTGTGTACAAATGTCATTATAAAAATGCAGTTAATAAATATTCATGGTGTCATTATTTCTGACAAGAATGGGTTAAAGAAAAGACAAAGTCAGCTAACTAACTTGTCTCTGAATATCTGATAATACATAGCCTAGAATATTGTCTTTATATGTAGTCGTTCTGTGCATCATATATCTGACATATATTCAAGTACAGTAAAGAAGAATTGAGAAATTTTCAGGCAGATATTTTCAGACCGATGGCGGCTAGAGTAGAAGTCATTTCTGCATGCTTTCAGTCTGCACTAAACTGCCAGCCATCTTAAAGACCAAGAATGATACTTACTTGAGTGATCGAATTAGCGAGTTTGGAAGTTCCAATAAGCAATGCTGAGTCGTTGAATCAACGAGTTTCAGTGTTCGAATGAGCAAGGTTTAATATTCGAATTGGCGAGATTGAGTGTTCGAATTAGCGAGATTAAATGTTCGAATTAGCGAGGTTAATTGTTTGAATCAGCACGAAAGGGTGTTAGAAAGAGCGATGTTTAATATTCGAAGAGATTGAGTGTTCGAATTCACGAGAATTAGTGAGATTTAGTGTTCGAATTAGCGAGGCTGATTGTCCAAAAATAACGATATGAAGTGTTCGAATTAGCGAGGTTGATTGTTTGAATTAGCGAGATTAAGTGTTTGAATTAGCGAGATTAAGTGGTTGATTTAGCGAGATTGATTGTTTGAATTAGCGAGATTAAGTGTTCGAATTAGCGATGTTGATTGTTCGAATCAGAGATATTAAGTGTTTGAATTAGCGAGGTTTATTGTTTGAATTAGCGATATTAAGCATTCGAGTTAGCGAGGTTGATAGTTTGAATTAGCGAGATTATGTGTTCGAATTAGCGAGGTTGATTTTTCGAATTAGCGATTATGTGTTCGAATTAGCGAGGGTGATTGTTCGAATAAGCGACACTTTAAGTGTTCGGATTTTCGAGGTTGATTGTTTGAATTAGCACGAATGGGTGTTCGAATAAGCGAGATTAAGTGTTTGAATTGTTAAGGTTGAGAACACATGATTTTGTGACCAAGGCAGACACTCTATTCGCAAAGGCGCCGAACGCGCCACTATCAGGGAAAATATTAATCCATCCCCTCCTACTGAAGCCTTTTTGACCAATTCCCTTCTACTGACGCCTTTTGGCGCCTCTGTAAGTCATTATTTTTAAACCATTGTGAACAAGAGCTGTCATAGTCACGAGACAAATGCCCCCCCAAATTGTACCCTGTGACCTTGACCTTTGACCCATGGACCAGGGAGTTGATGCATCGTCTTTGTGTGGTGAACATTTGTGCCAGGTTACTTTGAAATCCATTCACAGATAAACAAGTAATTGTACCCTGTGACCTTGAACTTTAACATATGGACCAGGGAGCTGAACGCGACACATCGTCTTTGTCTGGTGAATATTTGTGCCAAGTTATATTGAAATCCATTGATAGATAAAGAAGTTACAGACCGGACACGGAATTTGTGACAAAGTAATTGTACCCTGTGACCTTGACCTTTGAAACATGGACCTGGGAGTTGAAAGCGACACATTTTTCTTGTCTGGTGAACATTTGTGTCAAATCATATTGAAATCCATTGATATACATGTATAAATAAGTTACAGACCGGACACGAAATTTGTGACAAATTAATTGTACCCTGTGACCTTGACCTTTGACCCATGGACCAGGGAGTTGAAAGCGACACATCATCTTTGTCTGGTGAACATTTGTGCCAAATCATATTGAAATCCATTGATATATAAAGAAGTTACAGACCGGACACGAAATTTGTGACAAAGTAATTGTACCCTGTGACCTTGACCTTTGACCCATGGATCTAGGAGTTGAAAGGGACACATCCTCTTTGTGTAGTGAACATTTGTGCCAAGTTATACTGAAATCCATTGATAGATAAAGAAGTTACAGACCGGACACGAAATTTGTTACAAAGTTATTTTACCCTGTGACCTTGACCTTTGACCCATGGACCTGGGAGTTGAACGCAACACATCATCTTTGTGTGGTGAACATTTGTGCCAAGTTATATTGAAATCCATTGATAGATAAAGAAGTTACAGACCGGACACGAAATTTGTTACAAAGTTATTTTACCCTGTGACCTTGACCTTTGACCCATGGACCTGGGAGTTGAACGCAACACATCATCTTTGTGTGGTGAACATTTGTACCAAGTTATATTGAAATCCATTGATAGATAAAGAAGTTACAGGCCGGACACGAAATTTGTTACAAAGTAATTGTACCCTGTGACCTTGACCTTTGACCCATGGACCTGGGAGTTGAACGCCACACATCATCTTTGTGTGGTGATTATTATATTTTGAAATCCATTCACAGATAAAGAAGTTATAGAAGGGACACGAAATTTAGGACGGATGGACGGACGGAGGAACGGGCGGACGGATGGAAGGACGGACGGACGGATAGAACGAAGGACGGACAGGCGGACGGACGTACGGATGGACGGACAATGCGATTACTATATGCCCGCCGTTGGTGGCATAAAAATAGAGCATTTGCTCCACCGGAGCAAAATGAATACTTTATTTATCACAATGGTTTTAAAACTATACAATTATAAATTTTCCCTTTTCTCCAGTAAATGTTCCCTTTCGGTAGATTTATCCAGAGGTTTGGGTCTAAAATAGTCTAGGAGGGAATGGGTTAAGTTGATGCCAATTTTAAATAAAAGCATCATATTAATGGTGGCTAATCTGTGAAAACCGCAGATTGAGAGAAAAAATGTGAATATTAGTAATTTTGAAACATCAAAGAAAAAAATCTACCGAAATTGGAAAGTTTAAATTGCAAATTCCACAGAAAATGGCAAATAGAAAATTAATTGGTGGTTCTTGTGATTTTGCGTGAGATAGTAAACAGCACATTCCGAAGTATTAACAACGATCAACTGGAGAAATCAGTGGAACTAAGATGACCTGAAAGATTAGACAATCTTAGGTTTATTGTTGATTTAATGATTACAATATAATGTCACTATAGCGGTCATTTAACCCGTTCCCTTATATTGACGTCTTTAATTTGACGTCAATAAAAGTAATATTTCAAAATCACTGTGATAAAGTTTCCATGATGAATATTCATGTAGGAAATAATGAAGTCATGAATATTAATTTTTTTATAATGACATATGAACACAGGGCATTTTGGCTCAGGCAGAAGCTGTAGAATCATATCTATATTACACCTGGATCCAAACATCTGGATCCAAACTGTTTGCATAGGTAATCACAGATTCGTCCATAGCAGTAAGCCCTGTGAATCGTTTCCGGCGAGATCGGGGTTGAAAATCACAGAGTCATACAAAAATCTAGCTCACGACATACAAATACATGCATAGATAAAACTGACGAAAGAACTAATTTCTATAATTGAATATAAAGTACAGCACCTATCTGGTTCCAGGTATGTATTTCCAATATATAATAGCGCCGGAACACAAAACACCGCTGAACGCCCGTATGCAATGTTTAATACTAGAGAAGAAAACTTTATAGCGCGAATACCAGAGCCGGAATGAAACATGTGGCCATTACTTAAGTTATAGATGTAGGACTATCGATCTGGATAAGCAGATTAGAATGCAGTTCGTTTACATCCTACTACAGTAAAGCATCGCCAATACGACCACTCAAACGAAGCATAATCACTGAAGTTTAAAACATGTGGTAGCTTAATGCAGGGCAAAAGTTATGCAGAAAGCTCCTATGGGAGCTTTCTGCATTACTTTTGCCCTGTATTAAGCATCCATCTGCTTTTACAGACTCATGTGTTAATAACTAACATGGTCGCATTAGCGAGAATTTCTGTATCGTAAGGATAGGCCCGCCGTGTCAGTTCCACATAATCATCAGCGAAAACCCGGAAAGAAAATTGAGTTTCCTCATTTGATGACGGGCTAAATTGGTTGTTTAAAAGACCAGACACTTGTTCACAGATATCCTGCCTGTCGAGAAAGAAGAGTCACTGAGTGACAGTACAACGGCTTAGATTACATTATCTCATTTTAAGTCAGTAACACGTCGATGGAAACTTTTACGAAAACAGTTGGATTTCCAACGGACATTGCTCTCATTGATTAAAATGTTGGGTTTTTTAAAAAAGTTTTTTAGAAACACACGTGGAAAGACATCGCAAATACATGTGTCAGAGAACATGGAATGCACAATTGTATAATATTTTACCCTTTCGCTGCAAATGCCGGATCTGTGATTACCTATGCAAACAGTTTGGATCCAGATGAGACGCCGAGTAACTCGGCGTCTCATCAGGATCCAAACTATTTGTTACTGTTACTATGTTTTTGAAACAAAAATGAAGAAAATCAAAAGAATGAAAATTTGTAGCAGACGACAAAGTTAGCAGACGACAGAGTTTGGCAGCGAAAGGGTTAACCGGTGCATGGGGAAATATGTGTCCTAAAACCCCTTTACAAATCAAAGACCTCAAATTCACGGATTCGATACTTGAAAAAAGACGAGAAACTGTGAAACTTAGAACATAGCCTTTAGGAATGAATGCTGTCTCTTGTGCGCGAGCAGTGATAGCTTGTGGCAACGCATCGCAACTCTTTCGCTGTCACATTTAATCGTCTGCAACCTTTGTCGTCTGCTGCAATTGTGATTTTTTACAGTTTTGCTTCAAAAACCATAGTCACAGTAGCAAATAGTTTGGATCCTGATGAGACGTCGAGTTACTCGGCGTCTCATCTGGATCCAAACTGTTTGCATATGCAATCACAGATGCGACATTGGCAGCAACGGCGTTACTCTGAGAAACCAAACTTTTAACAATTATCTCGTTGTAAAAACAATGGCTACTAAAAACCTCTGACCATGTTTTTTTTTAAATTAATTCTGATTCATTCAAGCTTTTACAAAACTATTGACCAAGAATATCAAACAGCTTGGATCCAGATGAGACGCCGATTTGGTCGGCGTCTCATCTGGATCCAAGTTGTTTTACAAAACGCGAGTCAGGCTGCAAAAACATCGTAATGGTTATAATTAAGTTCCACACTGTATCATTCTAATCTCGACGTTAACAAGGATTTAGGCTAAGATAATAGAGAACATTTTCTTTATATTTACCCAAGTGTATTTTATGTTCACACAATCATGGCTTTTTTAGCGATTAACGTTCTATGCACAGATGTATTTCGTCGAATTTACGTCACTTCTGCGGGGGTAGTAATCTATCTAAGATTGGTGACGTCCTTTACTAAAATCTTCTTCATTTCCCTGTGTTGATATGATTTCCGAGTAGTGTAAGTTTAAATGTACCAGCGGGAGCTTTTTGGATCAGTTACTAGCACGATGAGTTTGAACGTATATATTTAAACACAGGTCCAGATAAAATGCGTATATTAAAACATTTGAAATCAAGAATAACTCCGTTATTTCTCCACCAAACCCTATGTTGTGACCACTCTTTGGAATCGTCTCTTTGAGACGATTCTAAAGAGTGGTCACAACGTAGGTTTTGATGGAGAAATGATGATTTAAGTATTTGAGTACGCACGTTTATTTGTTGCTCTGTATGTAAACATAATTATTTGGTCTAGAAAATACAAGGCATCATAAAAAGACACCGAGCGCTCAGTGCCAAACTGCCATAATTACAACATAGCAGGCCTGACATTGATGATCTGTGCAAATATGGCCTGTTTGGCACTCTGGTTGTGAGATTGAAATGAAATGAAAGAAAACATTGTTTTAAGAATTAACCGTTTACTCCATGAATATTCATGAAAGAAATGATTGCATCATGAATATCAATAAGATTATGTTTTGAAATGGCTTAACAGTTTTGCCAAAGCAGAAACTGTAGAATCAGATCTATATCTTTCCACAACCAAACAGAGCAGATCCTGAACAGACTGTTCCTGAAGGACAACAAAACATAACAAGATGTGTTTGTGAAACACTATGTCCCGACCTTTGACCGTGAAGGATGACCTTGACCTTTGACCCATGAACGCGACACATCGTCTTTGTGTGGTGAACGTTTGTGCCATGTTATTTTGAAATCGATTCACAGATGAACAAAAGTTATAGAAGGGACACAAAATTTGGGACGGACGGACGGATGGTGGAAGGACGGGCGGAAGCACGGATAATGCAATTACTATATGCCCGCTGCTGGGGACATAAACACAAACAACAACCACAACAGTAAAATAACAACAACGACGACAACAACAGCAACAACAGCACAGCACAACACACCAGCACAGTCAACAACAAACAACAACAGAAAAGCAACCAAGAACAACCAACACAACGTAAGCAACATCATTCAACCAACAACCATCACACCACAACACAAAACGACAATGACATCAACAACAATAACATAACACAACAACCAACCAATCAACAATAACAGCAAAACAACAAAGACAACGACAACAACAATATCAAGTTAGCGATATTGACGTGCTTTCGTCTAAACAACACTTAAATTATATATTAGGAGAGGCAATTAAATATAACTAGTTGGCTAATAATCACATGTACATGTAGTCAATGATTTCAGGCAGGCCAGAGCTAAGTAGATACCTTTATACTAAAGTCATCAATTCTCCACCAAACCCTATACCGTGACCACTCTTTAGAACCGTCTAGAAGCGACGATTCTAAAGAGTGGTCACAGTATAGAGTTTGGTGGGGAAAATGAGGGATCTATTCTTGAAAATAACTAAAGTTACGCATCTTATCTGGACCTCTGGTAGATGAACATATTTTGTATTATGTATGAATAGTCCAAGTCTACTTCGTAGCAAACTTTCACAATAGCTTATTTTATTACTCATATTTTTTACAGTTGTACATATATCCTTTTTACAAATGACTACAATTATATATACAAGTAAATGGGTTGGACCACAAGTGCTGACGACATTAGAAAAGGTCCTCCCCAAAGTATAATTGTTTGTAAATGTTAGTGGTTTAATACATACAAAGTATTAACTGTATTAGTAAAACATAATAATTAACAATAATTAAGTGATTAAGTGGTTGCAGGAATATGTCACCATAGATTCGCATCAATGGTTGAAAATAAGTTTCAGAAAGTATACTATGAATGGTAAGCAATGCCATACAATAAAATAAGCTGTACCTGAATGTCGACAGAATAAACTTCATACACTGGATACACAGGATCCGATGAACAATACATCCCAGTTTTAATGTCTGTCTTAAGCATGTTATGAACAAATTAGTGTTCACCTTTAACCCTCCGCGAAAACAAAATGTCTGCTCAGATTTGAGGCTGGTACAATTTTGACTACTTCCGATTCGATCAAGCCTTTGAGAAACTATTGACCGAGTGTAAAATAGATTGGTGACCTGATGAGATGCCGAGTTACTCGGCGTTTCATCTGGATCCAAACTGTTTGCAAACACTAGTCATGTCGTGGATAACTGGATAATGATTAATAGTTGGGAAATGTTAGGATGAGTATAAAACGTGAAGATGCTCTATTTCTGACCAAAGCAACGTTACACCGGTTGTTTAAATTTGTTATTTAATTTTTTTAAAAAAATCGCCTTAAAATTGAGAAAGATGTGCAGTAAAACCTATCTATAGCGACCACTTCGTGAAAAAATATTAGAATATTTAAAAAATTAGGTGGTTGCTTAATGAAGGGCGAAAATGATACAGGGAAATCCTATATGAACTTCCTGCATAACTTTCTCTCTGCATCCATGTGGATATCACATGCCACAAGGAGAACCCACAATTAGATCCCTTTCTAGTGATCGTTATACAAAGAATTTACCGTCATTTATAAAACAAACAACAGTGCGTTCAGCTTGCTCTAACGATTACACACATAAATAACGACTAGAAGCAAAATAAATCCTTATGCATCCATGTCTGGCAGTAAATGGGCAGAGCAACACATTAAAGTGACTTCTATGTCAATGTAAACACATGCTGCTTGCCACTAACGTAAATTGAATTAACTCTTCAATCCCACTCTCCGCGACCTGACTCGAATTTACAAACAGCTTGGATCCAGATGAGACGCCGAGTAACTCGGCGTCTCATCAGAATCCAAGCTGTTTGATATTAGGTCAATAGTGTTTCAAATGTTTGATCAAATCGGATGTAATCATTGAACCAGATTTAAATTTGCGTAGACATTATTTATGCGTAGCAGGATAAGGGTTACGGCGGTCTGGATACCTCTTATTATGTACAGATACCCAAATCCAGGGAAAATCCTTCCCTTAGAATGTTCAGCATGTTGGAAATGTGTTGAAAAAAAAACCCCTATGGATTAAACTTAAAGAGCAGTTACTTAGTTATTTTTATCAACGATTGTGTATAACTTAACAAGGTTGGTCAGTGTCGAATCTGGTCTATACTGTTCGCAGTTGGTTGAATGTATGAATGTAGCATGTTGAAGAACAAATAACGCATGAGCTAAAACATAAAAACCTATCGATCAGCTGGGTCCGAACAGAACAATGCTCTAAATTAGAAATGTCGTGCATTGCATAATCAACTTAAGCTGTTTTATGTGCTAAGCGATCACTATAGAGAAGTCTAATCCTGTGTCTTTAACCCTTTATTCCATAAATACGCTTTTCTACGCATTTGCAAACAGAGTAGGCCCAGATCGGACGGCTCCTTTAGGAGCCGTCAGATCAGGGTCTACTCTGTTTGCTTATGATAATAATAATATAAATATAAATATATAAATATAAATATAATATAAATAATAATAATATATAATTTAATAATATAATAAATATAATAATGTAAATATGGTTTCACAGTATCTGCCATGACCAAAAATCCTTGTGTTAATGTGTTATGATAATTAATCTAATTAATATTCATATGTCAATATGTCTTTTATAAATATTTATGGGATAAAGCGTTACGACATGTGTAGTTTAATGCAAGACAAAGCTAACACAAGAAGCTAACGGTGGCCTTGCAACCAGCAGCATTATAACCCACTTGAGTTGTAGTGATCGCTTAACCCTTTCCTTCATATACACACACCTTTCAACACCTTTACAAACAGAATAGGCCCAGATCAGATGGATCCTGTAGGAGTCGCCTAACCAGAGTATGCTCTGTTTCCAAATGAAATTATGATAAAAGTTGACTTTACAATTTTACCAGTACCAAAACATCATGTGTACATATGACATTATGAGTATCTTTACCCGATTTCGTTATAAAGGTACATGCACACACGACACACTAGGCAAACACTGTTGAATCAGATCTGTATTATACCATAAGCAAACAGAGAAGACCCTGATCAGACGGCTCCTATAGGAGCCGTCTGATCTGTGTCTACTCTGTTTGCAAATGTGTGAAAAGGCGTTTATATAAGTGAAAGGGTTTAACGGCAACTGGACTAAGATAAATATTCTGACTTGAAAATGGTTCGCCCGTCTTCGTCGTTTTTTTGTGTGAATAAAAACCTAACTAGAAAACTGTGCACATTGGAAAAACACTGGCCAATAATCTACACATCAATAAGATATAAAGGTCGAACAAAAAGGTACATAGACGACGAAACCTTACACTACATGCATTACTAGAGCTGAAGATAAGAGGATCTATCTATAAAAAACCTCTTAGTTTTAAGTCAAACTATATATGGTTGGTATATTTAAGCCTTTACTCCACGTGAAAGACACACTGATATCATGCATATCAATTAGTTTATTGTTTTATAATGGTACATGGACACGGTAAGACCCTGGTCAGACAGGAGCCGTCTGATGTGGGTCTACTATGTTTTCAAAGGCATATAAACGCGTATTTATGGAGTATAGAGTTAAGAACTGCACATAGCCAAACCCATCTGGTTGATATTTATTAGAATTCCATCGATGAGCCGATTCTAATGAAAACAAGCAAAATATGGTTTGTAGACGTAATATAGAAAACACCTACTTTCCAAAGTTTCCCTCTTATTCACAGCTCTGAAATGAAACTACAGACACAGACTTACTTTGATCGATGCACGACTCCCATGGCCATTCAGAAACTCATTTTCCTCAACGCACTCCGAACTGTAACAAACATGAAACGATATTGCAAGTTTATATCGAATACTGTACGGCACCATTAACAAACATTTATAAAATAACCAGTAGACGATCGTTTGAAGAACAAGGGCACAGTACCTATGCAACACATTATTTTTAAAAAATACAGTAATGCCGTCTGATCTTGGTCTACTGTGTTTGCAAATGCGTGAAAACCCGTTTATATGAGGGAAAGGGTTAAAGTACAATATCTGTAGTAAAGCGACTATAAAGCAACCCGCACTATGAAACAAATAATAGCAGTCCATCGCTCTGAAGTATATAAGCAACCTAGGTAGACTATTAAGTACAGAGCTGCGTACTCAAATACTACAATCGTCCTTTCTCCACCAAATCCTATGTTATGACCACTCATTAGAATCGTCTCTTCGAGACGATTCTAAGGAGTGGTCGTAACATAGGATTTGGTGGAGAAATAAAGAGAGTTATTCTTAAAAAAAATTTAATTTACGCTTCGTATCTGGATCTATATCTACGCTAAACCCTATCATGATGCGAGTTCACATACATAAAACAGCATCCATGCATATTATTCACAACTCTGACAAGTGAAGGTTGCTTGTATCCAGTCTATTACTATGCTGTTAACCCCGATACTTCGAACATTAAATAAAACACGTATCTTTATCGGTGACAGCTTAATGCAGAGTGAAAGTCATGTAAAACGCTCACATAGGAGCTCTATGCATGACTTTCGCCTTGCATTAAACAACCATTCATCTAACAGTTCTCACTTCTTCATTACTAAAACTTCGAAATAACGATTCTTTACTGTATTCTATTTCAAAGCTCTCATTGCTAAATCAATTGTTCAAAGAAATGCAAGAACAATAAAACACAAGGAAGTATTAAACAAAAAAGTATCAAATTCAGATCTAATCCATAATTAGTTTAGCAAATGACAGCATAACAAAATAGCATAATAAAGGCAATTATATGATGATGGAGAATACTGTTCATGTTATTTCATGTTTAATCTGCATTTATTTCCTCCTTCTTATACAACTGTCGGGAGTGTGTTCTTCTTATTGCCTTAAGTCTCTCCGGATTTATTCGGATTTCTATTTGTGTAAATCGCCGTCAAACACATCCACATTCGACAGAAAACATACATTATCCCTGGGAAATTAGATGTAGTTATTTATTGGCTATTTGCAAACAGAATAGTCCGGATAGCTAACAGAACATGAGTAATGAGCAATCTACTATTACAACGTTATTGTGATCATATCCCTGTCTCTCAATGAATGTATTTCCACAACATTTGCAAGTCTTGATTTATAGGATCACGTTGGCTTTGTTATGACCTTAATCCTTTGCCTCATGCATATTAATGTAAGAAATAATGACTCCATAAATATTCATTAGCTGATTTCTTTTGTAAAGGGCAGAAATTGAAAAAAAAATCTTTGTAACTCCACAGGCAATCCGAGCAGACACTGGTGAGACGGCTCCTACACAATCTGGGTCTAATGTGTAAGTAAATGCGAGACAATGCAATCAGAGCAGACACTGGTGAGACGGCTCCTACACAATCTGGGTCTAATGTGTAAGTAAATGCGTGACAATGCAATCAGAGCAGACACTGGTGAGACGGCTCCTACACAATCTGGGTCTAATGTGTAAGTAAATGCGTGACAATGCAATCAGAGCAGACACTGGTGAGACGGCTCCTACACAATCTGGGTCTAATGTGTAAGTAAATGCGTGACAATGCAATCAGAGCAGACACTGGTGAGACGGCTCCTACACAATCTGGGTCTAATGTGTAAGTAAATGCGTGACAATGCAATCAGAGCAGACACTGGTGAGACGGCTCCTACACAATCTGGGTCTAATGTGTAAGTAAATGCGTGACAATGCAATCAGAGCAGACACTGGTGAGACGGCTCCTACACAATCTGGGTCTAATGTGTAAGTAAATGCGTGACAATGCAATCAGAGCAGACACTGGTGAGACGGCTCCTACACAATCTGGGTCTAATGTGTAAGTAAATGCGAGACAATGCGTTTTACCCTTTCCCTCATATTGACACATTTTGACGACTCTGTAAACGTCTCTTTTTGAAACCATTGTGATAAATAGAGCATTTGCTCCTATGGAGCAAATGCTCTTTTTATCACGATGGTTTGAAAGAATGATTTTCACTGAGGAGCAAAAAGACGTCAATAGGAGAGATTGGGCTAATGCGGTCAATGTATTGCAACATGCTGAGGACGAATTCGTGATAACCTTTGCATAAGCAGTAAGCATAAGAAACTTATTGCTACTTATTGCATTAAGCAACCACCAACTTACAAAGACAAATTTTAATTACTAATATTTCGTAGTTTTTACTGTATATGGAGTAAAGGGGGTGAACATTACACAAATCCAAGTTGTATTTATTCTATTTCATTACAATAGTCGGTAAGGTTGTAGACATCGAGGTGTCTATTGTGTATTGGAGCTGCCGATATTCTTGACTTAAAAATGATCGAGTATTGACGGAGGACTTGTAATGAAGTTCCACTATAAGTGAAGTGACTGGAAAGTAGGAGAACCATACAGAAGTATGTCAATTACATGTATGTGTGTAACAGACATTCTGCATTCTACTTGCTTTGATTAGGAACTGGCTGAATGAATTGACAATACTCCATGCGGGTCAGTGTGGGACTTGTAATGAAGTTTCACTCAAGTGACCGGGGATCAGTAGTACCATACAGATCTGTGTCAATTACATACATGTATATACATGTAGCAGACATTATTTCCCCAAAATGTTTAAACCACAAATTAAGGAACTGACCGACTGAATTGATAACACTCCACGAGTATTTAGAAGAAGGCGTGTAATGACGTTCCACACAAGCGACTAGACAGTATAAGTTCTTGTAATACAGATTACTAAATAAATTATTGTAATACAGATTACTAAGTAAATTATATGTTTATAATTATGTAATAGTCATTATTTCCTCAAACTCTTTAGATTCGATTCATTGATCAAGGAGCTGGTTGGTCGAATTTACAAGGAAATCATGTATGTTACTTAGTTCCATGATACAGGATATGTGTTTGAATACATGTACAATGTATAATTAAACCTTATTCCAATACTCATAAATAACCATTATTGGGTTTTAAGACAGGTGGCAGCTTAACCCATTCCCTCATATTAACACTCTTTGATGCCTCTGTAAAATTCATTTTGAAACCATTGTGATAAGTAGAGCATGTGGTCCCATGGAGCGGAGCAGATGCTCTATTTATCACAATGCTTTCAAAACTACACAGCTAAAATGTTCCTATTCTCTAATAAATGCTTCTTGTCGGTAGATTCATTCATGTAGGTTGTTTGTATATATAGCCTACGAGGGAATGAGTTAATGCAGGATGAAAGTCATGTAGGAAGCTCCTCTGGGAATTTTCTACAGGACTTCCACACTGTATTAATCCTTTCCCTGTTCTGTCTTTATTCCAAATGTCCATACCTACTGAATATTCGTGGATATAATAGTTATAATGAAATATGGAAGGTGGAGAGGAACATTATATAGCTATTTTAGAAAGTAAATAATCATCTTTCAAATTCCACTAGCAAACAGGGCAGACCCTGATCAGACGGCTCCTATAGGAGCCGTCTGATCTGGCTCTACTCTAATTGCAAACGCGTGAAAACACGTTTATATGAAGGAAAGGGTTAAGTAGCCACTTGCCTCATGACTTCTCAATTAGTCATAATTAAACATTTCGAATTAGCGATGTTTCGCTACAATTTCCATTACTAACTTTAGGAGAAAAAGTAAATGTAATACAATACAATACAATACAATACAATACAATGTAACTGTACAGTATACAGCCAATAAGGAACATTAATTATTATTCATGCATAGTACACTTTACTCGAATTAACATTTGTGTGGTGCGATCTATCTGTGAATTGTTTCCAGGCAGGTTGACCATTCTTACTTTGGATAATATATCGGTCTATGGAAATTCAATCTATATCAAAGTGCAATACGAGTCCTTTCCATTATAAACTTACACTCCCAGTGTAAAACAAACATACACTCCCAGTGTCAAACAGTTTGTATCCTGATGAGACGTCAAGTTACTTGGCGTCTCACCAGGAACGGAATTGTTTGAAAATATTAATACGTAGTAGCCCAATATGTGTCAAACCTTGCAGTTAATAGAGACGCATTTTCAGGCCTTTGCAAATTGGGTAGACCCACATTGGACGAGTCCTGTAGGCACCGTCTGATCAGGGCCTGCTCTGTTTGATTATTGAATAGTATAAATCTAATTCTACTTAATGCAAGATGAAAGTCATGCAGAAAGCTCATCTAGGAGCTTTCTGCATGCCTTTCATCCTGCATTAAGTCTTATCGTAGCCAAACATTCAAGAGTTTATACGCCATCATAACATCTAGTTAATATACATGACGTCATTATTTCTCACTTGATTATTCATGAGGTAAAGGGTCAACAACCATTGTGAAGCTAATGGAATACAGTCACACAATGGTATCCATCAAACCAATGATTACACTTGTCAGTGGTAGTGCTAGTGTATTCCTGCTACAGACAACATCTTCTAAAACGACCATATGAATGAATAAACATAGCTGCCTTAAACCCAGTTTCCCCTCATAGGCTAATTTGAGACATAACTTCAAGAATTTGAATAATTCTACCAAAAAGGAGCAATTATTAGTAAAAAAGGTAGATTTTAGAATTGTGTCGTTTTGAAACCATTGTGATAAATACAGCATTTGCTCCTATGGAGCAAATGCTGTATTTATCACAATGGTTTCAAAAAAGCAATTTTACACAGGCGTCAAAATGCGTCAATATGACGGAATGGGTTAAAAGCACGCGGTAGCTTAATGCAGGACAAAATTAATGCAGAAAGCTCCTTGCCTCAGGAGCTTTCTGTACAACTTTCGCCCTGCATTAAGCAACTACTTTTAACACCCATTATTATATCTCTATTTTTGATGATTGCTTTAGACATGGTTTACTGTATATTGACTGGAGCAAACACAAGATCTCACTTTGTCCTGATTTCATTTTCTTTTCCTTTACAAGAGGTTGATTTAGGTCGTACAGGATACTCTATTACACATGACAAGGCGGCACGAAACGGATCAGTTTTTACAATAGGGGTCGAGATCTCTTTGTGCGAAACACAAGCGAGATGAAACAGAAAACTAATAACATTGGATAAACCAGTGTCATGCTGTGAAAAAAAAACATATCTGCTTAAATCTAGATCTGGGGCAATTTTGACTATTTCCGATTCAATCAAGCTTTTGGGGAAAATATTGACAGAATGTTAAACAGCTTGGAACCTGATGAGGCATCAATATACTCGGCGTCTCGTCTTGTTCCAGTCTGTTTTCAGAGGCCTGTTGGTCGTGGATAGCGGAATAGAGGTTAGCACAGTGCCCACGTCCTCAGCCTAAATGCAACTTTCCCAGAAGTAGCTAAGAATATATGAATGAGACAAAGTAAACATCGATCTCATCTTCTTTCGTGCTAAGCGTGACTTCATTGATATCTACAAACAGCTTGGATCTGGATGAGACGCCGAGTTACTCGGCGTAACTCGACGTCTCATCTGGATTCATGCTATATGATACGCAGTCAATAGTGTCTCAAAGGATTGAACGAACCGGAATTTGGTGAAAATTTCAGCAAATCAGAGACTGAGCAGGACTTTTGGTTTCGGTATGAAAATGGTTAACTAAAGATGCTAATTGCATCAATGTCATATATAATGTAATCTAAAATATTTCCAAATCTGACTATCGCACAGCGTGTGATTAGGGTATTAGAATGAGCCCAGTCTGATTGATGGTATTAATATTCTGCGAACACCTCTTTGAAGAAGAGAGACACAGACAACGTGACTGATGGCATTTCTGTCCTAACACGACAGATGACGAGGTATGAAGTCAGTCAGAGTGATTGTATTTAAATTCAGCGAACAACTCTTTGAGGAAGAGGTACACAGACAACGTGACGGACGACTTGAAGTCTCTGTTCTAACGCGCTGGAGGGATAGGTTTGATCCCCAGATAGGATGTACCAAAGACGTTGAAAGACCAATAGCCGTGTCAGAGGAGCGATCTCTGATTAGGGTCTTTATTACGTATTTAGTATTTATTTAAGTACTGTAATGGTGTGGGCATGATGCAATATGTTCATCTGTCCTTACAAAATAACAGTTATTTCACGAATTTATTAAGCGATTATTTTTTATTTTCCCCTTCATCCTATCAGCCATGTGTAGTCACGAGGAATACTCATACAAAATCTGGTCAGTATTATTTGAGAATATGTTTGTGAGAGTTTACTATATAAGCAAACTTGCGTGAAGAAGACTAAATAATGTTTATTTTCTAACCTAAGAGCAAAAGATATATTAGTTGAATCAACCTTTGCATTTCAATTAAGCCTTGACGAATTCCTTCATATCGACAACTTGTGACACCTTTGTAGAAGTGACTTTCTGAAACCATTGTGATATATAGAGCATTTGCTCCATAGGAGCATTTAATGCTCTATATACCACAATGATTTCAAAACTACACAATTCTAAAATTTCCTTTTCTACAGTAAATGCTCCTTTTCGGTAGATTTATTCAAAGAATAAATTCTAAAAATATATTATGAGGGAATGGTTTAAGGAGCACCAGTCAGAGACGCCTTTTTTTATACCTTTGCAAACAGTAACTCCAGATTATATAGTTCCAGTCACTGGCACGTGATCGAAAAAGACTATAGTTTATTTAAAGCAACTAGTACATTAATACACTATATGATACACATGTATAACTATTATATTCACAACTATAGTCTGTTTCGATCAAGTGCCAGTGGTTCCAGTATATGAGCTGTCCGATCAGGGTCTACTTTGTTTGCTTAACCCTTTCACCGCCAATGTCGCAAAAATGCATCACGACAAATAGTGCAGTTCCATATCAGACGCCGCCTTTTCAAGGCGGCGTCTGATCAGGGACTTCACTATTTGTCTCAAACTCTAGTTCTATATCTGTGCTTTTTTTCTTTGAAGTTTGCATTTATTTATCTTATTTCCTTATCTTACTCAATGATTTAACACACAATTGGATTGCAGACGACAATTAGAAATTTGGCGCCGAAAGGGTTAAGAATAATATAGTTCTTATTCTAGTTTATGCCATGGTCAACACATCTGTTGTTTTATACATCATTGTAAACATTTAACTGAATACTATACATACAAGAGTTATTTCTTACATGAATATTCATGAAATAAAGAGCTGAACGATATATACATATAAATACTATACAAGTTTCTCGAAATGAAAATGTGCTACTGGAATCTGATTGTCAAAATAACCTGATGAAAACCTTCCCCATAAAAACTTAAAGTCATTATGTTCATCAAACGGGCAAAACAACGGACTTTCTGATAACCAGTGAACATTTTCCTTGTAACAAGCGCTTTTCACGCATTTGCAAATTGAGTAGACCCAAATCAGACGTCTCTTATAGCAGCCGTCTGGTCAGGGTCTGCTCTGTTTGCTTATGGAATCATAATATACCTGACTTAACAGTTTCTACAAATACCAAAATATCCTGTTTACATGTCATTACACAATTTAAGCTAATGAATATTCATGACGGCATTAGTTCCTACATTAATTTACAACACGGAAATGGTTAAATTACCCGCTAGTATCTGATAATACTGGAAATTGAACAATCATGAAAAGTGCGGAGAATGGAAATTGGTTTTCATAAGACAAATCATTCAATAAATTTACTAGGCACTAACAAGAATCCCAGCGGAAAATAAGTTTATCTGGATCTCGGATGCAATTAAATCCTGATTGAACAACGCACATCGCACACAGCTAACGATCGAGTCTGATTAGTCCTTCGAATGCAGAATATTCAAAGTGAAATGAAACCAACTGTATTTGCTATAGAGTCCACTTAGTATAATTATAATGGTTGAATTGCAAGAGGCTTTTGAATGACAGACAATGCAGGGCCTGAAAAGAGGGCTCCTCTAGGAGCCCTCTTATCTGGGTCTCCATTGTTTTCAAATATTGGAACACTCATTTCGCGCATTCAATGGGTTAAGCTTTACCATGTTACTAAGGGATCAGTAATGTCTATTTTGCGAATAGTTTGGACCTAAATGAGATGCCGAATAAGAGACGTTCTCATGTGGAGCATGACTCATATGGGACTGTTTGACTCTTTTTATTGCAAGAGAACATGTTTTGATTTCAAGTTTTCAGAACATGAAGTTAATTATCTTTAACCCTTTCCTCCAAGGATCTTCATAAAAGAAATCATGATATCATTAATCTGATAGAATTATGTTATTTTATAAGTAATCAGAGCAGATCCTGATCAAACGATTCCTACATGAGCCTCTGATATGGGTCTACTCTGTTTGAAGAGGCGCTAAAAGGCGCATGGATATACGGAATACAGGATTAAACGTTAGATAACATGTTTTAGCATAGAGACGTATAAGTCAAATAGGAGTGCCTAGTGTCATCAGGGTGTGGGAACCAGGAGTTTCTTCCCTAACATAATCTTAGCACTTATCCCCGCTGTGAAAATATAATGTCTGCTCGAATATGGGTCTGGTGCATTTTTGACTACTTCCGACTCAATCAAACTTCTGAGAAACTCTTGAGAAACGAGTGCCAAACAGTTTGGATTCAGATGAGACGCCGAGTTACTCGGCATCTCATCTGGATCCAAACTGTTTGCAATAGCGAGTATGGTTGCGTATAGAGGGAGAAGAACTAACCATTCCAATGCGGGTAATAAGTCACTAATGTTCTTTGCAAACAGTGTAGACCCAGATGAGAGTGCTCCTAGATGAGCCCTCTGATCTGGCTCTGTTCTCTCATCCTAGATGAGCCCTCTGATCTGGCTCTGTTCTCTCATCCTAGATGAGCCCTCTGATCTGGCTCTGTTCTCTCATCCTAGATGAGCCCTCTGATCTGGCTCTGTTCTATTTGTTATGTCAGACTTTTCTTTTAAAAATCCTTGAATATTAACGGTATTCTTGGTCGATATGAAATTTGAAATAGTCCAGTTGAACATGTAGTGTTGAAAGGATTAATGTCTAAATTGCAATGGGAATGAAAACCGTCACTGTTATTGGTATAAGAGACTGGTCGACCAGACGCTTGCTGTTAACAACTAAATAAATATTGGTGAAATAATATTCCCATCCTCAGTTGTTACTGTAATTGCATAACGCAATATATATGATAATACATAGTTGGTTGTTATGTGCTGAACAGTTTAGTAGTCTAGTGTCAGAGATGTTTTACAAATTAGAATCATGACGTTCTTAAATGGAATCAATTACATATAATTTTTCTTTATTTCCTTGGAATAGAATTTAGTCTTTATTGTTTTGCAACGGAACCCATGTGGTATTCATTATTTGTCTAAAATAGAATTCAGAAGTTCTACTTGAACGTTCTAAAAACAGAATCTAAATATAATTCTTTATTTCTCCGAGATAGAAATTAGATATGATTCATATTTCTTTAACACTTAACCCTATAGAGACATCCTTGAAAACAATGTAGACTCAGATCAGACAGCTACTGTATGGTCTAAGCCTGCTTGTGGACTTATGTCGATCTGAATCTACACTTTTCTGCCGTGGCCAAAAGATCCAGTGTGTACATGTATATGCCGCTATAAAAAACTGACTTTAAAGCTAACAAATTCAACCACATAGGCTTAATCCTTTACTCCATAAATACGCCTTTCTATGCCCTTGCAAACAGAGTAGACCTAGATCAGACGGCTCCCGTCTACTCTGTTTGCTAGCAGAATGATATAAATCTCATTCTGCAGTTTCTGTTTTGGCAAAAGAGTTAAATGCGAACATTTTCGATGACGATAGTAAAAATATGATGACATTTGAAAACAGTTGGATCCAGAGGAGACGATTAGTTACACGTGACGTCTCATCAGGGTCCAAACTGTATGATAACATGATTATGTGAAACTAAAGGGGAAATCAATAAAATGAAATTTAAAGCAGAAGACATATTTTGCAGACGATAACAAGTTAACTTATTTGCGTATTTCGGTAATTGAGAAACTGGGGTAATTGAGAAATTGGGGTTATTTCGAACTACTTTATCATGTTTCCAATTTTAGAAAATATATTTCCAAAATCTACTGCAGGACAGACAAAGCAACCCGGAGGTTTGAAAACTGAATAAATGGTATAAGTTCAATGTATTTGTTAAGTAGGACATTAAGCTCTGAATGTTCCACCTACTCAAATACCGTTAAGCCTTAACTCAGAGTAGACCCAGATCAGACGGCTCCTATAGGAGTTGTCTAATCAGGGTCTGCTGTTTGCTTATGGAATAATATAGATCTGATTCTACAGTTTCCGCTTTGGCAAAAAACACGTGTTAACCCATTCGCTCCCAGTGGATTCTTCCATGCTTATATATAGGATTAGTCTATCTTTTATCTAAGGGATGTCTGGTCTAAATTTTCATTTTTGTTTTATATTGAATTTCCTATCAGCAAACAGTGTAGACTCTGATCAGACGCCGCATTATGCGGCGTCTGATCAGAGTCAACACTGCCTACGTCCCATATATGGGATCTTTGGAGCAATGGGTTAATATGCCATTTTAAATATAAATCTAACTGATGCCACCATTCTTTCATGAATATCATAATATTCAAGGTGACGTATAACTGCCATTATGAAATTATATTGTACTATTATAATTATGTTGTACCATTCTGTCTTCTATCATTACATGAGCGTTCTGTTTTACTTTCACCTTGCTTTAAGCAGCCACCTGCCTTTAACAAATTTCATTAGGAACCGTCTCATCGGGGTCTACTCTATTTGCAAATGCGTGAAAAGGGTTTTTTATGAAGGAAAGGGTTAAGCAATATCGGATGCGATGGCTACTTTGACACAACATGAGCGGAAATTAAATAGGTTCTGAGTGGTTCCACACCATTTACAAGTGTTTCAGCTGCTCCGTAAATGGAAAAAGTAGATTGGCCTCTGTCATCCCGCTGTTTCTCGATGAACCCGTCCAGGGAACACACACGGGGATTTATTAGTAGCAATATTTGTTTCAGTAATACGAGACATTGTAGCTTTCATTTTTATCTTTAACTTTCACAGGTATGAAATGTTGGATTTTACACTCAGCTATATTTACTTATCTCATGACTAGCATTTTCAAACAGCTAGGGTTCAGTTGACGTCGAGCTGTCCGTCGCTCAGGCAATACCTTCTTAACAGCTTGAATGAATCGCATGCAAGTACAAGTGTAACATATCAGTCTTTTAGACAGTTCTCAGTATGTTAACACATCCTCCATGTCTATCTTTAGACCCAACCTCTTTCAATTAATCAGCTGAAAAGGATATTAACTATAGGACAAGAGAATTTTAGAATTGTGTGGTTTTGGAACCATTGTGATAAATCGAGCATTTGCTCCTATGGAGCAAATTCTCTTTTTATCACGATGGTTTGAAAGAATGATTTTCACTGAGGAGCAAAAAGACGTCAATAGGAGAGATTGGGCTAATGCGGTCAATGTATTGCAACATGCTGAGGACGAATTCGTGATAACCTTTGCAAAAACAGATCTCTGACAGTCTCAACGAGATTAAAATTGTTTGATTTATGAATGCAAATGTGACTTAAAAGTACATAAAATTGTAGTACATCTCTTATAGAATGTCACCACAAAATTATTGTAGCTGCAGTTTGACTATAACAGAGCTGTTGATATCAGTCGTATTTAGGAACATTAAGGGGCATATTTTTTCATATTTCTGTGCAAAACCCAGTCTTGCTGCCATTCATTAGAATCGTCTTTCTGAGACAATTCTAATGATTAGCAGCAAGATCGGGTTTGGCTGAGAAATACGAGAATATGATATATAAGTACAGGTAAGAAATAAGATCTTTCGATAGATCGGAACACATCCAAACTACAGTCCTGCCATAAGACATGGGTTATATACAACAGTTCAATCGAGTGTGTGGTTGTGACATGACATAATACAGGACAATGCCCTACCCGTATCCACGTTCAATGCCTCATCGATTGTACAAACCCACTGTCAGTGTTAACTCTTACCAGTTGTGAAAAAAATAATGTCTGCTCAAATTTGGATCTAGAGTAAGTTTGACTACATCCGATTTAATTAAGCTTTAGAGAAAATATTAACGAGTGTCAAACAGCTTGGGTCCTGATGAGACGCCGAGTTACCCGGCATCTCATCAGGATCCAAGCTGTTTGCACTTGTGAGTCAATCGCGCTTAGCAGATGAATGGTTAAGCAGTAAGTACTGTTCATCTAAAATGGCGACTGCTTATATTCTTATTTTCTTATATATGTTCAACATTTACGTCAGATAGTCGGTGTAGCTCATGCGTACTATAATTCTAAACTCGTCAATTATCCACCAAACTCTATGTTGTGGCCACTCTTTAGAATCGTCTCTCCATTCTAAAGAGTGGTCACAACATAGGGTTTGTTGGAGCAATATAGAAGTTATTCTTGAAAATGTATTAATTTACTCATCTTATCAGGGGCTCTGTCACACATTCTGAAATTGTCCAATTAATGAACTATTCAAATAAATAGACATCATAAGCAGTAGCTCGTGGCATAAAGGTGCGTACTTAAATGCTAAAATCGTCATTTCTCCAACAAACCCTATGGTGGAAAAATAAAGAAATTATTCTTGAAAATGTATATACGTATGCATCTTATCTGGATTTCTGTCACACATTCTGAAATTCTCCATTTAATAAACATGCGAGTATTAACTATTACAAATAGACATCATAAGCAGACATAATTTCACTTTCAAAATTTCACATAAGTTTCCCATTAACCTTTATCCCGCTAAGTTCGACCTGACTGGAATTTGCAAACAGTTTAGATCCCGAAGGGTCTGCTCATGTTTGCTCATGATATAATATAGATCTACAGTGCTCCCTCTCTACAACGACACCCTTTGGGATATGAATATTGTATGTGTTGTTCAGAGGGAGTTGTTATTGGGAGGGAAAATCAAACATAATTAGCTTGTTTGCAGATCCCCAGATAAGGTGTATTTCGAGAACTAAAACCGTTATGCCTCAAGGAAACCCTATGTTGTGACCACTCTTTAGAATCGTCACAAAGTGACGATTCTAAAGAGTGGTCACAACATAGGGTTTGATGGAGGAATAAAGAAAATACGATGGTTAAATATTCATGTGTCCATTTGCTATTATAACAATTACTCTAGTTAATATTCATGATATCATTACTTCGTACATGAATATTAATGCAGGAAAGGATTATGGCTAAATCAAACGACACATCAGAATGACCAGACTCATTGAAAACGGAAAACAAAACTGTGCCATGCACTCGCATACGAGCTAAAACTCGAGACAAGACGGACACGCTAGACCTTGACTCCTAATACGCTCGACAAATAACAGTTACGGCACTGGAAAATAGTGAAATAGCTATCAGCAATGCAGGAAACAAATTGTCAATAAAATGCTCAATATCACAAGAAAATGAAATCATGTAGTTTTATTTCTGTGTCATTTTTCCATGTCCTTCAACAGAATCCATTTAGAATGTGTTTGCATTTTTCATATGCTATTGACATATGCTCTTGGCGGTGCACTTGTTATACATGTCTTTGTTGGGTTTAGAAGTATATATTTGCACTTTATTTCACGAATAGTCTTTAAAGAAATAATGACGTCATGGATATCAATTGTCATAATAGCACATGAACAAAGGGGTTTTTGGTCGTGGCAGAAACTGTAGAATCATTTCCATATTATATCATAGGCAAACAGAGGAGAAACTGAAGAATCATATCCATATTATATCATAAGCAAACATAGCAGACCCTGATCAGATGGCTCCTACAGGAGCCGTCTGATCTGGATCTACTCTGTTTGCAAAAGCGTATTTATGCAGCAAAGGGTTAAGAAATAATGACATCATGAATAGATAGTTGTGTTCAATGACAAGCGAACATACTGTAGAATCAGATCTATATTATTGCATGGACAAACAGAGCAGAAATTGATCAGAAATCTCCTACAGGATTCAGCTGATCTGGATCTACTCTGTTTGTACAGGCGTTAAATCGTGTGCGTAAAAAAATTACTGTAAGTAAATACATATACCTTAAAGTCTGTTTAAATCATTACTACTGTGTACTAAAATTTTATGTGACACTGCCGATGTATTAGTTTAAAAGTTTCTGACAAATTGCTAGTTCTCTTTATAAGATTTACTGAGTAATTATTTAAATTATTACGTAATTAAACTTACTTCCAGCAGTTCAGTTAGAACGATCGTTGATGGCCAATACAATAACCCAACTTACATAATAAACAAACACGGGAAGGGCATTCACTGTTTTATATTCACCAGCGTCCCTTACTTGACGTGGGATGGGTTAATAGTATTTGATTATCCGTGCGATTTCATTATCCGTTAGCACCAGCCACACAGATGTTAACCGTTTACCCCATAGGTACATTTGTACGTCTTTAACATCTTTGTACCGTCATGGTAGACCCACATTAGACGGCTCCTCAACTCAAGAAGCCATTGGTCCATTCGATCAGTCTCTGTACTGGTTGCTTAAGGACTTGTATATACAGTAAAACCCCTATATTGCGACCACTTAATGAACAAACATGGCTGTCTTCATAAGCAGGTGGCTGCTTAATGCAGGACGAAAGTTATGCAGAAAGCTTTCTGCATAACTTTCTTCCTGCATTAAGCTACCACCTGCCTTTGCCACTGTGAAGTATGCACCTTTTTGGTGGTCGCATTAGAGGGGTTTTACTGTATGTGATTCTACAATTATGTCATGACCGAATAATCCTGTATTAATGTCATTATAAAAACTAGCTAATTACTCATCATTACGGGACTATTTCTTGCATGCATATTAATGCACCCTTTCCTACACACAGATGCTTGTTCACGCGTTTGCAAACAACACTGCAGATCAAGATCAGATGGCTCCTATAGGAGCCGTCTGATCAGGATCTGCTCTATTTGCTTTTGATATAGTATAGATATGATTCTACTGTATTTGTCACAGCAAAACGTTTCCTTGAAAAGTTCACATTATAAACAACGTATTTTGATGTAATGAGATCTTACATAAATATTGAACAGTGAAAATGTTAGTCACGTGCACCTTCGTCGTGGAAATGCTTTGTTAACCTTTATACTGTCGATCGCAACCTGGATGTCCTTTGCACACATGTTCTAATTTTAGCAACAGTGACACTGACTTTGACACAGGAACCCCTAGGAGCCATCGATTTAAGCGTTGTCCCTATTAAAGTTGTTCGTAAAAAAAACGACCCCAATTGCATTTATTAGGCGGACGGAGATTTGCCAATTTACGCAACAATGATCTTGACCTTGACCCAAACGACCGTTGCAATCCCATGTTTTATCACCATGCAAGTAATTTGTACACAATGTCTCTCCTATCATAGGCTATTGAGCAGAAACGGATTCCTATTTTAGCATTTCTAATGTATATTTGCTCAAACCGCTATCATCAAAATAGTATATCATCTAGGGATATCGCTGCAAGGTCATGTTCAACATGCAATGAAGCTATGGACATGATTTGTCTTTGTGTTGTATTTAATGGCAGGCAGACAAAGAAATTATGGTAAATATCACCGTCGTTATCTACACAATTTCGACACGAAGGTGACGGTGTTAAAAATGATAAAACTAAATGTACTATCTTTGTTCTCATACCGTAATACATTGGATGCTTCTATTTACTACCCAGTGGCGACATGTTAATTCTAACCTACTCGATAGAAGTCGCAAAACTGACAGTAACGTTGTATCCATGAATGTATTGCAAGCTTGACACCAAACTATGAGTTCATATGTTAGCACAAAATTGCTCTTATAACACTCCAGCCAATGCAATTCCAAGTTTCATCTTCTAGATCGCTGTCAGATTGGAAACCAAGTTTGGTCAATGCTCGTATGAATCTTAATGCAGCGTGCATGTCACGTAGACAACTCCCAGAGGACGAGATTTCTACATGAATTTCAGCCTGCATTCAATCTCCATGTCTAAAATGCCGATACTGATACTTATTTGAGTGTTTGGATAAGCATGGCTGTACTGTACTCTATAAAATACAGTAAGACCTCTCTTTAACGGCCACTAAATTACATCAAGTATTTTGTGTTAAAGACAGGTGGCTGCTTAAAGCAAGGAGAAAGTAAAACAGAACGCTCCTATAGGAGCGTTCTGTTTTACTTTTCACCCTGCTTTAAGCAACCACCTGCTCTAAATACCAACTAATTAACACAATTTAGTGGCCGTTATAGAGAGGTTTTACTGTAGTACAAACTGATATCAGACAACTGGGATGATCAACTTATATATAAAACGGTGTATCTAGAAATGCATATCATATAACCCTTTACCTCATGAAAATCATATAAGAAACAATGACATCATAAATATCAATTAGACTCTTTTTATAATGGATATAAAAAAGAAAGGTGTTTGGTTATAGCAGAAACTATAGAATTAGTTCTCTGTCATCCCATAGGCAAACTGAGCTGTAGCAACCGGAATTGCAATAAAAACCAGTTTTGCAATAGTTATTGCAAAACTGGTTTATATTGCAATTCCGGTTGCTACAGAGCCTGATCAGACGGCTTCTACAGTAGCCGTTTTTATCTACGTTTACTCTGTTTGCTAATACGTGAAAATGTATCTCTATCAGGTACATTGGTTAAGCCACTATAAGAGAAATACATAACTGAGGAAACCAGTCACTGTTTAATTATAAGCCACACTGCTCGACTGGCCTGGATTTATCATGTTTGTAAATTC